>CM049312.1:81983928-82583928 GCA_026874595.1 Sipunculus nudus | reverse complement strand
CATGATGGCAGTCACAACAGAACGCCCATTCTAAGGGTCGGATCAAAATATTTAATGTCTGGTATTATTTGGCATCACAGGCTTATATAGTCGTATTATATGTGCTTAATATCGAAGAAAAAATGTTGTTACACAAAAATAATTACATTTATTACCTTCTTTCATCACTGTGGCACCGATTCACGTGAAGCGGTACTTCGCATTCAAAAGTGAAGGTGTCATGGCGCGGTCGTATATGTTAACTTGGAAGTCGGAAGCCGGACGCCGGAAACCGAGGAATCGTTTTATAAATAATGCAGTTTAAAGCATATACAAAATGCTAACGCTTCAATACCGTTTTGTTTTCCCCCCCGATAGAATAAGATCTTTATTATCATTCTGTGAAGAATAATAGTTATCCATTCTTCAATATGAACGTTATGGACGATTTTGTGCTCGGAAGCAATCTCGGAAGTCAGTCAGAAGTGCTGGGATGTTATCCAATGTGTATAACTCGGAAGTCACAGAGACGCACTGGTTAACTTGTGGTCAGTTGAGAGCCACAGCCCAAATGCAGTTTCATTATAATTATAGTTGCATGCATATATTAAAATTGCTTATGCATGATTCTGCTTTGAATGCGTGAATAAAACAAAACATGATACATAATCGTAAAACTATAAGTTCTTAATTTTTTTATTTGTAAATTTAATATATTTTTTAATAATATATAATTTAATATATATATATATATATATATATATAAACACATATGTGATGGTATTTTCACGTAATATATTTCACCCTATCTAGAGCTATGTTTTGTGAAAATTATTTATATTAACATGGGGATGGTATGGTAAGGGGTAAATTTTTAAAATATGCAATGTAAAGAGGACATAAACGAAAGATTATGAAGATTTTCTGTTCCGCAACTATACTCCTACATGTATTGGAACAATCTATTCAAACTTCAGGTTGTTGGGCTTTAATATTTATATTTCTATAACATTACGGTATAAATTGGAAAGTCCAAATATTCAGTTCGTAACATGTTAATGTCAATGATGAAATGCGCGTCTATACATTTATAACTTGCAAAATGTCACTACTAGTATTTAAATGTAGTACTCGTTGTAAAATAATTGATATGTTAAAGTCTTATGACAATCTTTGCATTTTACCGAATTTCGTGATCTGAGAGCGCACATGCAGACTCGGACAGCAGAGCACAGTGCGCGAGTCTGAGTATCAGCCGAGGAGCCGTGAGATTTTTCAAGGTCGATCCCACCCCGAGCTGAGCTTTGTGGGGAGACCGTGTATGACTCACACGGTACTGCGATGGGGGGGGGGGGGGGGGGGGGGGAATTTCTCGGTGTTATGCTTGCGCCCTCTATGGATGCACCACTGAATTAATAAATATGGTATAATAAACCCTAATACGGCATTAAAAATACAGTTATAAATTACGATGTCATTCAAAATAAAAACAGTAATATATTTTCCATACGTTGAACAAATATGAAAATTCAATAAATCCCAGTAGGTCATCGCTGGAAAAAACATACATGTATCAAATACAAAACGAAATGTCCTTCAATATGTTAGAGTTCTACGATATTTAAAAAAAAAGTTAAAATATATCTTAGAAAAGGTATACAACAGTCCAGGTAATATATAACATACTAATACATGTGTGATTATAAAATCTTATCGATTTGTATATTTAAGCAAATCATTTTTTTTTAAACTAAAATCAATTCTTTTTCAAATTTTAACTCTTTCAAACTTTTTCAATCTTGATATTTATATATTAAAATTCACTCCTGATGTTTCAACATCACATTTCAACTTCAAATAAATGGATATTTAATAATATTTTAAAGTATATTTGCAACGGATTTCACTCTCATACGTTATAATATGTGCATGATAAGGGCATGTAAACAGAATGTGCTCCCTTCAACTTCGGATTACTGTATACGATTACAAGGATCTCGATAAGAAATTACAATTTTGAATGTAAAATCTTTAATAAATAACCATATAGAATCTTTATCGACACGTAAGACATCTGGGGCTTTAAGTAAAAGTCTGTCTAGAGGTGACCTGGTGTCTTAAAGATGCTACGGGATATAGGCATTTTTATTGAACCTGTTGCTCATCCTTATGATTCATTCCTTGAAATTCCACATAAAAATTATGACACCATGCAATAATGGAACCAAACCGGATTGATAAATCAAGTTAGATATTTACCGCTAAGATAAATATTTCAATTACAAATATTAATTATTCCCATTCTACTTTTGCTGTATAGTAATTTTTTTATCTTTATATAAAAACATATGCATCTGAATATTCCGTGTATACTCACTATTTTTATTTGATTCTTATATTTTTATGCTCAGAAACAAAATTAACCGGACTATAATCGGAATTCTCGATACAGAAGTACCGTGCGCTTTCGGACCCCCTTCTCTCCGGACTTAATAGTTGCTGGTATCAGGTTCTATAAATAAACAGAATTTTTTTATATCTATAACATTTGCTCTGTAACAATTTATTTTTAAACATTTAATGAACTTTTTTTGGCTATGCAAAATGTTTTGTTTGATGTTTTATTGATTTTTTAGTTGACGTATTTTATAAATATATATATATATATATATATATATAAAGTATAAATGTGTCCTGTGGTTTTGCAAATTTTCAGAACATTAATTTGATGAATATTGTACCTAACTGCATAAAAAATATCGATTATATATTGAATCGTTCTGCAAAAACATAAACTATTGTTTTTTATATGATTGTAAAATGTTACAATCGGGATCATATCTATTTACACATGCATTGTGTATTTTTTTCTGTCAAGGTATTGTTAATGTTTGTGTTTATTTTTAATTTTACAGGATACGTCTGATGATATCAGTAGCAAACAAATTTTTGTAAAGCATCACTTTTAATTATGCTATTTTGGCAAAATTTCAAAACATGAATTGAAACAGGTTCCATTTACAGCAGGTACATATAGGGGAAAATATCACATTGCAATGTGATATATAAGTATTACATAATAGATAAGAGTTTAAGAGATTCATAATCATGATTAAATTTTTTGGTCAATGGAAGAGGAAAAGGTTTTTCAATTGATACATGATAAATAAAATATTTTGTTCGAAACACCCTTGTTAAAACATTTACTGGACGTTTTGTGGTTCTGTCAAATTATCTGTTTAAGTCTCTATGATATTATCAGGGTAATTTTTAAAATATTATCAAATCTTTATTTTTTTTTCATGTTTCCACAAAAATAATTACGGTAACAGCGAAAATATTGATGAGTAATTATATAATCTTGTTTTACAAAATGAAATAAAATATCAATATAATATATAAAAAACAGCATAATTAATGTTACAAAACAGAGTTTATGAAAACTATGTGATATTGAAGAAACTGAAAATGCTTGACACGTTTGCTGACGACATGATGACCAGTGCATTAGCCATTACTGGCTAGTTTTACACATGTTATTAGGACCATAACCGGGCATTACCGAGCAAGAAATAGTCTAAAACTTCGGATGGATAACTTTGATTTTTTTACATAATGATAGAAAAGACCTTATTCTATCAATAAAAATAAAATGGTACTTTCTATTGATGTAGTATCATTTTAATTATGCTTCGAACATTGCTTTATTTAAAAAAAATCCTTGCTTCCGACTTCGGACTTCCGAGTTTTACTCATAGCCGTTTGGAAATCCCCTACCGGAAGTTATGATTCTCCCGCTGACAGACGTGGAGACGAGTTTTTCGAGTAAAACCAGCCTCGGTATTAAAAACTGCTGCACGAATACACGTAAGTAATGGATGTAATAATTATTATTTTCCCCAACATAATAACGTTACTTTTTGTCTTAACTCAGGAAAATGGCAGTTCGAGAAGTAGATGAAAATGAAAAAGTAGTGTCAGAAATGGCGTGCACATCTGCACATACTAGAATTGATGCGAACCCAATAGCTTGTACTGTCACCCCATCGTCTCCAGTTCATCTAAAATCGACGTTTTGGGTGACAAGCTGTCGCTAGGGCGAACGCTGAGCGATGACAGACCAAAAATTAAGAAGAATTCCTGACCGTTAGCAGACCCTGTTTACTGAATGAAGATGAACTTAACTGAAGATAAGAATGTTATAAAATAAATTAGCTTTTTCGGGTTTCATTTTTTACGCACGGGTATAAAATTATTCTAAAGTTAGAATATGTAATTAGTTAGAATATGGCCTTTTTCTGCGGTAATTTTCTGTAAAAAGCTGTATCAGGAAATTTCTTGTTTCGGTTTCTTCTAAACTTCAGCAATGTCTCCCAAAAATATATGTCACCGAGAGGTCGTGTTATTTTCCCGACAAGATAAATAACATGGACCTCCATATCATTCTTACAACAAAAAAGCACTCGGAGAGCGCAGACCTCCCACCAAGGCAGCTCATCACTCCCATATTTTATTGTCAGAGATGCAGCATTTGTCCCTAAAAATATGTGCCGTGTGAATACTTCAAAACGTTTTCACCCGAGTTGACAAATTTCGTGGCCAGTGAGGAAACTAGACGCTACAATACCAAGGGTGACGTTAAATATCGAGACGACAATATCGAGATACACTACATCACCTTGACAGATACCATTCGAATTTTCTAATTTCAAGCCGTTTTCATTGGCCAATGTGTGTGTACAAAAAGGTGTACCGGAAAGAAAATTATCCACCTAAACAGAAATATCTGATCAAATGGTTTGCAACAACGGGATTATCAGAAGGAAAATCCCATCTATGTGAGCTGTGTTCCAAAGTACAGTTTCTGCTGTGTTTATAAGAAAGAAAAAGAAAACAGAATTAGCGTTGTACGAGTTATCTTTTCTAGTGGTTGGCAGACCATTAGCTAAATTATGAGTTCATGCATTGTCGCGTATAAATTTATGGGACAACATGTCACATCAGTACATTTTTCTCAGGTATCTTTTATATTCAGATGACAAAAGGTACAACTTATTTTACATGGCTTGTATGGTTAAAAAAGGATCTGGGTGAAATGCATAATTTTTAAATCGATATTTCTCAAATGATGACAAATCACATACAAATCTAATTTCATACCCACAAAGTTAAATATGGTTCCATTTTCCCCTCCAAATGGTTACTTTAAAATAAGTTATAGGATTCGTTCGTGTGATTCTTCGAGGAACAACATTTTATGATTGCATTTCAAACATGAAAGATACACGATAAGTCAGTAAACAAAAAAATGCCTGGGTATATGTTAATGTATTTTTACATCTGCCTTCTTAAAATGTGCTAACTGCTACAACGGATGGGGAATAACTCGTTTTGTACAAACAGTTTTTATTTAAGTTTAAAACATCGAACGTCATTGATCATATGAGAAATAAATTTTATTTAATCTGATTGATGATTTGATAAAATTTAAAATGATATATATATATATATATATATATTTTTTTTTTTGGGGGGGGGGGGGGGTTTGCGTGAAAATATAAAGACTTATTTTTCATTATACTGAGACAAGAGTGCAAAATGCAGACGACGGTTCTACCTTCAATATTTATTTACAGTTTTTGGTAACATCAATATATCAAGGAGTTTATATTGGGAAACTATCAGCCATCAACCGCTGCGTCATCGACGTGGGTATTCTTTGCTCAGGCGTCTTTAGCAGCGAAAGTGTCTCACACTGAGTCACGCTACTTGATGTAATGATTAAAACTATAACAATATTATGTTCCACCTGCTAACTTATGAATTTTCAAATAATTACCTTATATTCTCAAGACTAACGTTAAGAGGGTCTAACTTAATTAAAAAAAAAAAAAACAGTTGGGTCTTCGGAAACGAACGAGTCGTTCCGAAGTGACGCCGAAGGAAAGTTTCTCGCGCTGCGTCGCTTATTAGCGGCATCTCAGTGTGCCATCGATTACCGAGCTTTATGACCCCGTCAGCAGCATTCGATACGTGGAGCCTAGGACTTGGGCCTCCAGTCGCATATAAACTCCTTGATTTTACCAGTAATTGTCATTAGATACTCCGTCACGGGACCATATATGTATCACTTACCTGATCAGTGCACGCACACAAGCCTTCTTTTTTATTTCCGCACTAAGTGCTCCCGTTCTTCCCTCCTTCTTCTTCTGCCAAACGTGTGTCTTCCATGGGTCATCCTGGGGTCATATATATATATATATATATATATATATATATATATATGTGTGTGTGTGTGTGTGTGTGTATTCCACGCACTAAGTTTGGAATTTCATAAAATGCATTAACCCCACTTGCATAGTGACCTATGAAGTTTCTCGAGGCTTGATGAGACAAATCTGTCAATCACGCATTTGCGGGTGACATGTTTGACGGCGGTCAAAATCCGACAAACATATGTCAAATGTTGTTTTAATGAATGAGGTATCATTGAGAAGCTAGAAGTATATTCAACATGGGCTTGGCGAGTTTGAAATACAATAATATCTTAAAAATACCAGACCTTGTTCAAATATTTAGAAACGGTTTGTTTCCTAATTGATTTTTTAAAAATAAATAAAACATCAAATGGCAAATGTTTACGGTCAAACTGGGTCATGTGGATGTCATACATAGGTTTGTCGGTATTTTTGTGTTTCTGTAGTCACCAAAACACATTAAGAGAAGTTAAAGGTTATAGTACGTAGATCATTTATACAGATCACGTGACAACAGAAGATAAATGTTTAACTTTTATTTGGAACCTTGAAAAAAATTTCCAATGAGATTCAAACCATTCTTAGTAATGAAATTTGACCATTCAAAATTTAAAGTGGTGGTCACGTAATCATCAACACTCACCTGGTACTCGTAGGATGGTTTCAATTTGTAATTCAGCATCTCCTGATGAAAGACCGGAGTGATAGAAGAGGAGAGCGGAGGAACAACCCAGACCCAGTCGGCGGGACATCCGCCTCGTTGTCGGTACTCGTTCTCCTGGAACTTCATGAAAGATTCCGACGCCGCGTGGTGGTCCGTGATCGTTACGTTAGCTTGCTGTAAAAAGATTTGATTATAAAATCAAAAGCTTGCCGCAAATCTTAGGCATGCACTTAACAATGTGGTAGCGTTGCATATTTCCACCACTGAGGTTTAACAAAGCTGAATATTTTCGTTCCATATTTTTGATTGATGTTTTTACATGTTCATTTGTTTTCTTTTTTTGTAAATATATCTCAAAATGCTACATATATTTTTTGTAAGACTATGGTAAAATATTAAGAAATGTTAGCTTTTGGTGTAAGGATAAATTTGATCATATCTTGGTAACGCCATCCTGTAAGTGATAGTAGAACAGGAAGTATTACTCAATCAGACGCATATATGGCCCTGGCCACATTTAAGAATCATCAACAATATAATGCGCTAAGCAGGTTTTCGAAATAATTCTGATATGAAGGCTGGCGGTTGCGGCAGGTAAAACATTTACAGTGGAACCTCTCCTTATGGGCACCTCTTTACTAATGGCACCTCCTATTTACGTCCATTTGCAGGCAGTCCCTTGAAAGTCGGTCCCGATACCTATAACCTCCCTACTATTGCGGGCAAAATGTCTGGTCCCATCAGTGTTCCTAATTCCGAGTTCTACTATATACATTCCTGGAAATATCACATCATGTGAATTTTAAAAATCATAATACAACTAGTCCTAAATCCAGCAGACCTGAAAGCTGTAGAGAACTGCGGCATTCACCACGACTAGGGCCTCATCTTTCCATAAAGACACATCAGTTCGGGTGTCCAGTCCCATCTGTTCAGCAACTTTCTGTGCACAGGAGAATAAATTTAAAATCTTTGTAAGACAATTATTTTCAGCAGAATAAGAAATTCCTAAATTTAATTAAAATACAGAGACAAGAACATATGTCTATAACATTGGCTTTACCATTCACAAAATAATAGTACTAACATTAAAACTTTCGGCAAAATGTGATAATATCAATGGATGCACAAGGGCACTGGGTTCACGAATCTTCTAGCTTTATATTGGACCTGCTGTAAAGAAGCCAGAGGAAGTCAGGGACCCCAGCCCTAGGCGCTCCTCCAGCAACGACAACGTTGATATTTAAGTGAATGTTAATTATTATCTATTTACTATTAGTCCCAAAGATTAGGAGAACTTCAGAGGAGATAGAGAAACGTTGTGAAACGCTGACCATTTGTCCCATCTTCGGAAGGTCGTTAACATACATGTTAAAGTAAACTAAAACAAATAAAGTATTAGAACTACAGATACTGAATATTGCTAATATGTGTTTTCCTTGTTTCCTGGTACCCTCCGATCTTCCCGAAGTCTTGTCGGACCAAAAAAGAAACTGATAATAATATTGAAATCTTACCGGAAGTATGTTGTATCGAACTTTCTCGCAGAGGTCACGTGCTATCTCAGTACCCATGTACCAGCCGCTGAAAGGAATACCTGTAAACTCCAGCCCGCCGCAGTCCAGGTATAAACACGACACACCAGGCAAAGCGAACCACTTCAATCCGAGCTGCTCGAACCACGGGTACCTTCATGTAAAACCAGAAGAATCTTTCCACATGATGTCACAGACGAATCAATGCTAATTTATCCTGAGGCCGACAGCTTAGGAAACCGTGGGGACCCTACATTTATAGTATCTGCCCATTAAATACTAAACCTTCCTTTATCGGCTCAGTAACAGTAGAACAGTGCTGGATTTATAACATATATTAGTTTGGCGGCCTAGATGTCCAAAGTTATTGGCCAGTTGACTGAAATGAATCTTGCCTACGCCTGAAAAAATAAATAGGCTGCCATCATTATATGTAAGCTTTATATGACAGAGGGCTAACTTCAGATGTTTAAAGTTGAGTTATTTTCAAACTTCATACTCGCGGAATATGTTTTTTTTTTCCAGCACCGAATTCACCATACGGTGTTCGATACACTTCATGTTCATTTGTCAACAAAAAAGCTTAATCAATATCTGACATTATATAGCATCCAAACTTTGCAATTTTCGAGAATGCACGTATATATTTCTTCTATTATGTATGCACGATTTCGTCTACCTTGGCTCAAAGATCTCCAGCTCCATATCTCTTGACAACAAATTAAACGAGCGTATTGACGGGGACAGCCATGACCATGTGAAGAGCGACAAAGAGAGTGTGGAAAAACAGCAAGCTGACAAAACACAGCTAGATCCAGGTCTACAGAGCCTGTGTGGAGATCAACCTGCTGTATGGTAGTGAGGCCTGGCCACTTCGACCCCGACAGGAGCACAAGTTGAATGCTTTCACATGCACTGACTCCGCCACACCCTGGATATTTTTGCAGGATAAGGGTGCCAAACACCGCTACCATGAAGAGAGCAGATATCCCCAAGTATTTACGCAATACTAAAACAAAGATGCATGCGATGGCTCGGACACGTCGTGAGAATGGACGAAGGTCGCATCCCCAAGGATCTCCTTTATGATGAACTGGTACAGGGTAGACCAAACACCGCTAGAAAGATGTCTGCAAGAGAGATCTGAAGGTCCAACATCGCTAGAAAGATGTCTGCAAGAGAGACCTGAAGGTCCATCATCGCTAGAAAGATGTTTGCAAGAGAGACCTGAAGGTCCATCATCGCTAGAAAGATGTCTGCAAGAGAGACCTGAAGGTCCATCATCGCTAGAAAGATGTTTGCAAGAGAGACCTGAAGGTCCATCATCGCTAGAAAGATGTCTGCAAGAGAGACCTGAAGGTCCATCATCGCTAGAAAGATGTCTGCAAGAGAGACCTGAAGGTCCATCATCGCTAGAAAGATGTCTGCAAGAGAGACCTGAAGGTCATGGGCATTGAACTGAACAATCTGGAAGCCACCTCATCAGAACGAAAATTCTGGAAGCAGCCAGAAAAGAAAGGCCTTATCAAGTTGAATGGACCCTAGCTCAGCAATATAAAAAACACGGAGGCTGATAAGGAAAGCCAGAAGTCAAAACCGACAGAACAGCATCGGAGTTCCTGTGTACTCGATGTGGGAGAGACTGCTACTCCCGCATCTGCCTGACCAGCCATACAAGACGCTGGTCTAGAAAATCAATCCAGGCGCAACTCCATCGTCTTCCGAGACTGAATGATGCTTATTATTATTGTATTCCCTTTTTGCAGTTCTGGAGCATTGGCGCACATATTTCTTGTATTGCGCATGCATTAAGGAAACCGACCGGTTAATATAAGGAAGTTTGTACAGACCTTGGATGTTTGAGTGGAACTTCAAGAACCAGCTCTGGTGGGATGATGAACATTTCCGGGTCTTCGCCGTTCGCTGACAACACAAGAGGCAACACGTCAAACATCCCGTACTTCGCCTTCCACCCAAGACGTTTACAGACCTGAAACGGGCAGAAATGAATTGATCGTTCAACATCACCTCTGTAGCTCTATTTGTGAGCTCAGGACGAATATATTGAATGAATGCGTAGATAACCTAACTCTCCACATTAAGTTATATGGCATTCATTGCCGTGGCGAGGGTACTCCATTGTCTGATGTTAACAGCTAGTCTCATGAATGTTTAGACAGGCTTTCACAACAATTCACTCTTTCTTCTGGTTCCGCCTTTATTCCGAATAAAGTCAGGTAATCATTAATTTATATCAGTGCTGCATCAGGCAAACAGTGCATAATGTAGAACTTACTGTATCTCTTTGATAATTTTCCTGATATTACGGATGTGACGGATGTGTGAGCTTTTCATCACAAGCTTTTTCGTTGACAAACGAAAACCTAACCTAAGCTGGTTGGTTGTATAGGTGCTGAAGTTTAAAGGTCACTAGTTGGAAGACACCCTTTACAAACCTGTCCTTCGTCTGACTTGCGGCCAGATCCTTTCATTATTTTGCTCTCCCATGTTATAAACAATCAGTGTGTGTGCCGTGGGATGTTTGTAGCCTATTTTTATAAAGGTTCAATGGATTCTCTTTCGTTAATAACTTGTCGTCGTGTAAATACTACCCGCTAGAACGTAGTCTTAAATTAAGGTTTTACCTCGGTCATTTCCACATTTGCCGGATCACCAATAACGCTCCCGTCAGACTGCTTATACCCGGCGTAGCCAATCATCTGAGCGTTCCACACCCGGAACTCTCGTGCGTCCTTCCGGTGGGGGAATACCGTTATGGCTGACCTAAATGAACATATATCTCGATCATACTTGATCAATTTCTGATCATACTATCAGTAGACATACCGATGTTCTATTGTTGCGTCCCTTTTACATGAAAGACTTAGTATCAAATGCAGAGTGTGTAGATGGACAGAGTGCAATGGACGTGTTGTAGGTAGAATTAATTCTGAGGTCAGTTCTATGTTGATTTAATTACAGGTAAAATCATAACAGGAAGGGAGAGAAAATATTAACACAATATGCAATATACATTTAGGTATATTAAGATTACAGGAAATGACAATTAAACACAAAGCGCCTTCTAACAGAGTTAGCAATGACCCGTACCGGAAAAAAGTGCCTGAGCATTTGTCTCACTATCAGGTCAAAGAAGAAGATGAATCGACACCTTTGTCGACAATCTTGGGAACAAAATGTTCTCGCGGAATACTAGCATTACTCCGATATATCAGCAGACAATAATAATAAGCCACAGAAAGTGAAGAGAACGCTGGGTAATTGCCATGGTTACCTGAGGTTGCCCTCGTTTGTAGCGTACTTGATGTGGTCACAGATAGCCGTGAACATTCCCCTGGCCGAAGTGATGTGACGAGCGTCAAACACCTAAAATAACATATTTATTTGTTTACAATAGGCAGGTCAAGGAATACTAGAAAATATCCCAAAGAGTACCCTTAAAGCTTAGGTAGAAATTTCACTTCTGCTCAATGATGGAAGACAAAAAATAATACAAAAAGACAAAACAAGATAAATTTGCGTGTTTACGAAATTTCACATTGTATATTTTAACAGAACCTAATATCAACAGATCACCTATGCGTGATGAACACAAATTTTGTCATGGAGATAAAAAAAATCAGATTCTGTAACACTAGGCTGCGTGAAATGTCTAGGGGAATGAATAAAGAAAGTCAGTGTTTTTTGTTAATAAATAACTATAATTTATTCTTTAAATAACCCTAAAATTACAATACACTAAATCAATACAATTACACAGTATAACAGCAGTATAACATCAAATCAATACAATCACACAGTAAAATAAACAAAGTACACAGTACTTGAATACCACCACTGTCACTGTCACTTTTACTGCCAAAACACATTTACGACTTAAACTATAAGAATTTTGTACTATTGATAGACATAGCTGTTTTTGTATACAATCATGTAATAAGCCTTTGTTACGCCGCTTATAACTTTTTGGAAAGAGATTTAACGTTTTATTGTCACACTGTTTAAAATACATGCTTCAACATTCAGGTCATGAAAAGTGTAAAATATTGCACACATCTAAACTGTGAAATGCATTGGTCATCGCTTCAATAGCTGTCGTAGTTACCTCCCCAATTATAACCTTTATGTCAATATATTTACGTTGTATTTGCGCTATTCTTCTCTCTGCCCCACCCAACCCCACGTATGGCTATGTCCTCTCTCACGGGCGCTGCCGTATCTATAGACCTGCGCAAAAATTAACCAATACAACGTTATATCTCTAGGACTAGCTCAGGGTCATTTAACTTACTGTATTCATAAATTGTATGAAACAGGTCCTGAGTTGGAGCATAATTTACAGGTCTAGCAAATCACAATATGCTCAAGAACTACAGCGTTATTACATTTAATGTTCACACTGCGAGAGAGATCGTAGGAGGCACTGGGTATCTTCAGTTAGGCGCGTTTTTGTTTACGCCTAGTTTTTACCTGGAGCTTGGACCACTGTATACGTCCTATACATCTTGGAGCGTTCCTCCAGGCCGTTTTGGCGCCAAAAGTCAGCTCTGATGACGTCAGATCGTACGTGCCTTTTGATTGGATTTCTTGCTTTACTTCGTCCAGGCGCTTCTGGTGCGCTGCCGTGTTAAGCCTACAAAAGTATATAGAATCATAAAGTATCATAAATTATCATGAATTATCATTAATTATTATAAATATCATTAGGTGCGGACGCCAGCAGGAGAAGTATTTACTAATTTTATTTTGAGAAGAAAATATACACAGAATGCAGATAATTTTCTTATCATTCTGTAAATGAGAGCAAAAGGGAAATACATTTTCAGTATTTTAATGTATTTAATCAAGAAACTCCCTGCGATGACATACGGGATGGAGATAATTGTCTAGGATGTGTGTTGTGTGTCTGTGTGTCTGAGAGAAGTAATTTATGTGTACATGTAAATTTTCATACATATATGTGGCGGGAAATGGGACTTTCAAATGTTTTATTGCGAGTGTCTCGGAGAGGGAATTTCCTTATATCTGTAGGTCACTGTGCAGTGAGAGAGAATTTTCTAAGATTTGTAGGTCACTGTGCAGTGAGAGAGAATTTTCTCAGATCCGTAGGTCACTGTGCAGTGAGAGAGAACATTTTCACAGATATGTAGGGCAATGTGCAGTGACAGAGAGGTTTCTTATACATGTAGGTCATTGTGCAGTGAGAGAGAGAATTTCTCTGATATGTAGGCCACTGTGCAGTGACAGAGTTTTTTTTTATATCTGTAGGTAACTGTGCGAGGGAAGAGGGTTTTCTTATGTCTGTAGGTCACTGTGCAGTGTTAGAGAAGATTCCTATACCTGTGGATCACTGTGCAGTGAGAGAGAGAATTTTCTCAGATATGTAGGTCACTGTGCAATGACAGAGAGATTTTTCTCAGATATGCATGTTATTGTGCAGTTACAGAGAATTTACTCAGAGAATATTCTTATACTTTGTTTCTTTGTGATTTTGGGAAATTTGACATATTACTGGTTGATTTACCGGTATTTTATGAAGATAAGAGCAGAACACGGGTATTTGAATAAAGAAGGCGTGATTTGGCTGATAAGGACTCACCTTTTAACAGAGGCGTAGTACTGGTTGACAAAGTCCACGGCGTGTTTCTGTAACTCCTCAGGCGGTCTCGGTCCGTCCTTCTTCTTCTCTCCAAGAATCTTGTACAGAGATCCTTTACATTCTTCTGTAGTACAGTGGCTCCCCTGGTGTGATAACATAAAAACATATATGAGAATTCTGGCCCGAATGCCGTGAAGCCTGAATGACCCCACTTGTCAATTCTAAGCAAACATTTGATATCATGTCATTTATTAGTCACAGATAAAAATGTTATACAGCCTGACACGGCAAACATTGGTCGAGAATAAAATTACAGCAGTACCTGCGATCACATTCCAGTCTGTCAGTTTTAAAATCTCATTCGAAACTCATGTGAAAACTCTAAAAGTTTTACGGATATTGTAGTCTATGAACTTTCGTGATATGGGTTCTCTTAAAACATTTTTATTATTTTAAACTTTATTTTGTAATTTTTGTTTTTATTCATTGCTATTTTCACTCATATCATTCCATTTGTCACCTTTAGCCATGTACCGCGTTTTGGGAACCATTTTTGGTGGATTTCACGCTTTATAAAAAAAAATTATTATTATTATTATTCTTATTATTATAAATTGATTATTTTATGTATGAAGGTACTGGTGAGTAGAAATCAAATACAGAATTTATCTTTTCA
Organism: Sipunculus nudus; assembly: GCA_026874595.1. Classification (NCBI taxonomy): domain Eukaryota; kingdom Metazoa; phylum Annelida; class Sipuncula; order Golfingiida; family Sipunculidae; genus Sipunculus; species Sipunculus nudus. The sequence continues at coordinate 82,569,197 of CM049312.1, read as the reverse complement.
CGAAAAAAAAAATATAATGGGTGGTAAATGAATAGAGAGAAAAGACTGGACTGAGATCATTTTTATATTACACTTGATGGTGGTGGCACTAGCGTGCTGTCACGTATTCCTCTCGGCGACAGTTGGCGCTTCAATAGTACGCAGTCAGACAAGACGGGCTGCGCTTTTGTGTTCATTATTAGGTAGTTGTATTGGCCTAAAACTGGCAATATTTTTACAGCTATACGCAGGTAACCTCAGCAATGTGTATACAGCTTTTATAAGTAAACTTTTGTGTATTTCACTAGATTTTTAATTACTCAGACTCCTCTGTGATACTGTAGCTAGTTGTAACGGTTCACTGCACTCGCCGATTTGAGTTTTCCGCTGCCCAGGATCCCCCGATTTAATATAATTCAATAGGTAACTTAATAGCAGGTACAAGTAAGGGCTAAGGTTCGACGAGTACGTCCAAAACCAAAACAACTCATTCCAAAGGACAGTATCAACAGGTCATAAGTGACAGCTCTTCAGACTCATCCACAGGTGTAAAAAAGCCAAACACAAATGACAGCGATGACGATCTGGACCTGCTTCCGTATATTTAAAGTATTCTTTTTACCTGTCCGAGGCATATGAAATATTATACTCGAGCAACTGAGTTTAAAATTATAATTTGAAAATTAACTTTATAGGATATTACTCTTGTGAACATTCGATGTCAAAGACATGGAAAACTACATTACATTTAAGAGTAGATGAGAGTCTAAACAATGAGAATACAAACAGTCACATACAATCAGTCTCAATCATATGAACATATGGAAAGTAAAACTGTTTTAACATAAATTGAAAAAAATTAAAACTTGAAGAGGCACCTGCTCCTTTAACATGACAAAACCGCTTAACACTGGATGGCGTAAACGAACCTGTCGGCGGGGCCAGAAGTTTCTAAGATAGTGTCATCACATTTTCATTTCAAATTTCCTTACAATGAAAGGCTTCATCGTCAAAAATTGATTGAAAAGCCAAAGTGCAAAAGCTGCAAGACGGAGACGGAATCACTAGAACATACAATGTTCAATTGTATATTTATGAAAGAATTCTGGAAATCATTTAGTCATCTATGGAGAGACTTTAGTAAACAAAGCACTTTCTCAATAAAAGTCGATCAAATCTTCCTCGGTAATTACGAATACAAAGACCAGGCACGAACAGGGCAAATGATTTTTTAATAATACAAGCAAATTACTTCATTCATAGACAGAATTGTATAGAATTGTTCTTTATATTCTTTTTTTTTTTATTTTTTCGAGCAATAAAAATAAAAATGTAATTCTTATGAACAAAGGCTTAGAGAGGAAATATATGGAAACGTGGCACGGTTTGGTCCTACACGTCCAAAAGATATACTGTGATGGGGTAACATAAGGGAATGAAATGTGTAATATGCTTGTGCATGCATTATATTACTTTATTCACATTTTTATCTTCTGTTCAATCTGGATATGCCCTTTTCATTTATGGTTTTACGTTAGTGAAATTTGAAAATGACCCAACTGTTACCGGGCTGATCAGAGAAGGTAACGAAAGTGATTACCATTATTAAAATGAACCCTTAATTACATGTTGCTCTGAAAAGGAGGCCCAACAGCGGCTGTACTTTTTTAGGAGACTTCAAGAGTTTGTCTAGGCCTACAAGTGCTGCTGAAATTTTACAGAGCATTTTTTAGTGTCTTGAGGCTGTCTGTCAGTGTGTGGGGAGGAAACATCAATGCCGTGGAACAAAAGTTAATTAATTTGGTTGTTAAAACGACTTGGAAGATATTCAGGAATTTAGTATCTTTCAAATTAATTTACAAACAGATTTTGCTTAAGAAAGCGAATGCTATAGTTAAAAACTCAAACCACTCGGCGCACCATCTATTTCAAATAATGAAATCTGGAGTTCGTTATTGGTCGTTCCCAAATCATACAAAGAGAACTGTAACGAGTACTTGCGTGTCAACATTCCGGGAACTAGGCAAATTCATTGTACAAAACTAATTTGTAGACAGTTATCTTTTATAAATGATTTTTTATTGATTAATATATATATTCCTCTTCAGTGTAATCTTTTACGCAAATCTATTCAAGACTTATACTATTGTATTTTATGGAACCCCACAATTACGACCATCCTTGGGACTGAGCAAAGTGGTTGTAACTTGTAAAGCCCTTACCTTGTTATTATATCACATGCCGATGTTTAATGTGTATCAGAGTGTATAAATTCCATATCTTTGATGTGAATTATAACAAAATGTTTTACTTTGCAAGGACCCTTGTTATGAATGTTTTTTGTGTGTAGCTAAAAAGACACAAACTTGTTTTAAATATTTATAAATGAAAGACATAAATATACATGTACACATACGTAATGGCTTTCGATTAACCCATAATTACACTAAAGGCAATACGGAAACCCACTGAAGACATATTTGACATAATACGTGGCTTTATACTTGCACCAAAGACGTGGAACTTAAAATTTTGAAAGCACTGTGAACAGAATATCAGTGAATGTTTATTCTTCACGAATGAGTCCAAAGTAGTTGTCGTGATGTCACGCATATGGAGCCACAGGCACATCCAATTGGCTGGTGTTGCCGCCTTGATTAACGGCACTTTTACCTTCAAGGGAACTCTTGCCGAGGCAAGGTCGCACAACACCAAACGATTAAAACGCACTGAACCAATATAATAAACTGCCAGCTATCCATCTGATAAGGCGAGACAATGTGTGGGATTTACCCCCTTGCAAGCTTTATTTATACATTTTACTGACTTCTCAATACTGAGTGTATGAGCATATTTAGGATTAACTAAGTCGTTAATTGGACCAATAGGATAGAACAATATGTGATGAGTAGGAAACTAGGAAACTCTCACCTAGCACTTAGGTTTGCTGTAATATATATATATATATATAAGGAGAAATGATCTGCGGGTATGCAGTCTTTCCTCCGCGGTCACACAGCGCTCTATGTTTGGCAAAAAACAGAGCATGATATGTTAAGGTATGTAATCAATCTGGGTCATGACCGTCGGTTTCGCCTCGTCGGCTCGTCAGGTGACTGGAATTCAACTAGTTGCGATATTTGCACCAACCGTGCTAAAAAAAATTATTAAACCCAATATCGCAACTAGTTGAATTCCTGTCACCTGACGAGCCGACGAGGCGAAACCGACGGTCGTGACCAAGATTCATCACATACCTTAACATATATATATATAATTTGTATTGTTCACATAGCGTGAATTCAATACATCGCGGTGATAGTGCTTTAACGTATGGGAGCGTTTATAAATAACTAAAGTACGGTTAGTTTGACTTCCTCAGTTTGTGCTACAGATCTCTGTTTGTAGCACAAACTGATGAAGTCAAACTAACCGTACTTTAGTTATATATATATATATATATATATATATATATATATATATATATATATATATATTTGTGGTATGTGGTATCTTTCCTTGATCGCTAACCGTTTCAGGCCGCAATGCGATATGTACATATATAATAAAGAAACCAAATGTCTGCAAAAATACTTTTAAGAATAACGGCATTATTGTACTACATTTACGAAAGCTGTCATGAAACAGAAAACGAAATATGCCGCTGTTTACATGAATATTGATATTTAAGCTTCGTAGTCCAGACTAAATTTGTTCGTGTACAAATATATATTCAGTATATATTGGTAAGTTAAATAATACTGTTCTTCCAAATATCTAAACATGAGAGTATTTAATAAAAGATTTAAATGTCAGACCTAAAAATAACTAAAATATAATGACCGTTTTAATAGAATTTCTATAGCAATTCCGTATATTATGATATTTTATTTAAATTTTTGAATATATTACGACCAACAGAAAATAAGCAATGTGTTAAATGTGTATTTGTAAAAATATGTTTTAAATAATATAAAATTTACTTTTTTTTATTTAAAGATCATTAACAGATGAAAAGCAGTCATTCCTCTTTTGTTTAAGTGAACATTTTGTTGGTTAGTTGCAATGCAAGCCTTATTAAAATGTATCATGCCATAAATATATTGATAATGCGCACAAAAAATCGTCTGACAGGTAGATGGAAAACAGAATCACAATAGAACATCCGCAGAGGCGAGCCCAGTAAATCAACGTTTTTAGTCCCACTGAGTCTATCGGGCTGTCACATTGCCATAGAACCGCGATGTTACGCTCGATGAAGATGCAAATATTTTCTTCTTTTTTGACATCGCCTCATGAGTACGGCGCTACTTAATATATACCTGACTACTCGTTTGATATGTGCATGTACTTTCTGACAACAACGGCCATATGGGGGCAATATACTGCTTACACTCAGTGTATTTGGAAATTCCCGTGCATGTTTGTCCGAGTTCTGACCGCACTCAGACATGCCTTCATCTAATTTCATGTGACTGTCGACAGATCCTGTGAAAACATGAAACGCACAGCGGTATATATGGAGATGATCTCAAAACTTTGGTTTGGGCATTGCATTTTACGTATACTATTTCTAGATATTCCTTACATGGCGTATACTTTTTAGTTTACTGATTTATAACTGTATATAGATTTGATTCACAAGTATTTTTAACCCTTAAAAAACTTTAAATATATGTATTCAATGCACGTCTTCCAACACAACTTTTTTCATTATATGGAAAATCAGTTGCTTACTTTGTGTATGTTATACGTCCTTATTTGTAGTGAAAAGGCGTTTAGTTTTATGAATGAATCAAACTAGCTAAGTAACATTCCTTTCTCTTGTATATATATATATATATATATATATATATATATATATATATAACTCTGAAGAAAAACAACACTGTTAATTCACAACAGTCTGTTGCACGGGATGCGACCCGATCATCAGGTGAATGTGGTTAGAATACATACATATATATATATATATATATATATATATATTTTTATATATATATATACCACCAAATAAAACTAGACTGGTTCCCAAGTACTATAACGTATCAGTATACGTAGCTCTCTTGAAGACGCTACCAGAAGGAGAGGAAGATTTCGCGGAGCCAGCCTCTTACAAACAAAAGTGGTACATTTTTACGAGTGCAGGAAGACAAAGCCCTCTAGCAAATCGGGACCTTTTAATGGATCATGTTGTGTTAAACGTATTAGGCGATGTCACGTCGGTGTATACGAGTTATGTAAGGTTATTCCACAGCAACATTTTTAAAACTTCTGTATTATTATTATTATTTTTTTTTCTGTTGGAGGTAACTGCCTCCATTTTTTAAGGCTAGCTTAACTCTAAGTAAATGTACATATGTAGAATTCCATTCCGGTTCGGACTACGTGACTGGGCAGTGTCACACGCTTCCTCTTATTTTATAACCTTGGGTTAACCAGACCGAATTTTACTCCGCCTGCGGGCCCTGGGTGTGTAATTAAAAATTGCTCGTTTATACCACTAACGAGGAGTCTTTGGAATTGTTTGCAATGAAGTTTGCTTGTTGCTTTATGCATGAGGTACAATTTTAATGAAAAAAAATCATCTTACCCCATTTTCCTTGGCATAAAGGGTGTCCGTGTATAAAATACCCGGATCCTGAACGTTCTTTAGGTTAACAAAACGACGCTTGGTGGCCGATGACGTCACAGGCATAGACGATGGGTCCATCTCGTCAAGTCTCTGGCTGGTGTCGAAGGAATTAAGTCCAGTGTTTTGTAGACTGATCTTGCTCGGTTTTTATTACAGTTCTCTCGTTAGATGCCCGATCCCTTCTTTGTGGTCTTCTCGGAAGTCTATTGTAGATACCTGACTCACCCAAGGCAGTCTTTTTGGATTCCAAAGATGTCACTGTGGGAGTATAATGAATGACTTTCCTCTAAGACCGGCGAGAGTACAACTAGCTACAGCATGTTATTGGCACGGAAATTATGAAGGTTTTTAGTATTTAGCAAATGTTACAAAAATGTAAAGCTAGAACCTTGGCTGGAATCCCAAACAGCCTTGGTACGTGAGCTTTCGGAGGTTTTGTCCCGAATTCTGAGATGTATGCTTGGTTGCAACTTCGCTCCCGAGCGTACAGCTGTACAAGTGTGTATCAAACAGCAACGGGCTTAGTGAGTGCTCTTTTTTCTTTACACATCAGCGGACACTGTTATATGAAAAAAAGACCATGGGTTACAAATCATGTGTATAACTGCCGGTGCTGCCCGATTTCTGTCACATATATTGAATGTTAAAGCGATTATACATTATTAAGCATGTAGGTCAGGTTGAGCTCACATGCAACACCTACAACAAATCAAAAGGAAAGCATATACGTCAGCATATTGAATCATATTAAGAAGATATATCGTATCTCAGTAAACACCTGTTTTATATCAGATCAGTTTAGAATAGTGTCTAACAACATATCGTGTCGAGGTTCTTCTTTTGAAAGGGAGATATTTTTTTTCAAATGCAACGTGTGTTTACTGCGACAAACGCTAATTAGGGTCATTATTACCTTAAGTGTCGTTAATTATAATTTTACCTTAATTATAACTAACAGAGCCATCATTATTTTTCGCCAAATGTTTTGAATAGTTTACCATGGAATCAGACAATAGGTATCAGCCTTGCAGCTTTTATAGCTGAAGCCAGAGTGTCAGATCCAAGTTATTAAACAATAAATCATCAACGGTCTGAAACCCATACGAATATATTTCTTGTCTACATTAAAGTACAGTTGCAGATGTCTGTTGGAGAGGCGGGGGGGGGGGGGGGGGGTGAGGGTTGTTTGTTCATGAGAAAGGAGTGACCTTATATAAAACCTAGAGAAATGGAAATTTAAAAAGTTACCAATTATCCTTATATAGATTTTCAATGTCAAATGTCAGCTTGAAATTACATTATCATACAGATGCTATAACCATTATCAGTTTAAATATCGGACGAACATATTTCTGGTCTGTATGATAGTCAAGGTGAGTTTTAAGATTTAGAACTACACAAATGCCTAATCAAACGCCTCCTACAACACAAAATGCGTGCCACAAAGCCATAATATACAACAGTGTTGTATACCTGCATTTTGTACTCAATTGGATTGACCGCAGTGAAATTTTCAAATCTGTTAATGATAATCTTAAACAGCCTCTTGAAATGTTTTTGTAGATTTTTACACTAGGTGGCACTGATGAGCAGTACCTGTTACATGATTTCACTGGTAATCTTGAAAAAATTGTTGAAAAGTAGCCATTATTTATATTTCTTTTCAGTTGAAGGGGAGAAACAGTTGTGGGGTTTTCACTGATTGGAATATATTTTGTCCTTGTTTTGTTCAGTCCCGGGATGGAATACAGTCTGTCTTTGTTTTGTTCATTCCCAGCATGGAATGCAGTCTGTCCTTGTTTTGTAAGTCAGATATGTACCACCTTCACAAGCCATGAGTTGGTGATAACAAGCCATGAGTTGGTGATAACAAAACCTTCACTGAATCTATGTAAAAAAACGCCTTGTCACGGTCTCATTCACAATTCGCAGTTCTGATGATGCCGGTGGGTCTAATTGGATGAACAGAAAGATTTACAGTGGGCGGTAATTACGACAGCATAAAATTTTGACCATATCTGCCAAAACAAGGCACAGCAAACACAATAAAACACATATTAATAGAATACGCACACGTGTACTAACAGTGCAGATTTTTCTGACAAAACGTACCACCGGGTCGGACGAATCAGTAAGGAACTCACACCACACCACAACGTACGGCTAACCGATTGTTATGTATGTCTGTATTATGTATATTGATTTTTCGTCGGTAAGTTTGTGAGGTAACACTGACATTTATTGGAGATCTCAAGAGATGGTAATCAGTGACGGGACGAAATAATAACACTGAACAACAATGTCCCAAGTACACCGTGTACACCAACTACAAATAAATGTGACGGTAATCCGGATATAGATAACAGCCTGATTTTGATGAGGTGTCAATGAAAAATAGTTTCCAAGAACATTTTCCTAAACATATAACTGCCATCCCATCGGTTAGAATGGCGACTGCTTTGTATTTTGAAAGTCACAGGAAATTTAAGCGGGTATGCTAGTGCAAAATATCGGGTCAATGCTACATTGAGTAAACTTACTCCTGAGAGTAACGCCTCTGAGAAGAACCCGCTCCATGCGCACGCCAACTTTTTAACATGTATTCTTATCTCTCTGACACATCGGACACAATATATTTGTGGATTTTATTTCATATAGTTAGAGAGATAAGATGACTGGTCCTAGCTGGTCTAAATAATGAACATTTTCTAGCTCTTCACATGTGATGTTTGAGCAATTCACTTCTGGAAATATAGTCTTTCCAGTAGATAGATTCGACACACCTTTCGTCGTAACCATGTTGATAGGAGTATTAATATATAAAGTAAAGTATAAGTAAAAGTTTAGTTTATCTTATATTAGCGATGGTTACCGTGTCAAATGACAGTCTTAGTATTTCGAATCTTCTAGATATAGCAACTTCAGATGCTTTACTGGCACCTCACCGAATCAGCTTTAATAAAAAGAACACGATAAACCTTCCAGGTTTGACATTCCATGGTTCCTGTACCTCAGGTAGACAACATTAGGCGGGTATTTCGTGTTTCCTGATTGGTAGTGTATGAAGCAAGGTTTATGTTTCACCTGCACTGCAGAGAGATTAACTAACTCGGAAAATTTATAATCCAGTAAAGGGCAATGTGAAAATTTATTTGTGTGTGGTTATTCGAAAAAGGGAAACTCAGTATTGTTGTATTTGAGTAACAATGCCTGTGTTAACCACGTGAGGGTTTTCATTGCTGTTCTCTCACTATCGCAGCGTTTTGTTATTTATATCATTACATGATGAATACACCTGTCATATAGAATATCCTATAGAGAGCATTCAATATACATATTTTTATATATGTGTACCTCAAAATGGGTATGCTGCTCGTTCTATGTATGAATTTTAATGTTGCTTGAAACGGGCTATGTCTTTTAGGCAGTTAGTAGAAAACTTGTGACACTAGTAAAATATGACGAACTGACGAATTAACTTCGACAATAACAAAAAAAATATACAGACATTCTCGCTAATATTATTTTGTTCTTAGGGTGAATACCAGGTGGCACTGATATCCAGTCATGGAATTTGGTATGTTGTGGTTTTTATATAATATTCCGTAATACGCTCGGTTTCAAATGCAAATTATTCTTTTGAGTCTGTTTTAATAATGTTTATTGTATATTTGTGCCTTTAATGTAAATAGGGCGTTGATATACACATCATTCGATAATTATTACGACTTGATGTCGGAGGGGAACCGAATGAACGGAATGAGATTATGTGATTACCTTTATTCATCACTCTATAAAATTTGCTGAGTAAATAAGTGTACACAATGTCCATTTCCATGGATCAGACACGTGATTTTGGTAAATTTAAAGTAGCGACACCTGGTGCCAGCCAATTAACTATCATTAAGATGGATTACCATTTGCAGTACCTGTGGAAATTTGTTTTGAACGTGTTTTTGATATATTGGTGGTCAGATTTCAAACATGTTACGTCAGAATGAACATCTGATGCTCTCACAGACGAAGGTAATGCCTAAAGAAATGTAATTTATATTCACGTACATCGATATTGGTACAACAAAAGCCCGATAGTAGTTACTTTAAAAATCTCATCTGTGTTCAAGCGTACCATCTAAATAACAACTTGCATTACAAACGTAAGCTTGTTGAAAAAATTGAGCTTTGACAATGGGATGCTATAGCATATTTCATGGTTAAATCATGATTGCCACTGGCGCCATCTTATATTGTGATGGGAACCAAGGAACAGCAGAAAAACCTGTTTATACAAATAAATTTCTCTTTTTCACTTTTTAAACACAGGCCTTAGCCATCACAATTCGTATGATTTCATCACGCATGTCTGCTAAAAAGAATAAACAGTGGATGAGAAAAAATCAGGTGAAAGTGGTTGAGTTGGAATGCTTTCATAGACAGTCCATGTCTCCCAGCCATACAGCGGCTAGTGATGACTACTGCCTTGTGCACCTGGATCTTCGTTTCAAGATGGATGCCTCTACCCGCCAAGACGTTGGAGCAAAGTCTTCCAAAAGCAATGCCGACTTTTGCTCCTTGTTGTTGACCTCGTCATCTATGTTTATCGTCTTTCACAATGGGCTCCCCAGATATGTGATTTTTCCACCACCTTCAGATTTTTCCATGCTACAGAAATGGGTACTTGTTGAAGATTTATTCAAGCGTATAATATCCCATTAACGGGTCACTGTATATTGTAACATTGTCAGAGAATATATTAGGGAGGTAATATTATTCCAGGGCCTATAAAAATAACTTGATTTGATAAAAGTCATGCTTTTGAGGCATCCAGACATTTTAAACAAATAACAGATAATCAAGAGAAATTAAAAGTGAATAACAATTAACAACACTCTGTTCGGGAAAATATTCAATAAGTCCGGTTCATAAGTCCTGTGAATTAATTAATTAGAAAATACATCGCTATGAGATCTTTGCGTGGTCCATAAAATATTAATTTCGGAAAATATGAAGGAAAATACAAGGGATATGGATCCATGCCAGTTCCTAGACAGTTATGACATTTGTAACTGACTCCCCTAAAAAGTCCAACATTGTTCAGAACGAATGCACGTGTTACATTTAATGTTTTAACTTAAAGTGTTTATAAGGTGTTGTGAAAATGCAGGAAATTGAAACCTGTCACTTTTAAGATACAATACGTTTATTTCTCTCCTACACGAATCGTTGTAAAATTGTATTTTAAATTTTGTACAGAGTAATAGTTTGATAGAGTTGGCCATTGTCCTGTGACATACGTCAAACTTTTGCAAGGACCGATGATATGTGCCTTATTTTCTAGTTTTAAGCCTAGATATTTTATCTTTAATACAGGACTGTAAAATTTTCGGTTTCTAATTTAAAAAAAAAACATGTCATGTACTTTATTAAAATGCCACCATTTTTTAAAATATTTTTATGGTGGAGGTAACCGCCTTTATTTTTTTTTGTAATGCTTGCTTAACTAAGTATTATGTAGATCTGCATAATTCTGTTCCAGTTTCAGACTACGTTACAGGGGCTTACCCACGATTATCCAGGCGTCAACCAAGCACGGTGTACATCGCCTGCGGGTTCTGGGTGTACTACACGGAGGGACCCCCGAAAGGCGCAATTGTTGTTGGTTCTGTTGGTTCAAACGTCAATCAAATAATTCATAATTTTGGTACTGAGAATCACAGAAAAAGTTCTTTTTAATTGACTTTGAGATTTGCTTAAATTATCATGTTTTGGTATTTGTGTGTTTATTTGTTGTAAACATTATTAAAATTACCTTCAGTCTTCCTTGAAAATAAGCGAGACCCGTGTGGCGAGGTGAAACACATGCCTTTTCCTGACATTTGTCTGGATGTCAAGGAAACCTATTATACCAGAATATTATGCCGACGATGATATTTCCTTTTGCCAATAAAAATCACAGGAAGAGAGATTAAGCAGAGCGAAGCAAAAGACATGTTTCCCTGCTACCAGTGAAATGATTCCAAACAGATGTTCTGTGGAACGAAGAAAAAACCCAGTGTGTCAAACTTCATACATTTTATTGCCAATTTGAAAACAAATATTCCCATAATAACAAGTATGACAGCGCTGCAATTGTTTTATTTACCACTTTTAATCAGGCCGAGTTTCCCCCCAAAACGCACTAATCATCCGTATTCCCAACCTTTACAATTCGAGGCCAAAGGACATTTCACGGTTCATTAAAGAGGCCTAATGACCTGTCTGACCTTTATAAACTGAAGTTAATTTCTTTGAGCTTTTACAAAAATAGGCCAGAAAACGTGAGTACGACCGCACACAGGCTGCTTGTTTTGTTTATTTCTACATGTTTAATATATATGGGGCCCGCCAAAATAATATTAAAAAAATCAACAAAGGTATCTGGCTGCAAGTCGGATAAGCTAGAGCTTTTCAAATGGAACAATTGACTTGTTTTTCCTCCGCAACCTACCACCTCGGGTATCTTTTTATTACGTTTGTCAACATATTTGTGTTTACAAACAGGTTGTTGATAAACAAGTTCATACATCCTACACGGAGGCGGTATAAGAACATTTCATAACCAGAATAACCCTCAGACCATTAATATATACAAAAAAAGCCTGGATTCACATAAATTGTTTTTCTTAATAAGGTAGGGTGGTCTGCAACATGTCCGCTAAAAATGAACAAAGTTCGAGAGGTGATGACTTCTGTCGTTCATTTAAGAAACAATATTAAAGTTTCCGTATCAGATAAAAAATTGTATCTTTCTATATCGGATTAAAAATATAATGTCATATGATACAAATCTAAATGAAAATTCAATAATGATCTTGACATGGGGTGCAGGTAGTATACGTTATATATAGAACTTCATTCAGGATATAAGGCTGATCTAGTCTTCCGCATATTTTATATTGCGATCTGCAAGTCTTTCCGTCGTAGTCTATACCACACACACCATTGAGTCAAGCCTCGGGCTCAGACGTGGCCGCCACTTATTTCTGTAACATTTTGGCCTCTTTTCGGACTTTCTTATGGGTCTCTGAAGTCTTCAATGTGATGCCAAAGATGTCCTCGTGATATCGGTTTTCTTCCTGCAAATATTACGAAACCAGTTAGATTACCTTGATTTATAGAAAGACATAAAAAGTCCCTTGATTGATCAATTGAGACCTAATGTTAAAGGGGCCTAATCCCCTATCTGGCCTTCATAAAATAAAGGTAATCCCTTGTAGCTTTTGAAAATAGGCCGGAAAATGTCGATATCACCGCATACAGGCTGCTTGTTTTGTTAATTTCAACGTGTTTATTATATGTGGGGGTCCGCCAAACGATCAAAACAAATTCCCTGAAGGCATCTGGCGGTAAGTCAGATAAGGAAGAGCTATACAAATGGCATTTTGCAACAAGTGATCGGTCTACCTCCGCATATATGCAATCTATCACCATAGGTTACATGTTTTGCCCATTTGACAACACTGCTGTGTTTACAAACACGTTGTTTAAGGAATAAGTTCGTATATCCTTTACGGGGGCGTTACAGGAACTTTTCACAACCAGAATTGCCCTTAGATCAGTAATATATACACAAAGGAAGCCAGAAATCACATAAATTCTTCTTCAAAAAGTTGGTGAATGGGCAGCTTTAAGATTACTGCATGTTTACAGAGATATTGATTCATTATTCATTATGATGTATGACTGTTGCAACACATTTTTTTCCGTTTGACTTATATCACAACTCAAAATAGGGCTATCAGATACGTATAAATGAATATTTATTTGTGTATTCTCGGCTATCGACATATATTTGGAGTTCAATCAGTAATTATTTTACGCAACGAACATCTATCTTCTTCAAAGGGGTCCAATCACCTTTTAAGCATGTTGTATTAACACAAAAATAACTTCTTCCTTTTTTTAAAATAAATTGGTACCCGAAAAAATATTGCCCTGAAACTGCTTGCTTACACATGTAAGCGAGTGTAAAAATACAGTGGGCCGGGCGCGATCACAGGCGTCAGCATTAACACTGAGTGCATCGCCTGGGCACAACACGAGTAAATCATGAGATGTCCGGGCTGACTTGGCCCAAAAAATATAATACATGTTCCCGCTTGGTGCAACATCGCCTGTTGCTGCTCACAATCGGACATCCGGTCACGCCGCCTTGTATTGGTAAACAGGAACAAGTGGACTGTGTTTTCCAACAAGCAGAGCCAAAACAAGGTGTTTACCAACCGTGTGTGAGGTACTGACACTATGTGCTGGTATGGTTTTGCCTGGAACTTTTGTATAAACAAAAACTTAACTGATAGTGTGAAAGAATAGGTATAATATTGCTCCTGATTACGTCCCTTTACTCTTTAGTCCTCTAGATTTCTAGACCTGAATTTGCCTCAAGAACGTTTCCTGTCACATACAGATCTGTTATCTTCTTAGATGTCTATATATAACCACAAACCTGGAGTTTGATCAAGAATGATTTCGCCTCGTGTTCGTCCATGTGTCCATGTTCCTTGAACGTTTTTTGTAAGGTCTTAGACACGTCCGCTGCCATGGAAACGTCACCACAGACGTAGATATGTCCGTTCATGTTCTTGATCTGTTTGTAGACCTCTCTACCGGTCTCCTTGATTATATCTTGCACGTAGCACTATGAAAGAATAGTAAAGGTAAAGGAGTGAGGTAATAACTGATATCACCGACAAGTTCAGTTTCATTCAAATTTACAATTTGCCTTCCAGGTCTTTCGGGGCCTTTATTCTTGTAACCTTCTCTCGGTCCCTTTTAGGGCATATAACCGAAGAAGCCATTAGTGGCACAAGAAGACAATATGTTCCACATGTGTCTGCCGCCCATGACTATTACCCAGGCATTTATAGGTCGAGAGAGCGCTCACTTGTTGTAAAGTGCCCTTACCATTACGCAACCCCCTCCACAAAACAGTTTAGTTTTTCTGTAGGACCTCACCGGCGCAAACATAAACAACAGGTTTGATAGTTACAGTTCAGACGACAGTTGTGTTTGTTACAATTTAGACATCAAGTATGTTTGTTTCAGTCAGACCAATTTCAATTTGGTAGGTTACATATATATTTCGAGATGTATCTTGTGAGTGACTGCAAATGTCAGCTTATTTATCTCAACCTAAATGAAATCTTCTTTCTAATCTTTTTTTAAATATATAAATAAAGCCATCATTTTGCATAATTTGTAGACAATATGATGATTTAAGCTCAGCAAAATCTTCAATGATTGTTCTTGCACTTTCTTGTACCCTCTCTAAAATATTAGAAACTGTGTGAAGTCTCACACGTCAGTGACACGTCCTATAATTACAATTACAAGCAACATATATGATTCTAATGGTCTTCTCTATTACATATTTACTACATTGTATCATAATCCTCCATATGGCTTCACATTTTAGTTGAAATAAACGATGTCATTTAGAACACAAAGTATCCAAAAAAACGACGGCCAAACCGTATGCGTCTGGACATGTTCTTACAGAAAATGATAAAGCGCTAAAGTTGATGATGATGATGGTCATGAGTAGGTTAAATACAAGTTTGATATCTTTGTTTAGATTAGCTAGTTAGGATGTGCACAGTCCCCTTCGTCAGGTGGATATGGAGCCTGGTGATGTTCCCAAGTCGGCGTGAAAGTTTGACAGGATTAAGTTCAAATCTTACAAAATTCAAATCTTAAATAATAATGATGACGATGACGATGACAATATTAATTTGTCCACCACAGACATCATGCGGTCTTTATTGTCGTATATGTCAGTGACTGATTCTTTCATCATTACCTTTCGTACGCCTTTCTCACGTGACAATGCCAGGAAGTTTTTCTTCAGTATTCCTTCTTTCTTAAGTTCCTCCGTCTCCTGTCCGTAAATGTTGTCGAGCGTCCTCTGGCGGCAGCCGAAGTATAGTGTCATTGGACCAAATTCAGTTTCTGTGAACATTTGTTTTGTAAGACACACAAAAATACAGGTTTGCAATTATCCTTATACCAGTAAAGATTTTTTTTTGTTGGGATACACCGTGACCCTGTTTTATACGTGATTTACGCGTCGTTAAAATGTATATTTTCCCATCAATCACCCTAAGGACAACCCCGTAAGAACTTCAGTCCTGCAATTAAAGACATCTTCACTGGGCCCCTGACCAGGATATATCATATATATATATATATAAAACTCTCTTAAATGGTCATTTTGGTAATACCTTCATTGATAGAGTTGTCAGGATTATGTTGTTTATATGTAAATGATCAAATTATGATGGAAGATGATATTACTGGCTTTAATTGCCTTTACTGAGGGATAACATATAACATTTATTACACAACAACATTAGCATTTCATGAAATGTGAACGCTACATTTTCTCACTTGGATATACATGCTTGTATTCATACATAATTTTTTTGCGGCTTAGATTTACTACTACTTATGCCGAAACATGATTGAGGGAAAATGCTGTTGAGATAATTAACATTTAGTTTATTATCAGTCCACTAAAATTGGCTTGCTATAACCCGGTGTCTAAAATAGCGAACCTTATATCTTTTGTTGTTGAAAATGTTAAAATACCATATGAAAAGGAATGTAAAAGTTAAAAACATATGTATACCATCAGAGAGAACACTGTAACAGGTTAACAATAACGGGGTCTATTATGAAAGTAAAACCACTTTACGATTGATTTTAGATAAAAGTTTTGCTAATTATGCAACCTTAAAGGTGACTGTATGTGTGTAAGAGGCTTGTCTCTTAATTATTTATTCTATCAAGTCTGTTTATTCTTTGTTAAACGAATGGTAGTACAGTGATAGTGCTAAGAATGTAAATGTCGTAAATTGTGATAGGTTTTTCTTTGAAGAAAAAACAACAGACCTTTCGGAGCCCGTGCTAGGTCTATTTTCCTTTGTTGCCAGAAACTTCTGAAAGGCGCGATGCCGGTGCCGGGTCCAACCATGATGACCGGAAGTGACTTGTCCTCTGGCATATGGAATGACGGAGCGCTAAAAATATAAAGATACACCATTTAAAAGGATTTTTCATATATTGTATTAAAATATTAATATTGTCGTTAAAATAACCCTGGCAAGAAAAGTTATTGAGTCCTAAATAGCTGTGGGAAAAGCTTTCGGAAGCTGATGTCATCAAAGCGAAAAAATGACGCCTTCATTAGATATTGTAGAGTGAGTCCCTTCTTTGAAAGATATTCACATCAACGATATATCAAATTGGACAAAACAATTACTCGAACACATACACTGGAGTGATTTAGGGAATAATTCCAGAAGACTTAAATGGTGATTCATTTACCTTCTAATACAGCACGGGACTTCATCTCCCTCCCTCAGTCCGTCCAGCCATGTTGAACAGACGCCATGATGTAGAGGCCCCTCCCCGTCTGCGTGAACAACAAATTTTATTCAAGAATTATTAACATTAAACGTATTTTCTTTTCTTTAGAGAATAAATGACTAAATCTAAATAAAGATGAATTATGTGGCAGTTTTTGATGCATTTTTAAAAATAATTGTTAATGGATTTATCCTGACGTTTCCGTTTTGTACCCTTTTTATTTCATAAGCACACAGTCCTTCTTGAATTAATCAGTCATTGATAGAATCGCAGACCGGTCAGATTTGTTCCATTGGGGTGCTATGAGGTTTACGTGTGGTGTGAGTAAACCCAAATATATATCTTTCCTAGTATATGAAATACACAAGATTCATAAGAGGGATTAGCTGTGGTCAGCTGACCATGATGTACATCATGTGAACAGCTGTTAGAAAGGAGCAAGAAATTTATTCTGGGTTATGAATTATTACAAAAACGCTCTTGCTTGTCTTCGATAAGAGTCTAGAATTTCAGCTTTACCAACTACATTAACAGTATTTTATCTGAACACTGATAGCCAACATGGGCTCTGCAGTTGGTCACGAAGAAGATGACTGCAGCAAAACTGTGCTTATCAAATTGTAACAAACAAACGTTACCACGTGACTTACCCTGTGTTCTGATGCAGTCTTATATCGACCAAATTAAACATAGCATAAAAATGAGACACGTACCCTGTGTTCTAAATGAGACGACGGCCACCGTGGCGTGGATCTGTCCCGGCTGGGAGGCTGGGGATGAACTGATGGAGTAGAAGCGCTGCTGCAGTAGGGAAAGCTGACTCAGCAGCAGGGCTGGGGGAACCTTGACTGATGGAAACTCCTCCAGAACCTCCGACAGGGTCGGGTACTTGTGGAACTTCCAGTCCTCGTATGCGTGGTTGTCCTGCAGAAAATATTATCAGTTCTTTTGATCCAATCACTGATAACATGCACATTCAAAGAGCTTATCCTGTTGCGGAACAAGACATAGCTTCTTATTCACTGACGTTCTTTGAGGCCAATAAAACATTGGAGTCCTAAGTATATTTTACATTTCGTTACGCACAGTCGGAATTATATATAGCTTACATATTACATGTCTATCCAAAAGTGCAGCAGCCATATTGCTGATACCGTAATCAGACTTATCTCAGGGGGGGGGGGGGGGGGTCGGGTCGGAATAAACACCAGCAATAGTATATGTATTTTCTCACGCTTTACTTTCATTTTGGCTAAATACGAAAGTTTCCTAGCAGAACTACCAGCACAATAAATCAAATTCTGCAATCGTTTTTGCATTCGGAATAGTATGTGTGATTAAACGCAGTTAAACGCACATGAGTCTATTTATTTTAACAAGGGACCAGAGGTGACCAGAGCGTGACCAGAGGTCCGGTCTTCCGCAAGCGTGATAATTAAGAGACACTAGTTAGAATTAAATAATCAATATTTGTGAAGTTGCATGGTTAGGCTACCAGGTGTCATGGGTGCTATGTTAATCTTTGGTGCCACTGATTGAACCAGGTGCCAGCTTTTTTTCACTTGGAGCAGGCAAACACATTTATAACGAAAGACTTGCAGATACCTTACTTTTTAAAGGGAAAAAACCATATACATCATGTATATTCAAAATTTCTTATTTGTATAAAGGTTCCTTCAAGCTTACAAAAGTTGAATCCTATTAACAATACAGTGAGTTTTAAACGAACGGAACTTTAGGTTAAATGTTGTAAAAAAACATGTAAATTGATTCTTCTGGCCATGACAAGAATTAAGGGTCATTAAGCAGTCATTACTGAACTATATGCTCAAAAGAGCTGGAAGGTAGAATAAAACTGTCAACAATTCATCCGCATCGTACACTTAAACAGAGCTCTACTGATAAAAACTTCACCAAGAGCTCGAATACATTACTTTATGTAAAACAGGTCGCTTATAAGTGAATCCCTGTGATATTACACGATATTGAAAAAAATCTAAAGAAATCGCCCCGTGCGTAAACTCCTCAAGTACCGGTTATACACTCCACTCGTTCTGAATCTCCTTTGTTTTAACCGCTGCTTGCTATAGCAAGATTCTCCCGATTTCAGCACCATGACTGGCGCAGGGCAAAGAATTGCTATCAGACCATGAAGAAACCTATGTATCAGATTGTGCATCCTGCTCCAAGTTTTAAATCTGCGACATCTAGCTCGCATTGGTCTGATTCTTGGCCCTGTGCCAGAACCGGTCTAAGGAGATCATGAACGAATGCCGTCTGTTAGTGTACCAGATAGGGTTAAAGATTTGGGTTACATGACCCCTGTTGTACCGAACAGGGAAAAACAATATGTCGCTTTGTGTGATGACTCAAGGGAGAAGCTTACAACAGACGGTGTCAGCCATGACACTTTATTATAGCAAGGGGAAAGGGGGGGGGGGGGAGTTGCAGGGGGCAACCCCTCACTATTCAAGTACCAAGTACCTTTAGTCCAATCACTCTTTCGGGGATTTAAACTTTTTTTACTCGAAATTTGCTCAATTTTCCACCTCAGATCTTTCCAACATAATATATCAATATGCCTTTCATGTAAGGAAAATTTAATATGAACATTATATCCGTAGTCCTGCAACCCCCCATCCCCCTTCTGCACCCGCCTACGCATTTCCCTGAAGAAACATGGCCCATGAGTGTTGTAATGATCGTTGTTGCACCGTTTTTGGTCTCAGCTTATTAAGGCTGCTTCATATGCATGCAAATAAATCGAGCACAACCTTAATTCAGTAAAGAGAGACATGCCTTAAGGATATAAGAAGCAGGTCTTACTGTATTGTCTTTCTATATCTATATTGTCTTTCTCGCATGGGAACGCGATACGATCGGTAGGGAACGAGACAATTATCGCGTGGGAACGAGATACTTTCCCGTAGGAACGAGATACTTTAGCGTGGGAACGAGATAACAATTTGTCTGTGTGTCCTATACGAGCCACCGTAGTTTACGAGCCTGCTTAAGATAGATATAAAATCATCTGCAAAAAAGCGCATATCATATGTCTAAATTGGTGATCCACTGCTTTTTATTTTCCCCTGAGAGATGTATGATTATGAGCATATTTAGAGACTTAACCAAGTTAAACGCTGGTAGGTGGCATGATTGTAATGACTTTAACGCTACCTTTGATAGCAGCTCCAGTTTGTTCCTGTCAGTCTCCTGCACAGCCAGCTGGGCGAGCTGTGACAGCAACATCTGGCTGGGTGGGGAAGTGATGTCCAGGTACCGACTAAAGGCGTGACGTAAAGTGAACAGGGGGAACCGGGCGTCACGCTCCCAGCGTTTTTCTGTAATACGTAAAGTGATCATAAATATCTGTGAGTACACTATAAATGGAAATGGTTTTTCAGGGAGAGGGTAATACCTTCATCAATATACATCGGGCATGAACTGAAAATCTACAACGGGTTAGTTTCAAGGTGTAATCCATTATTCCTTTCTGTTTCCCTCCTCTATCCTTACAAGCACCAATCTCATGTACTGTGGTTGGCTTTATATTTGCGAGGTTAAAATTTCGCGATTGTTACATTCTCAGTGTTTCGCGAGAGTTCCATTTTCGAGATCTCGCAATACAGGAACATACACAGAGCATATTAAACAGATTCTTTAGTCGTGGGCTGGTCAAGGAAGGGGACATGCATTATTAACATATTGTGAAACATCTATTACATTTAAACAAATTATATTTGGTACACAGGTAACATAGAAAATATCTTTTTATCTTCTGTCTTTAAACTTTCGAAAATGTATGCATGTATGGTGTGTTATTTATACACTGGATGTCAGTGAGGGTAAAGTAAAAACAACGGTTCACCTATGTTTGTGGGTCGTGGTATCCAAGAGGAATTCATTACCTTTCGCGAATACCGCGAATTTGAAACCCTTGCGAGTATAAAGCCAACCACAGTATCCTAATGCCAGGGACGGATACAAGATCTTAGAAGCAGGGGCTTAACACCCTGACACATGCAGCCGGTGGTGCTGGTATACTTGTATACACCGCTTTTACATGCAGAAGTACAGGCAAGAAAATGATGGGAGGGTCAAATTTGGCCAGGGATTTTTTTTCGTTAAACGACTTCTATTCCCAAAAGCATATTAGTAGAAGGGGGGGGGGGCTCGGCCTTTCTACCCCCCCCCCCCCCCTTTCCACGTATAAGATATCTTTCACAGAGCGATTTTATTTCGGATTACTTTATTATGGTTACTTAAACATTGTTTATTTAGTTTAAATACATTGGTTTGTTCTTTTAAATAGTTTGATACTTTAATATAGATATTAATGTGGCAAATGTATGGCATATATTATCACCTTGCGAATGTTCCGTTTCTCGCATAACCTCCAAGCACAATACTTCGTCCGGGTCTGGAGCATTCACCAAGCGTCCTAAAATGGCTGCTACATCTTCGCTCCTATTGGCTGGATAGATGGCCACGTGATCTCCAGGGACATAACTCAGATCCGCATCGTAGTCGCCGGTGTACAATTTTAAGAGAAGTGTCCGTCGACTGTAAAAGTACCACACAACCCAGATAAAGGAACAAAATAGCACCAGAAGAACTAAGAAACCTTGAACAATGCTAGTTTTGTTTTGTCTAGACCTCTGAGAACCAATAAATACATGTCCAGACTGTCAACAGTGTAACTTAATTGCAAACCTCTCCCACAGATGTCAGCTCCTCCTGTGTCCTCAACAGGTAAAAGATTCCGCTTCCTTATAAACAATAACTCGCCTGTCTATAAATATTTTATTAAATTAATCCATTTGTTAGATTTTAGTCATTTGTGCTTTTAGTATTCGCCACTCTGTCATGTGTTCGGACCAAATAAGATTCACTGATATATTTTATTATTATTATTATTATTATTTATTATTATTATTATTATAAGACATTAACCTTGACTCCTTCGCCTGCAGGTTCTGGCTGTACACCAGTGTGGTCGGGAACACGGACCGGTTGTGGACATGAGATAGACCTAAAAGGGAAAACAATCATTGGTCGTTATATATTTCGCTGATTAATGTCTCCACATTACACATGTAAATTAATGGATCATCTACTTTAATGTATTGTACAAACGCCTTTATTGCCATATTCACCACAAACTTCCAGTTCTATTAAAATAACACTTTTGAGCAGGATTCTTTTCAGTCAATGTAACGGATGGAACTCCATTAAATATTCAAATAAACCTAACACATCCTACGACAGCCGGCTCTGCTTATCTCGTCACAGTCGTCCTAAGCAAAGGCCGGGCAACTTACGATACATGTCAAACGTTTCAAGGTTCTACACAGGCTCATATTAAATTTCAAATGAACAAATAAATGTTAAATATATACATTTTACTAAAGTGTTAAGAGATAATGAAGCAAAAACTCCAGGCTGGAAAAAAACAAAGTATTGTTGATAAGTGAGAGTCGAGGGCCAAATTCCTTTATTTTATTCTAGAACTGAAAACATTTTATTGAAGAAAATCTTTTATAAGTATTACCTTTACAAACGTCCATTTCCTTGGCGTCTTTTTGCGGCGTCAAACGGAACTTGCCAGGTGCCCATGAGAGGTCATTCTTGGCGAGCGTGCCAGCCACCTTTTCAGTAGTGACGTCATCCCCAACACAGAACACGTGACAGGCGGTCTAGAACAACGTTCAAAAAGGCAATACATTTAAGTAGTGTTCACAGAAATGCTGGACTGAAGTTTGGCCCTTGCGGGGGTTTGCTTCTTAAGAAAAGTGGTCTCCATAATATAAGACAGAGCCGTCTTTTCGTTGGCGGAACTTAATTCTCTAAAAGCCGGGTCCTTGATGTAACGTACAGGTTTTACACACTACTGTAAGCGGCTAGCTGTCATTTCCTTGTATTGACATTTGTAGCGTAAGCGGTCCCATGGCGCGAGGTAGACATCTTGGGAATAAATGCATTAGCCAGGGGCCACTCAGTCTTTAGATGTCTTTGTTTGTAAGCGAGCTGAGATACACCCACGGACGTTACACCTGTTTAACAGAGTGTCAGTTCATTATTTCCACTACCAATGTCAATATTACTTTAAAGTTTTCTGAATAACTCTGGTTTTGGTAATCCTACTGAAGGTTTATAATTAGGAAGTACAATGACGCAGACATCTAAATTTAAGGTTCACTTTAAAGACATCTGGGAATTTCTAAAAACAATGATGGTTTAGAAGCCTGTTTAATCAAATGGTCAGTAATATCCATGGGATAGACACAATGTGGATACCTACCTTGAAAACTTGCTGCGCCCACATTTTAAATTCCTGTTCCTGTCCACAGAGCTCGTCTCCCTCTCCGATCTGATGGATCCTCTCACCGCCCAGGTCACCAAGTAACTTGTCCACGTATTTTCCGTACGCACAGAAATGAGGATAGGCCCGCGAACCCAGGGCAAACACAGAAAACCTGTTTAAAACACCGAAATACAAGTCAGCCTCGTGTTTCTGTCTCTATGTGGAAGCTGACATGTTGTACTACTACTTTAAACTTGTGAAGTTTTTGTATTAAAATGACACATATAAGTATAAGGTAAATATTTAGCGAATACGAAATTAAAATTCTTTTGCTGGTCTTGCGAAAACCATTTCTCGAAACTCGCATTAACTACACAATGAGAAATATATATAAAAATGAGTTAACCAGACATATATTGAGTCGTGAATTCTAAACGGGTGATGTTGTATCATATGACGTCATACCGGACGTTGCTGAGCGGCCCCACGTCTACTGACATGCTCTCTCTGAAGGAGCGACTCCTGGTGGGCGGAGCCTGCTCGTCTGCTGAGGCGAGAAGCATGAGGCGTGGCTTGTCAGAAACTCTGGAAGGAGATTAGAGTAATGGAATCACACGGAGCAAGACTCCTTAAACGGAGCAGGTGCTACGATTACGGCCGAATCTGTTAACCTCTATCAATCTTTTAAAATCTTATCTGTCGATAATCTAATGTTAAATAGTCCTGAGACGGAGAAATAGACAGAGAGGCAGACAGACAGGGAGAAGATACTTCCGCTAACAAAACTTTAGATTTATAAATCACTTGAACTGGACACACACAAAAAAACATGAATTGCCCGATTTGACAATATATGCCTAATAGAGCGAAAATATTCCGCTAGGTGTCAGCACTGATCGAATGATGACAGGTGAAATACATCCTTAGTCACATCAAGACTATGAATGTATAATCTTGTCAATGTAATTCGTCAAACTCAAACGAAAAAGTTTGATTTTAAGTTAATATACACTTTTAAGCGTCACCTTGTGCTGATTTAAAAAAAGAAGGTCGGTGCTAGCCGGAAGTTGAAACAAACTGAATAAACGATAAACGTGAAGAGGCAAATGTGTCTGTTACAGTCAGAGTCTACTTACGAGTTATTCTCTGCTGAGTATTTCATGTTGTGCAAACACTTTCCAAAAGCCTGTAATTTTTAGAAAATACAGCATGTAACACATCCGTAAGTGTAAACACAGCATACCACTCATTTAATAATTGTGTTCATATAAAGTTATACATGAAGGTAAAACCTCAAAATTACGACAACCAATGAGACGTTGATAAAATGGTCGTATTTTCGAGGTGGTCATCCAAGCGAGATTATGTAAAAAAGAGCAAAACGTAATCGGGACTGTAAACAAAAGGTTGTTATTTTGAGGGGTCGCCTAACAGAAATGGTCCTTGGCAAGAGTTTCATCGTACATACATTACTTTAAATGAAATATATAGCAATACTTGAAAATATTAATTTGTTTCCTATATCATATTCCTTACAATTTTGCTGACATGATAACACTGACCTTTAAGTACAGGCCATAGGTCAAAGGGATTTTGAAAAACAAGTACTCGATACCGAAAAGCAGAATCGGATTTTGTTTCATGATGCATTTTTAAGTACTCCGGAATACGCGATTTCAGCTTAAATTTTAGAAATGTTTCTATACTATGTGACCGAGAACCCCTCCCTCACCGCTCTGACTCCCTCCCATTTTCCTCAGATCCAGTATCCTCCCCTGAACACATGATATCATTTTACGACTCTGAACAAATTTCTGATATTCTTATACAATATAGCTTATTAAAAATTTGCCTTTGTTCAGATAAAGAGTATGGCCATGAGACTTGTTTAAACAATTTTTTTTTCAGTTACAGAAACATATTATTTGAACATTAACAAATCTACTATATTTTTATACCTTAACAATAAATAATTTATTTAAGAAAAATGAATCTGCAGAACTTCATTATAAAGAAGAAAATGATATTGTACCACAAAGAACCAAGTCATCTGTAAATTTTATTACTTATCTGATATTTTAATACTTCAAAGTCCCTCAAGGTCGCGATCAAGATTTCAGAGACTGGTGTCTGAGGCAAGGTCGCATGCCGTAAAGATTATATTTTATAGTCTTATTAACTTGATTTTCAGTTATTACCAGTATATGTTATACCTTTTTTAGCCCTTGGTCAATTCATTATGGTTCAGGAATGTTACTATTTCTGAGATTTATCAGTACAAAGCAAAGGGAATGAGTAAAAATATATAAACCATAATAAACAAAAAGTAATCTGACCTCTCCGTTCTCTGGTGGGTCTCCATTACCGAATGTGCTGGTCACCACCAGCACCAGAGTCTCGTGCTCAAGCTCCGGGGCGCTGTAATCCTCCATACACAGAACCTGGATAATACAGACACAGCATGTTATCACCCAAACACAAAACCTGGATAATACAGACAGTGTACGTAATCACCGATATAACAACCTCGATAATACAGACACTGTACGTAATCATTCGTACACAAAACCTGGATAATACAGACACAGCAAGTTATCACCCGTACACAAAACCTGGATAATACAGACACTTCGCTATCACCCATCCACAGAACATGGATAATACAGAGAGTGTACGTAATCACCAAATATACATCACCTCGATGACACAGACGCTTTCCGTAATCACCGATACACGGCAACTGGATAATATAAACACTGCACATTATCGCCCGTAAACAAAACCTGGATGATACAAACAATATACGATATCAAACATTATAGGACAATGAACATTGCACGTAGGTTACATAATGACGTGATAACACAGGACATCAAAAATTGCACGTATGTTACATAATGACGTGATCACACAGGTCATGAGACATTATATAGTAACATGAGGATTTGATAACACAGGACATCAAACATTGCACGTAGGTTACATGATGACGTTATAACACAGGACATCAAACATTGCACGTAGGTTACATAATGACGTGATAACACAGGACATTAACATTGCACGTGGGTTACATAATGACGTGATAACACAGAACATCAGACATTGCACGTAGGTTACATAATGGCGTGATAACACAGGACATGAGACATTGCACGAAGGTTACATAATGACGTGATAACACATGACATCAAACATTGCACGTAGGTTATATAATGACGTGATAACACAGGACATGAGACATTCTACGTAAGTAACATGAGGATGTGATAACACAGGACATCAAACAATGCACGTAGGTTACATAATGACGTGATAACACAGGACATGAGACATTGCACGTAGCTTATATAATGACGTGATAACACAGGACATGAGACATTGCACGTAGGTTACATAATGACGTGATAACACAGGGCATGAGACATTGCACGTAGGTTACATAATGACGTGATAACACAGGACATCAAACATTGCACGTAGGTTATAAAATGACGTGATAACACAGCACATCAAACATTACACGTAGGTTACATAATGACGTGATAACACAGGACATGAGACATTCTACGTAAGTAACATGAGGATGTGATAACACAGGGCATCAAACATTGCACGTAGGTTACATAATGACGTGATAACACAGGACATCAAACATTGCACGTAGGTTATATAATGACGTGATAACACAGGATATCAAACATTGTACGTAGGTTACATAATGACGTGATAACACAGGACATCAAACATTGCACGTAGGTTAAATAAAGACGTGATAACACAGGACATCAGACATTGCACGTAGGTTACATAATGACGTGATAACACAGGACATCAAACATTCTACGTAATTAACATGAGGATGTGATAACACAGGACATCAAACATTGCACGTAGGTAATATAATGACGTGATAACACAGGACATCAGACATTGTACGTAGGTTACATAATGACGTGATAACACAGGACATCAAACATTGCACGTAGGTTACATAATGACGTGATAACACAGGACATGAGACATTCTACGTAAGTAACATGAGGATGTGATAACACAGGACATCAAACATTCTACGTAATTAACATGAGGATGTGATAACACAGGAAATCAAACAATGCACGTAGTTTATATAATGACGTGATAACACAGGACATCAGACATTGTACGTAGGTTACATAATGACGTGATAACACAGGACATCAAACATTGCACGTAGGTTACATAATGACGTGATAACACAGGACATCAAATATTGCACGAAGGTTACATAATGACGTGATAACACAGGACATCAAACATTGCACGTAGGTTACATAATGACGTGATAACACAGGACATCAAACATTCTACGTAATTAACATGAGGATATGATAACACAGGAAATCAAACATTGCACGTAGGTTATATAATGACGTGATAACACAGGACATCAAACATTGTACGTAGGTTACATAATGACGTGATAACACAGGAAATCAAACATTGCACGTAGGTTACATATTGACGTGATTACACAGGACATCAGCCATTGTACGTAAGTTACATAATGACGTGATAACACAGGACATCAGACATTGTACGTAAGTTACATAATGACGTGATAACACAGGACATCATACATTGTACGTAGGTTACATAATGACGTGATAACACAGGACATCAGACATTGTACGTAAGTTACAAAATGACGTGATAACACAGGACATCAAACATTGCACTTGGGTTACATAATGACGTGATAACACAGGACATCAGACATTACACGTAGGTTACATAATAACGTGATAACACAGGACATCAAACATTGCACGTAGGTTACATAATAACGTGATAACACAGGACATCAAACATTGCACGTAGGTTACATAATGTCGTGATAACACAGGACATCAAACATTACACGTAGGCTACGTAATGTCGTGATAACACAGGACATGAGACATTCTACGTAAGTAATATGAGGTTGTGATAAAACAGGGCATCAAACATTGCACGTAGGTTACATAATGACGTGATAACACAGGACCTCAAACATTGCACGTAGGTTATATAATCACGTGATAACACAGGACATCAAACATTGTACGTAAGTTACATAATGACGTGATAACACAGGACCTCAAACATTGCACGTAGGTTATATAATGACGTGATAACATAGGACATCAGACATTGTACGTAGGTTACATAATGACGTGATAACACAGGACATCAAACATTGCACGTAGGTTACATAATGACGTGATAACACAGGACATGAGACATTCCACGTAAGTAACATGAGGATGTGATAACACAGGACATCAAACATTCTACGTTATTAACATGAGGATGTGATAACACAGGAAATCAAACATTGCACGTAGGTTATATAATGACGTGATAACACAGGACATCAGACATTGTACGTAAGTTACATAATGACGTGATAACACAGGGCATCAAACATTGCACGTAGGTTACACAATGACGGGATAACACAGGACATCAAACATTGCACGTCGGTTACATAAAGAAGTGATAACACAGGACATCAAACATTCTACGTAATTAACATGAGGATGTGATAACACAGGACATCAAACATTGCACGTAGGTTATATAAAGCCGTGATAGCAAAGGACATCATACATTGTACGTAGTTTACATAATGACGTGATAACACAGGACATCAAACATTGCACGTAGGTTACATAATGATGTGATAACACAGGACATCAAACATTGTACGTAAGTTTCATAATGACGTGATAACACAGGACATCAAACATTGCACGTAGGTTATATAATGACGTGATAACACAGGACGTCAAACATTGTACGTAAGTTACATAATGACGTGATTACACAGGACATCAAACATTGCACGTAGGTTACATAATGACGTGATAACACAGGACATCAAACATTCTACGTAATTAACATGAGGATGTGATAACACAGGACATCAAACATTGCAGGTAGGTTACATAATGACGTGATAACACAGGACATCAAACAATGCACGTAGGTTACATAATGACGTTATAACACAGGACATCAAACATTGCACGTAGGTTTCATAATGACTTGATAACACAGGACATCAGACATTGCACGTAGGTTACATAATGACGTGATAACACAGGACATCAAACATTCTACGTAATTAACATGAGGATGTGATAACACAGGACATCAAACATTGCAGGTAGCTTACATAATGACGTGATAACACAGGACATCAAACAATGCACGTAGGTTACATAATGACGTTATAACACAGGACATCAAACATTGCACGTAGGTTTCATAATGACTTGATAACACAGGACATCAGACATTGCACGTAGGTTACATAATGACGTGATAACACAGGACATCAAACATTGCACGTAGGTTACATAATGACGTGATAACACGGGACATCAAACATTGTACGTAGGTTACATAATGACGTGATAACACAGGACATCAGACATTGCACGTAGGTTACATAATGACGTGATAACACAGGACATCACACATTGCACGTAGGTTACATAATGACGTGATAACACAGGACATGAGACATTGCACGTAGGTTACATAATGACGTGATTACACAGGACATCAGACATTGTACGTAGGTTACATAATAACGTGATAACACAGGACATCAGACATTGTACGTAAGTTACATAATGACGTGATAACACAGGACATCAGACATTGTACGTAAGTTACATAATGACGTGATAACACAGGACATCAGACATTGTACGTAAGTTACATAATGACGTGATAACACAGGACATCAGACATTGTACGTAAGTTACATAATGACGTGATAACACAGGACATCAGACATTGTACGTAGGTTACATATAGACGTGATAACACAGGACATCAGACATTGCACGTAAGTGACATAATGACGTGATAACACAGGATATCAGACATTGTACGTAGGTTACATAATGACGTTATAACACAGGACATCTTGCGGCAACTTAGATGATTAAGAATTATGCAAAGGGCTTTTGCAACTAGTGATCTTTCATCTTCTGCACATATGCAACAAACCAGCTTCAGTTATATTGTTTTGTTAACATGAGCGTATGTACCGAGTTCACTAACAGCTTTTTGTTAATTTGTAAAAAGTCATATATCCATCATACAGGCATTGTAATAACTTCTTTTTGTAGGAATTACCTAATGTAATTAATATGTCATTAGAGTAAAACACAAAATCGATAAATTCTACAAATAATGCAGGAGCGTAGTTGACTTTGAGCTCAAAGGTAATGCATCATGGGAAAATGATACAGCGTCCTCTACGAAAAAAAAACTGCTTCACCTCAATTAGTAACTGGTCGTGTCATTCTGTTGAATATCCTCAGTGTTTAATGATGACAGGTGAATGCAGATTGTATGGCGGTCCTGGGGTCTAATGAGGCATATGATTAAAAACTAGGAGTACCTCATTCATAACAAAAACACCGCAAATGGTACATAAAACGCCCGTCACAGATCTTGTGACCTCCACCTCATTAAATATGCGTTATTTCTGCTGAGAATACGATTCTAGTTTAATTCAGATTTGTTATAAGTCGTCACGGCGCTACAAAGTAGCCTAGTGACGTTAAGCTCTGATTGTATTAAAAATCGTACTCTGGCAAGATAATCTATTAATTAGTAGTTAGTCATGGTGATTTTTGTGAAAACCAAAAAAAAAAAAAAAAAAAAAAAAACCTGGTAAGTAATCTCAGAGACACCAAAAGTTAACGGACAGACGGACGGCATATGACACACGAACGGACCGTGGGTATAATATAATACACCAGTCGTAGACGGGCGTATAATGAACGGACACGTGCGCATTTTGTTGGTGTCATCTTACCTTTGGGTCAAATGCGTGTTTGAATGTTTCGCACAGCGTCTTGGCGTATCGCTCCGACTTGCCGGTTTCTGTGGCGTACAGTATTGTACACTTCACTCTTTTGGCCAGGGCTTTGCTCCAAAATTTTGAGGTAAACCTGACGGCCCTGTAGTGAAACAAATAGTTTTATTTATCAAGTACAAGTAAATGCCTTCTAAATTCAGGTTTCTGATTGATTTATTCAATTTCTTTGAGACGTGGTTATTTTCTCGTGGTTCCTGTTTGATTTTTTTTTCATTTCTTGTTCAAGTTAATTTGCATTATGAAAGTTTGTATGTTTGTATTTCGCACATATATAAAAGTCCTTCAGAATATTCGACAGAGATTTTTACTGGACTCGAGATGGACCATGACTGATTTCTCTCGTCCTGACCTCCGAGTCCGAGATCAAGACCCTCCAGTCTAAAGTCCAAGCCCCAGTCCATGTAAAGTGGACACGAGTCTGGTCTGGATTCCAAGTCCAAGCCCCAGTCCCTGTAAAGTGGACACGAGTCTGGTCTGGATTCCAAGTCCAAGCCCCAGTCCCTGTAAAGTGGACACGAGTCTGGTCTGGATTCCAAGTCCAAGCCCCAGCCCCTGTAAAGTGGACACGAGTCTGGTCTGGATTCCAAGTCCAAGCCCCAGCCCCTGTAAAGTGGACACGAGTCTGGTCTGGATTCTAAGTCCAAGCCCCAGTCCCTGTAAAGTGGACACGAGTCTGGTCTGGATTCTAAGTCCAAGCCCCAGTCCCTGTAAAGTGGACACGAGTCTGGTCTGGATTCTAAGTCCAAGCCCCAGTCCCTGTAAAGTGGACACGAGTCTGGTCTGGATTCTAAGTCCAAGCCCCAGTCCCTGTAAAGTGGACACGAGTCTGGTCTGGATTCTAAGTCCAAGCCCCAGTCCCTGTAAAGTGGACACGAGTCTGGTCTGGATTCTAAGTCCAAGCCCCAGTCCCTGTAAAGTGGACACGAGTCTGGTCTGGATTCTAAGTCCAAGCCCCAGTCCCTGTAAAGTGGACACGAGTCTGGTCTGGATTCTAAGTCCAAGCCCCAGTCCCTGTAAAGTGGACACGAGTCTGGTCTGGATTCTAAGTCCAAGCCCCAGTCCCTGTAAAGTGGACACGAGTCTGGTCTGGATTCTAAGTCCAAGCCCCAGTCCCTGTAAAGTGGACACGAGTCTGGTCTGGATTCTAAGTCCAAGCCCCAGTCCCTGTAAAGTGGACACGAGTCTGGTCTGGATTCTAAGTCCAAGCCCCAGTCCCTGTAAAGTGGACACGAGTCTGGTCTGGATTTTAAGTCCAAGCCCCAGTCCCTGTAAAGTGGACACGAGTCTGGTCTGGATTCTAAGTCCAAGCCCCAGTCCCTGTAAAGTGGACACGAGTCTGGTCTGGATTCTAAGTCCAAGCCCCAGTCCCTGTAAAGTGGACACGAGTCTGGTCTGGATTCTAAGTCCAAGCCCCAGTCCCTGTAAAGTGGACACGAGTCTGGTCTGGATTCTAAGGCCAAGCCCCAGTCCCTGTAAAGTGGACACGAGTCTGGTCTGGATTCTAAGTCCAAGCCCCAGTCCCTGTAAAGTGGACACGAGTCTGGTCTGGATTCTAAGTCCAAGCCCCAGTCCCTGTAAAGTGGACACGAGTCTGGTCTGGATTCTAAGTCCAAGCCCCAGTCCCTGTAAAGTGGACACGAGTCTGGTCTGGATTCTAAGTCCAAGCCCCAGTCCCTGTAAAGTGGACACGAGTCTGGTCTGGATTCTAAGTCCAAGCCCCAGTCCCTGTAAAGTGGACACGAGTCTGGTCTGGATTCTAAGTCCAAGCCCCAGTCCCTGTAAAGTGGACACGAGTCTGGTCTGGATTCCAAGTCCAAGCCCCAGCCCCTGTAAAGTGGACACGAGTCTGGTCTGGATTCTAAGTCCAAGCCCCAGTCCCTGTAAAGTGGACACGAGTCTGGTCTGGATTCTAAGTCCAAGCCCCAGTCCCTGTAAAGTGGACACGAGTCTGGTCTGGATTCTAAGTCCAAGCCCCAGTCCCTGTAAAGTGGACACGAGTCTGGTCTGGATTCTAAGTCCAAGCCCCAGTCCCTGTAAAGTGGACACGAGTCTGGTCTGGATTCTAAGTCCAAGCCCCAGTCCCTGTAAAGTGGACACGAGTCTGGTCTGGATTCTAAGTCCAAGCCCCAGTCCCTGTAAAGTGGACACGAGTCTGGTCTGGATTCTAAGTCCAAGCCCCAGTCCCTGTAAAGTGGACACGAGTCTGGTCTGGATTCTAAGTCCAAGCCCCAGTCCCTGTAAAGTGGACACGAGTCTGGTCTGGATTCTAAGTCCAAGCCCCAGTCCCTGTAAAGTGGACACGAGTCTGGTCTGGATTCTAAGTCCAAGCCCCAGTCCCTGTAAAGTGGACACGAGTCTGGTCTGGATTCTAAGTCCAAGCCCCAGTCCCTGTAAAGTGGACACGAGTCTGGTCTGGATTCTAAGTCCAAGCCCCAGTCCCTGTAAAGTGGACACGAGTCTGGTCTGGATAATAAGTCCAAGCCCCAGTCCCTGTAAAGTGGACACGAGTCTGGTCTGGATTCTAAGTCCAAGCCCCAGTCCCTGTAAAGTGGACACGAGTCTGGTCTGGATTCTAAGGCCAAGCCCCAGTCCCTGTAAAGTGGACACGAGTCTGGTCTGGATTCTAAGTCCAAGCCCCAGTCCCTGTAAAGTGGACACGAGTCTGGTCTGGATTCTAAGTCCAAGCCCCAGTCCCTGTAAAGTGGACACGAGTCTGGTCTGGATTCTAAGTCCAAGCCCCAGTCCCTGTAAAGTGGACACGAGTCTGGTCTGGATTCTAAGTCCAAGCCCCAGTCCCTGTAAAGTGGACACGAGTCTGGTCTGGATTCTAAGTCCAAGCCCCAGTCCCTGCAAAGTGGACACGAGTCTGGTCTGGATTCTAAGTCCAAGCCCCAGTCCCTGTAAAGTGGACACGAGTCTGGTCTGGATTCCAAGTCCAAGCCAAGTCCCTGTAAAGTGGACACGAGTCTGGTCTGGATTCTAAGTCCAAGCCCCAGTCCCTGTAAAGTGGACACGAGTCTGGTCTGGATTCCAAGTCCGGACTTGACTCCTACATGACTGGTATCAAGGTGCCCTTTTTGCTGTGATTATAAAAAAAAACTAAAAAAACAAAACAAAACAAACAAAAAAAAAACCACCAGAATTAGCGTTGTTCAAGATAGCTTCTTTAGCGGTTGTCATACTGATTGCCATCTTGATGAATAATAGCTAAATTATGACGTCACGCATTGTTACATATAATTTTAGGGGACAACACGTCAGCAGCACATATTGTTCAGGTGAACTGTTTTTTTGTCAGATCACTCAAGGCACAGCTTATCTTACATGGTTTGTATTATATTAATAATTTTTGTTACTTTTTCCGGCTGCTTCAATACATCAAGGAGTTTATATGAGAAACCTATCAGGCCTCAACCGCTGGGTCATTGACGTTGTTATCATTTGCACAGGAGTTTTTAGCAACGAGCGTTTCACACAAGTAGACACGCTTCTTGATTTATAAATTATAAATATTAAACTATTAAATTATTCTGTTCCAACTGCCAACTTATGACTGATCAAATAATAAGCTTGAATTCTCAAGACGAATTTTAAGAGGATCTAACTTCATTGACAAAAAAAAAAACAAAAAAAAAAACCCAAAAAACAGTAGGGTCTCCGGAAACGAACGAGTCGTTCCGAAGTGACGCCGAAGAAGGATTCTCGCGCTGCGTCGCTTATCAGCAGCAGCTGTGTGCCATTGATTACCGAGTTTTATGACCCCGTCAGCAACATTCGATACGTGGAGCCTAGGAATTGGGCCTTCAGTCTCATTAACTCCTTGATTTTACCGGTAATTATCATTAGATACTCTGTCACATGACCATATATGTATCACTTACCTGATCAGTGCACGCAGACTAGCTTTCTTTTTTATTTCGGCACTCACTGCCCCCGTTCTTCCCTCCTTCTTCTTTTGCCAAACATGTGTCTTCCATGGGTCATCCTATATATATATATATATATATATATATATATATATATATATATATATATATATATTGTAATATTACGCCCTCAGTTTGAAATTTACAACAATTGCATAACCCCCATTAGCATAGTGATGCGGCTTGATGAGACAAAGCTGTCAACCACGCATGATGTAGGAGACATGCTTGACGGCGGCCAAAATTCCACAAACGTATGGAGAGATTTATCAAAATGTTATGTTTTAACGAATGGGGGGGGGGGGGGGGGGGGGTATCACTGAGAAGTTAATTCTTGCTATATTCAACATGGGCTTCGCGATTTGAAGTGAAATAATTACCTTGAAGGGCATGACCTTATTCAAATACATCTATAAGCAAACCTTTATTTCCTCATCAATTTTTTTTAGTTTGAAAATAAATAAAACATCATATGGCAGATGATTACAGTGAACCTGGATCAAACGGACGTAATACATAGCTTTCTCTGTTTTTTGTGTGTGTGTTTTTCTAAAGTCACTAAGATGGCATTTAGAGAGATCAGAGGTTATCATACACAAATCATTTATATAGATTACGTGACATCATAAGATAAACGATTTAGTCTTCTTCGAAACCTTGAAGTCACACCAAAAAATTCGCATAAAATTAAAAACATTCGTAGAAGGAAATTTGACCAACATTTAAATTGGTGGTCACGTGACCATCAACACGCACCTGGTACTCGTAGGATGGTTTGATTTTGTAATTCAGCATCTCCTGGTGGAAGACCGGAGTGATAGAAGAGGAGAGCGGAGGAACAATCCAGACCCAGTCGGCGGGACATCCGCCTCGTTGTCGGTACTCGTTCTCCTGGAACTTCATGAAAGATTCCGACGCCGCGTGGTGGTCCGTGATGGTTACGTTGGCTTGCTGTAAAAACAATTAACTATAAGATCAAAGTTTGCCACAAATGTTAGGCATGCACTTTACAATGTGGTAACAATTTATATTTCCACCACTTAGGTTTGACAAAGCTCAATATTTTCTTCCAGTATGTTTGATTCATGATTTTATGTTTCTTTGTGTTCAGGATTTGTAAATATATCTCAAAATGTTACGTATAATTCCTGAATGACTTAAGTTAAATATTAAGAAAATGTAAGTATTGGTGTAGTGATAATTGTGATGAGACCTTGGTCACGCCATGCAGTGGACTGATGAGATACTATACACAGACAAGTATTACTCAAACAGACGCAGGTAACCCTGATATATTCAAATATATTTTTAGAATCATCACGAATATACTGAGCTATTTAGCAAGTGTTCCAAATGGTAGTTCTAGATTATTAACTTTTTGAAGGCTTACGGATGAACTATGCGGGAGGTAAAAATAAATATACCATCCTAGAAATATCACATCCTGTGAATTTTATAATGTATAATACAACAAGTCCAACATCCAACTGACCTGGAAGCTGTAGAGAATGGCTGTACTCACTACCACCAGGGCCTCATCCTTCCACAAAGACACGTTAGTTCGGGTGTCCAGTCCCATATGTTCGGCGATTTTCTGTGGAGAAGGAATCAGTACAAAAACTTTGCAAGACATAAAAGTAATTTTCAGCTGATAACGAAAATACGAAATCCTAGAATTTATTTAAAGTACAGAAACAAAAAAGACATGTCAGCTAAATTAGTACACGTGCTTTAAAATTCACAAAATAATTGTAGTAAACTCACCTGCCCATTCATGTGTGTTAATAAATGTACAAGGGATTTAGGTAGCCTAATGTTCTGGTTTAACAATAGACCTACATGTTTTGTTTATTGCTTATGCCTAATGTTCTGGTTTTACAATAGACCTACATGTATTGTTTATTGCTGATGCCTAATGTTCTGGTTTTACAATAGACCTACATGTATTGTTTATTGCTGATGCCTAATGTTCTGGTTTACTATAGACCTACATGTATTGTTTATTGCTGATGCCTAATGTTCTGGTTTACTATAGACCTACATGTATTGTTTATTGCTGATGCCTAATGTTCTGGTTTACTATAGACCTACATGTATTGTTTATTGCTGATGACTAATGTTCTGGTTTACTTTAGACCTACATGTATTGTTTATTGCTGATGCCTAATGTTCTGGTTTACTATAGACCTACATGTATTGTTTATTGCTGATGACTAATGTTCTGGTTTTACAATCGACCTACATGTATTGTTTATTGCTGATGCCTAATGTTCTGGTTTAACAATCGACCTACATGTATTGTTTATTGCTGATGCCTAATGTCCTGGTTTACTATAGACCTACATGTATTGTTTATTGCTGATGCCTAATGTTCTGGTTTACTATAGACCTACATGTATTGTTTATTGCTGATGCCTAATGTTCTGGTTTAACAATCGACCTACATGTATTGTTTATTGCTGATGCCTAATGTTCTGGTTTAACAATCGACCTACATGTATTGTTTATTGCTGATGCCTAATTTTCTGGTTTAACAATCGACCTACATGTATTGTTTATTGCTGATGCCTAATGTTCTGGTTTAACAATCGACCTACATTTATTGTTTATTGCTGATGCCTAATGTTCTGGTTTAACAATCGACCTACATGTATTGTTTATTGCTGATGCCTAATGTTCTGGTTTACTATAGACCTACATGTATTGTTTATTGCTGATGCCTAATGTTCTGGTTTACTATAGACCTACATGTATTGTTTATTGCTGATGCCTAATGTTCTGGTTTACTATAGACCTACATGTATTGTTTATTGCTGATGACTAATGTTCTGGTTTACTTTAGACCTACATGTATTGTTTATTGCTGATGCCTAATGTTCTGGTTTACTATAGACCTACATGTATTGTTTATTGCTGATGACTAATGTTCTGGTTTTACAATCGACCTACATGTATTGTTTATTGCTGATGCCTAATGTTCTGGTTTACTTTAGACCTACATGTATTGTTTATTGCTGATGCCTAATGTTCTGGTTTACTATAGACCTACATGTATTGTTTATTGCTGATGCCTAATGTTCTGGTTTACTATAGACCTACATGTATTGTTTATTGCTGATGCCTAATGTTCTGGTTTACTATAGACCTACATGTATTGTTTATTGCTGATGCCTAATGTTCTGGTTTACTATAGACCTACATGTATTGTTTATTGCTGATGACTAATGTTCTGGTTTACTATAGACCTACATGTATTGTTTATTGCTGATGCCTAATGTTCTGGTTTACTTTAGACCTACATGTATTGTTTATTGCTGATGCCTAATGTTCTGGTTTACTATAGACCTACATGTATTGTTTATTGCTGATGCCTAATGTTCTGGTTTAACAATCGACCTACATGTATTGTTTATTGCTGATGCCTAATGTTCTGGTTTACTATAGACCTACATGTATTGTTTATTGCTGATGCCTAATGTTCTGGTTTAACAAACGACCTACATGTATTGTTTATTGCTGATGCCTAATGTTCTGGTTTAACAATCGACCTACATGTATTGTTTATTGCTGATGCCAAATGTTCTGGTTTAACAATCGACCTACATTTATTGTTTATTGCTGATGCCTAATGTTCTGGTTTAACAATCGACCTACATGTATTGTTTATTGCTGATGCCTAATGTTCTGGTTTAACAATCGACCTACATGTATTGTTTATTGCTGATGCCTAATGTTCTGGTTTACTATAGACCTACATGTATTGTTTATTGCTGATGCCTAATGTTCTGGTTTACTATAGACCTACATGTATTGTTTATTGCTGATGCCTAATGTTCTGGTTTACTATAGACCTACATGTATTGTTTATTGCTGATGACTAATGTTCTGGTTTACTTTAGACCTACATGTATTGTTTATTGCTGATGACTAATGTTCTGGTTTACTTTAGACCTACATGTATTGTTTATTGCTGATGCCTAATGTTCTGGTTTACTATAGACCTACATGTATTGTTTATTGCTGATGCCTAATGTTCTGGTTTACTATAGACCTACATGTATTGTTTATTGCTGATGCCTAATGTTCTGGTTTACTATAGACCTACATGTATTGTTTATTGCTGATGACTAATGTTCTGGTTTACTTTAGACCTACATGTATTGTTTATTGCTGATGCCTAATGTTCTGGTTTACTATAGACCTACATGTATTGTTTATTGCTGATGACTAATGTTCTGGTTTTACAATCGACCTACATGTATTGTTTATTGCTGATGCCTAATGTTCTGGTTTACTTTAGACCTACATGTATTGTTTATTGCTGATGCCTAATGTTCTGGTTTACTATAGACCTACATGTATTGTTTATTGCTGATGCCTAATGTTCTGGTTTACTATAGACCTACATGTATTGTTTATTGCTGATGCCTAATGTTCTGGTTTACTATAGACCTACATGTATTGTTTATTGCTGATGCCTAATGTTCTGGTTTACTATAGACCTACATGTATTGTTTATTGCTGATGACTAATGTTCTGGTTTACTATAGACCTACATGTATTGTTTATTGCTGATGCCTAATGTTCTGGTTTACTTTAGACCTACATGTATTGTTTATTGCTGATGCCTAATGTTCTGGTTTACTATAGACCTACATGTATTGTTAATTGCTGATGCCTATTGTTCTGGTTTAACAATCGACCTACATGTATTGTTTATTGCTGATGCCTAATGTTCTCGTTTACTATAGACCTACATGTATTGTTTATTGCTGATGCCTAATGTTCTGGTTTAACAATCGACCTACATGTATTGTTTATTGCTGATGCCTAATGTTCTGGTTTAACAATCGACCTACATGTATTGTTTATTGCTGATGCCTAATGTTCTGGTTTAACAATCGACCTACATGTATTGTTTATTGCTGATGCCTAATGTTCTGGTTTACTATAGACCTACATGTATTGTTTATTGCTGATGCCTAATGTTCTGGTTTACTATAGACCTACATGTATTGTTTATTGCTGATGCCTAATGTTCTGGTTTACTATAGACCTACATGTATTGTTTATTGCTGATGACTAATGTTCTGGTTTACTTT
Organism: Sipunculus nudus; assembly: GCA_026874595.1. Lineage (NCBI taxonomy): Eukaryota > Metazoa > Annelida > Sipuncula > Golfingiida > Sipunculidae > Sipunculus > Sipunculus nudus. The sequence goes on along the minus strand of CM049312.1, from coordinate 82,528,918 downwards.
AGACCTACATGTATTGTTTATTGCTGATGCCTAATGTTCTGGTTTACTATAGACCTACATGTATTGTTTATTGCTGATGACTAATGTTCTGGTTTTACAATCGACCTACATGTATTGTTTATTGCTGATGCCTAATGTTCTGGTTTACTTTAGACCTACATGTATTGTTTATTGCTGATGCCTAATGTTCTGGTTTAACAATCGACCTACATGTATTGTTTATTGCTGATGCCTAATGTTCTGGTTTACTATAGACCTACATGTATTGTTTATTGCTGATGCCTAATGTTCTGGTTTACTATAGACCTACATGTATTGTTTATTGCTGATACCTAATGTTCTGGTTTACTATAGACCTACATGTATTGTTTATTGCTGATGACTAATGTTCTGGTTTACTATAGACCTACATGTATTGTTTATTGCTGATGCCTATTTTTCTGGTTTACTTTAGACCTACATGTATTGTTTATTGCTGATGCCTAATGTTCTGGTTTACTATAGACCTACATGTATTGTTTATTGCTGATGCCTAATGTTCTGGTTTACTATAGACCTACATGTATTGTTTATTGCTGATGCCTAATGTTCTGGATTACTATAGACCTACATGTATTGTTTATTGCTGATGCCTAATGTTCTGGTTTACTATAGACCTACATGTATTGTTTATTGCTGATGCTAATGTTCTGGTTTACTATAGACCTACATGTATTGTTTATTGCTGATGCCTAATGTTCTGGTTTACTTTAGACCTACATGTATTGTTTATTGCTGATGACTAATGTTCTGGTTTACTATAGACCTACATGTATTGTTTATTGCTGATGCCTAATGTTCTGGTTTTACAATCGACCTACATGTATTGTTTATTACTGATGCCTAATGTTCTGGTTTACTTTAGACCTACATGTATTGTTTATTGCTGATGCTAATGTTCTGGTTTTACAATCGACCTACATGTATTGTTTATTGCTGATGCCTAATGTTCTGGTTTACTTTAGACCTACATGTATTGTTTATTGCTGATGCCTAATGTTCTGGTTTACTATAGACCTACATGTATTGTTTATTGCTGATGACTAATGTTCTGGTTTACTATAGACCTACATGTATTGTTTATTGCTGATGCCTAATGTTCTGGTTTTACAATCGACCTACAGGTATTGTTTATTGCTGATGCCTAATGTTCTGGTTTACTTTAGACCTACATGTATTGTTTATTGCTGATGCCTAATGTTCTGGTTTACTATAGACCTACATGTATTGTTTATTGCTGATGACTAATGTTCTGGTTTACTTTAGACCTACATGTATTGTTTATTGCTGATGCCTAATGTTCTGGTTTACTATAGACCTACATGTATTGTTTATTGCTGATGACTAATGTTCTGGTTTTACAATCGACCTACATGTATTGTTTATTGCTGATGCCTAATGTTCTGGTTTACTTTAGACCTACATGTATAATTTATTGCTGATGCCTAATGTTCTGGTTTAACAATCGACCTACATGTATTGTTTATTGCTGATGCCTAATGTTCAGGTTTACTATAGACCTACATGTATTGTTTATTGCTGATGCCTAATGTTCTGGTTTACTATAGACCTACATGTATTGTTTATTGCTGATACCTAATGTTCTGGTTTACTATAGACCTACATGTATTGTTTATTGCTGATGACTAATGTTCTGGTTTACTATAGACCTACATGTATTGTTTATTGCTGATGCCTAATGTTCTGGTTTACTTTAGACCTACATGTATTGTTTATTGCTGATGCCTAATGTTCTGGTTTACTATAGACCTACATGTATTGTTTATTGCTGATGCCTAATGTTCTGGTTTACTATAGACCTACATGTATTGTTTATTGCTGATGCCTAATGTTCTGGATTACTATAGACCTACATGTATTGTTTATTGCTGATGCCTAATGTTCTGGTTTACTATAGACCTACATGTATTGTTTATTGCTGATGCCTAATGTTCTGGTTTACTATAGACCTACATGTATTGTTTATTGCTGATGCCTAATGTTCTGGTTTACTATAGACCTACATGTATTGTTTATTGCTGATGCCTAATGTTCTGGTTTACTTTAGACCTACATGTATTGTTTATTGCTGATGCCTAATGTTCTGGTTTACTATAGACCTACATGTATTGTTTATTGCTGATGACTAATGTTCTGGTTTACTTTAGACCTACATGTATTGTTTATTGCTGATGCCTAATGTTCTGGTTTACTATAGACCTACATGTATTGTTTATTGCTGATGACTAATGTTCTGGTTTACTTTAGACCTACATGTATTGTTTTTTGCTGATGCCTAATGTTCTGGTTTACTATAGACCTACATGTATTGTTTATTGCTGATGCCTTATGTTCTGGTTTTACCATCGACCTACATGTATTGTTTATTACTGATGCCTAATGTTCTGGTTTACTTTAGACCTACATGTATTGTTTATTGCTGATGCCTAATGTTCTGGTTTTACAATCGACCTACATGTATTGTTTATTGCTGATGCCTAATGTTCTGGTTTACTTTAGACCTACATGTATTGTTTATTGCTGATGCCTAATGTTCTGGTTTACTATAGACCTACATGTATTGTTTATTGCTGATGACTAATGTTCTGGATAACTATAGACCTACATGTATTGTTTATTGCTGATGCCTAATGTTCTGGTTTTACAATCGGCCTACATGTATTGTTTATTGCTGATGCCTAATGTTCTGGTTTACTTTAGACCTACATGTATTGTTTATTGCTGATGCCTAATGTTCTGGTTTTACAATCGACCTACATGTATTGTTTATTGCTGATGCCTAATGTTCTGGTTTACTTTAGACCTACATGTATTGTTTATTGCTGATGCCTAATGTTCTGGTTTACTATAGACCTACATGTATTGTTTATTGCTGATGACTAATGTTCTGGTTTACTTTAGACCTACATGTATTGTTTATTGCTGATGCCTAATGTTCTGGTTTACTATAGACCTACATGTATTGTTTATTGCTGATGACTAATGTTCTGGTTAACAATAGACCTACATGTATTGTTTATTGCTGATGCCTAATGTTCTGGTTTACTATAGACCTACATGTATTGTTTATTGCTGATGACTAATGTTCTGGTTTACTATAGACCTACATGTATTGTTTATTCCTGATGCCTAATGTTCTGGTTTTACAATCGACCTACATGTATTGTTTATTGCTGATGCCTAATGTTCTGGTTTTACAATCGACCTACATGTATTGTTTATTGCTGATGCCTAATGTTCTGGTTTACTTAAGACCTTCATGTATTGTTTATTGCTGATGCCTAATGTTCTGGTTTACTATAGACCTACATGTATTGTTTATTGCTGATGAATAATGTTCTGGTTTACTTTAGACCTACATGTATTGTTTATTGATGATGCCTAATGTTCTGGTTTACTATAGACCTACATGTATTGTTTATTGCTGATGACTAATGTTCTGGTTTACTTTAGACCTACATGTATTGTTTATTGCTGATGACTAATGTTCTGGTTTACTATAGACCTACATGTATTGTTTATTGCTGATGACTAATGTTCTGGTTTACTTTAGACCTACATGTATTGTTTATTGCTGATGCCTAATGTTCTGGTTTACTATAGACCTACATGTATTGTTTATTGCTGATGACTAATGTTCTGGTTTACTTTAGACCTACATGTATTGTTTATTGCTGATGCCTAATGTTCTGGTTTACTATAGACCTACATGTATTGTTTATTGCTGATGACTAATGTTCTGGTTTACTTTAGACCTACATGTATTGTTTATTGCTGATGCCTAATGTTCTGGTTTACTATAGACCTACATGTATTGTTTATTGCTGATGACTAATGTTCTAGTTTACTATAGACCTACATGTATTGTTTATTGCTGATGCCTAATGTTCTGGTTTTACAATCGACCTACATGTATTGTTTATTGCTGATGCCTAATGTTCTTGTTTTACAATCGACCTACATGTATTGTTTATTGCTGATGCCTAATGTTCTGGTTAACTTTAGACCTACATGTATTGTTTATTGCTGATGCCTAATGTTCTGGTTTACTATAGACCTACATGTATTGTTTATTGCTGATGACTAATGTTCTGGTTTACTTTAGACCTACATGTATTGTTTATTGCTGATGCCTAATGTTCTGGTTTACTATAGACCTACATGTATTGTTTATTGCTGATGACTAATGTTCTGGTTTACTTTAGACCTACATGTATTGTTTATTGCTGATGACTAATGTTCTGGTTTACTATAGACCTACAGGTATTGTTTATTGCTGATGCCTAATGTTCTGGTTTTACAATCGACCTACATGTATTGTTTATTGCTGATGCCTAATGTTCTGGTTTACTATAGACCTACATGTATTGTTTATTGCTGATGACTAATGTTCTGGTTTTACAATCGACCTACATGTATTGTTATTGGTGATGCCTAATGTTCTGGTTTACTATAGACCTACATGTATTGTTTATTGCTGATGACTAATGTTCTGGTTTACTATAGACCTACATGTATTGTTTATTGCTTATGCCTAATGTTCTGGTTTACTATAGACCTACATGTATTGTTTATTGCTGATGCCTAATGTTCTGGTTTACTATAGACCTACATGTATTGTTTATTGCTGATGACTAATGTTCTGGTTTACTAAAGACCTACATGTATTGTTTATTGCTGATGCCTAATGTTCTGGTTTACAATAGACCTACATGTATTGTTCATTGCTGATGCCTAATGTTCTGGTTCACAATAGACCAACATGTATTTTTTATTGCTGATGTCTAATGTTTTGGTTTACTATGGACCTACATGTATTGTTTATTGCTGATGCCTAATGTTCTGGTTTACAATAGACCTACATGTATTGTTTATTGCTGATGCCTAATGTTCTGGTTTATAATGGACCTACATGTATTGTTTATTGATGATGCCTAATGTTCTGGTTTAACAATCGATCTACATGTATTTTTTATTGCTGATGCCTAATGTTCTTGATTTACAAACGACCTACATGTATTGTTTATTGCTGATGCCTAACATTCTGGTTTACTATAGACATATATGTATTGTTTATTGATGATGCATAATGTTCTGGTTTACAATAGACCTACATGTATTGTTTATTGCTGATGCGTAATGTTCTGGTTTACTATAGACATACATGTATTGTTTATTGCTGATGCCTAATGTTTTGGTTTACAATAGACCTACATGTATTGTTTATTGATGATGCCTGATGTTCTGGTTTACAATAGACCTATATGTATTGTTTATTGCTGATGCCTTATTTTCTGGTTTACTATAGACCTACATGTATTGTTTATTGCTGATGCCTAATGTTCTGGTTTTACAATAGACCTACATGTATTGTTTATTGATGATGCCTTATCTTCTGGTTTTACAATAGACCCACATGTATTGTTTATTGATGATGCCTAATGTTCTGGTTAACTTTAGACCTACATGTATTGTTTATTGATGATGCCTAATGTTCTGGTTTACAATAGACCTACATGTATTGTTTATTGCTGATGCCTAATGTTCTGGTGTACAAGAGACCTACATGTATTGTTTATTGCTGATGCCTAACATTCTGGTTTACAATAGACCTACATGTATTGTTTATTGCTGATGCCTAATGTTTTGGTTTTACAATAGACCTACATGTATTGTTTATTGCTGATGCCTTATCTTCTGGTTTTACAATAGACCCACATGTATTGTTTATTGATGATGCCTAATGTTCTGGTTAACTTTAGACCTACATGTTTTGTTTATTGATGATGCCTAATGTTCTGGTTTACAATAGACCTACATGTATTGTTTATTGCTGATGCCTAATGTTCTGGTTAACAATAGACCTACATGTATTGTTTATTGCTAATAAACAAGAAACAGGGTATTTTGTATGCATGCCTCTCCTGTTTCCTAGTATCGTTTTTTTTTCATAATATTTAAAACTGGAATTTTTTTCAATTGAATGGCCTAAATGTGATGCATTTGATTTTTACTTATTATATATATTTTTTTCATTCCATATTTTATTGTTCAGTGCCTTAGAATGTTTTAACACTATTGGATCCCTATATACATCAATGAATATATAGTATGTAATGTATTTAATGTGATATAACTGTCCAAGCGACCTGTCTCAACACAGCCCGACGAACGGATGTATCGTAATAATTTGAGAGAACTACACACATTTGATTTAATTATAATATTATAATCTTACAGGGAGTAAATTGTATCGGCCTTTCTCGCAGAGGTCACGTGCAATCTCGGTACCCATGTACCAGCCGCTGAATGGGACAGCTGTGAACTCCAGACCACCGCAGTCCAGGTACAAATACGTCACGCCAGGTAAAGCGAACCACTTCAAACCGAGCTGCTCGAACCACGGGTACCTGCATGTTATTAACATAAAAAATGTCTAGATGCAAAAATAAAGACAGGTACACACATAATACACCAGTATATACAGGATGGCACACACTAGTTCGGATTATATTATTGGAGCTCTGGAAGACAATGAAGGCCCAAATCTTATAGTTTCAGAACATGACAAAAATCTTGGATGGACATGATGATTATTGTCTGAAAATGTTCCACACTTTTGTCTGCTCAAGTGTTAATTAAGTCATATAATAAGTCAGCTTAATAAACTGAAAATACGGTCCATTCTGAATATTATTTAATATTTAATATAATTACAATCCCAAATTAGCATCTAAATTAAAAATAATCAGGATGACCTAGTTAGTCATATATGTTATTATTCAATTCAAACCTGCAAACGAATCAGTCATAAAAAAAATTAAGTTTTAGATGGAATTTTACATAAACCTTCCTTTTTTTGCAATTTCAGACACTCTGGAGAAGGCATCTTATATATAAATGAAGAGAGAGAAAGAGAGAGAGAGAGAGACAGACAGACAGACAGAGAGGTACAGACAATAAAAACCCGTAATAATATATTTTATTTTTTTCTATAACTTACAAATAGTAATAATACTTTACAATATACGGTTTCAACATGCGAAACGGATGACTTTGACAGATCCTTGACATCCCCTAGGTTTCCATGGAAACAATTGGCATCCTTTTAACCGTAAGTAACCTGGATTGTTGATTTACGTACACCCATTTAACAACCCTAAAGCTGTAGATTTGACAACCACCCAGGCAATCAGCCATGGATCGGAGATCCCACGTGACTAACCGAATATCATACGGACTAACATAAGGAGTGACATGATCTAAACATCTGCAGACAGATACAACTTATACAACTGATTATACTGTTCACAAATTAAACCCAAATATAATTTGGGTCGAATATTGCCAGGATCATTCCGATTCTTGTGTGTATGTGTGTTTGTTTACAACAACTCACGCAGTCATGAACGGAATCTCATTAAATCTTCAGGGCATTTCGGGAATGGGCCAGAATCGATTAAATTTTGATCTCGATCCCGCACATGATCCGAATTCAATCACCTATGCACAAATGAACCTTGGAATATTGGACAATAAGTCAAAACAAACACTTTTATGGAGCATTCTACAATAGGTACCCCACATAGCGGAGATTTGCAAATAGTTAATTATATTTTTTCTTCTGTAAGAGCCAAGGCAAATCAAGCGATTTAGCCATTCTCTGTAAAATCCCGCTCGTCAGCATAAATAATTATATGAAATTTAGAAATATATTATCGGGTAATAAATGTTCAGACAAAGCAACAACAAATCATAACGTATGTTAATTTCAAAATCAACATGCATACAGAATACAGAGGGAATGGAAAGCCCAGGGCAAAGATTCAGATTGACAACACACACAATGTAATATAAAACAAGTCATAGTTTATTTTAGATTATTATGAACCTACCAACTTTTGCATGGCAGAAACATATTAAGAAGATACTGAACCTATTTACAAGATTTAACGTGACCTTTAATATCAGAAATGAATGTGGCTCAGTTGCATCAATTATACGTAATAATATGTCGATTTTTATATGACCAAAAGAGGCTTGGTATCTGATTTGTATTTTGTAATGTTTGTAGTCCATTTTTTTTCGATTTTAATTTTTTGCAGGTGTGCAGCTGCTTGTAAGTTAAACCGTTTTCATACTCCTACACTGAATTCAACATACGGTGTTCGATATACTTCATGTTCACAGTGCAACATAAAATATCCAGTAGCATATCCCATAATGCATTCCGCCCTATCCTTTGCAGTTCTAAAGCTAGCGCCATTTCGGCCCTCTGATATCAGAGAGACTACGACCAGCGTACTGGCTGTCAGGTTCTTACGCATACGCCTATATTTTTCTCCGATTGCGAAGGCATTGCAGGAATGGTATATGCATCACATTCAACTAACTCGTGTAACACTGAGTTGATGTGAATACCCAGGGATCGTAATACTTTGAAATTCTCACTTTCCAAACGCAAAGGCATTAATAAATGTTTGCCTTTCTACGGAAGAATTTACCTTTCCACTAACGATCCATCCTACCGTCATATCAACTTTCAGTTACACTTCCCACACTGTAAACCTGATTCTGCCATCTTACATGCCATCCTACCTGCCAACGTGCATGCAAACAGTACTAAATATCTACAATAATAACACTGTTATAATGTCAGAAACACGATTTTTCAATTAAAAAATCCGGAAAATATAGGAAATAAGGGCGAATATATGCCGAGGGTGTCAGAAATTATAGACCATTTTAATTGGAAAAACATAGGTAACGACCTCTATGAATACAGTACCAATGGATTTCATATCGAAACTATGTCCCGATGTGGATTCACACCGAAACACGAATGAATGCGGATGGAGTGCCTACATTCTGAGGCAGTAACACGGTATTCCATATAAACTAATTTAATACGGGTGATGTGTGCACACGGCTTACGTTTGCACCGACTGGTATATATACGGAAGCTTTTACTGACCTTGGATGTTTGAGTGGAACTTCAAGCACCAACTCTGGTGGGATTGTGAAAAATTCCGGGTCCTGGCCGTTTGCTGACAACACCAGAGGCAACACGTCAAACATACCGTATTTAGGTTTCCATCCAAGACGTGTACACACCTTAAACAGACAGAACAACATTTATACAGTAAAACCTCAGATTCCCGTATCTATTTTTTCCCGAACATTTTATTTTTCGAAATTTTAAGTAAAGAACCAACTTTAACCTATATTAAATGCTTATCTGCTTTTACAAGAAAAATAGGATTGACCAATGATAAGAAATGATTTGATGAGATAACGTTACTGTATGCCAGAATTTAAATGTTAATGTTACGTTGATTATAAAAGTCCCAACGTACTGATCAACATTCTAGCAGTATACTCTGCATCCTCTGTGTCTGTATCCTCAATAATTCGAACAAATGTCTTCTAACCATTTGGATATTCGAGGATCTACTGTAGTTCAATGTCACTTCTGTAGCTTTATTGCTTGCCGGAAATCTCCGATTTCGGCAAGCTGGTTGGTCAGTCGCGGATATCTGTTTGTCTGTCTGTCTGTCTGTCTGTCTGTCTCTATGTTCCCTCTCTACAGGTCGCAATTTTGCAGCAATCGCTTTCATACTTACATAGTTAATGGAAAATTTAAAATGACAGGAGCCTATTGTTTTTCGTCAATATAGGTCAAGGTCAAGGTCATTAAAAGTATACAATACTTTTTTTCTTTATATCTTTGGCACTATTAGTCGTATCTACTTTTAAACGTCATTCCAAGGCCTTCCTTCTGGTGTGTAGCTTTTGGTAACAATTGTAACGCTGATATTTGAAAATCAATGGAGTAATTTGTCAGTTTTAACGCTAGAGATGTCTAGTTTTTTGCATTAGCTAGCATTCATTTAGTACTTCAAGATTTTATTAAAGTCTCGCAATATCTCGTAAAATATCTCGTCAGACGAGATATTTCAAGATTTCATTAATCTTGCCCTGGAGGCCACTGTGTTGCAGGAATCCTTTGTAGCGGGACCGCTTAGGGCCGTATTGTCTTGGCCTTGTGTGTGTGTGTGGGGGGGGGGGGGGGGGGGGCGAGTCGGTTAAGGGGACGAGAGGAGAAGGCAGGACGCGCCATATTTGTTGTTTGGATAAAAGTCCAGAGAGAGAGAGAGAGAGAGAAACCAGTGTTAAGGAGCTTACAGGAAAAGGTATCCATAGTGAAAGATAATTTTGTATGATCCTTTGTGATTAAGAACCTTTCTTTTATACAAATCAACTGACTTTATTATTTGTGGCAGTTTAATTGCGAGTTTAGTCTGACTGATTGCCGCCGTCTCATGGCATAGATGACCATAATCGTCCCCCTCCCGTAAAATGGGGTAATGGATCCGTGTTGCAGCTGGACTTGCCCAGTCCACTACACCTTTTAAAACTGACATATCGTAAGTCTTACACTAGTATCTCGATATCATTTTTTCATTTTTTTTAATAAGGCCGCTATGGGGCGCTGGATGCGAACCTCCTTAACATATCATGTTTTGGCCATTTCTCCAAAATTATAAGCCTCAATTACATTAACTATAGCTTATTTTCTTCCCCTGAGTCTACTCCATAACCTGATGTAGTCATCTGGTAACAATCTTGTGTCACTTTGTCAGTGTGTCGGTCTGTTTGTCAGTTGTCCTCAAATTCGCCAGCTTTTCTTCGGTCTTACATATAGCATTCTACAGGCCACAGATTTGAAGGAATCCTTTTAAAACTATATAAATTATGTCTTACACCGATATATCGAAACCTTTTCCATTTTCCGGATATGATCGCAAGGGGGGCGCTGAACTCGACCCTCCCACACATATCATGTTTTTTTGCCATTTCTCCAAAACTATAAATCTCTGTTACATAAACTATAGCTTATTTTCTTTCTCTGAGTCCTTTCAATAATCTGGATATGTCATCTGGCGTCAATCTTGTCTCACATTGTCAGTATGTCTGTCTGTTCGTCTTTTGTTGTCTGCTTTCTCTGCTTGCTTGTTCCAATGTCTCATATGTCATTCTACGGGCTACAACTTCTCAGCAATGGCCCTGAGACTCATTCCATTCCATCTGTCTTAAATTTTCTATTTCCGGCAAGCATTCGACCTATGTTCGTCTAGTTTGCAAGTTTAGGACTATATCTTGTCTGACTGCGTGGAGTAACTTGCACTCCAATCAAAACTCTAATTTTTTTGTATATAAAAACGAGCTCGTAATATTTAATGAACATACACGACTGTCACTTACGCTGATCTTCTTGTTTCCCATTGAAAACAAAATAATTATTATTTTGGGCTAAATAAATATATAGCCCAAAATGAAAATCCTTTTAACTCTTGATCTAAGTTCCTCTGTATAGATTGCTTGTAAGATGGCACGCGGGCCTATCAACTGATTGACAAGGTTTCACTGGTTCTTATTTCGTTTCTTTTATTTCGTATTAATTGAAAACCCTTAACTTGAATTAAAAGGCGAACAATTTTTACAATAGGAATTTATACACAGTTAATTTTTTCGGTCATGGCTAAAGGCGGATCATAAAGCAATAGAGAGTAAAGTATTGGTTTCATTGTTTACTGGTTTGTGTACTGATGTGATATAGTTGTTGAAACTATTGACAAAATATGTATTTGTAAAAAATGATGTTCGTTCTTTAGATAAGCATACCCGTCTATACTAAACAAAGTTTGGGAGGCTTAAAGTAACATGTTCGTTATCTCATCATCAGTTTTTTAATCTCATGCTTCTGTGAAAAAAAGTTTTTAATAGCCCCTGTAATGGATGTATGAGTTTTTTTCAGTCACAAGTTGTTAGTAAACACAGGAATGTTGACAAACAGAAACCTAAGTTGGTTTGTTGTATATGTGCGGAAGTTGAAAGGTATCTAGTTGCAAGACACCCATTACAGAACACTAGTTCGTCTGACTTGCCGCCAGTTGCGTTTGTTGTAAATGCTTAGATTATTTTGCAACCCCCACATGTTATAAACACGTAGATATAAACAAAACAAACATTCTGGGTGGGTATGATCTTTCTGGTATATTTTTATGACAGGGATTTTCCTTTCGTTAATTAAGTCAGATATCAGAATAGTTTCCTTTAAGATCGTGGTTTTAACGGGTAGTATTACCTCGGTAAATTCCACATTTACCGGATCACCAATTACGCTACCGTCAGACTGCTTATACCCGGCGTAGCGGATTATCTGAGCGTTCCACACCCGGAACTGACGTGCGTTCTTCCGTTGAGGGAATACCGTTATGGCTGACCTAAACAAACAGATATCTTATATTTTATAGGGGTCAGGGTAAGTAAACATACCTTTGCTATTTTTAGGCTCCCTTTTACATGAAAGATTTAGTATCAATGGAATTGATAGTGTGGTCTCTCAATCTGCACACGTTGTATTAAACCTGAGAGACTACAGCGACTGTGTTGTAAGCCGGGACTAATTCTGAGATCAGTTCTACGTTGATAAAATCACAGGTTAAATCATTACGGGAAGGGGGAGAATATTTTAACATTAAATGCAATTTATGCATTTAGTTATATTAGGATTTCAGGAAAAGACAATTAAATACAAAGCAATGACTCGTACTGGAAAAAGTTCTGTGAGATTTTTGTCTCAATATCAAGTTTAAGACCTGGGTTATTCGACAGCTTTTTGGACACTCATAAGAAAATTCAATCATGGAATAATATTAAGATATGTCAGCTTTATTTGTTATGAAAAATACACTCGACACAATCGTCAGAACGTGACGAGAACCCTTGGTAGTTGCCATGGTTACCTGAGGTTTCCCTCGTTGGTGGCGTACTTGATGTGGTCACAGATAGCCGTGAACATGCCCCTGGCCGTAGTGATGTGACGGGCATCAAACACCTAGAATTACATATTACTTTGTTCACAGAGTGCAGTTGAGAGCAATAGGCAGCTCCAGAAATACTAGAAAATATCTTAAAGAGAGCCCTGAAAGGTAAGTTCCTATTTTTCTGCAATGAAAGATGATAAAAGGGAAAAATAAATGGGCAGCAGAAACACTTGAAATACATAATGCAAAGAGGTTGATGGATCTAAGAGCGAGATTACCGGAGTCCTTTGAACAAATGTCAGCCTTGAATGGTTTTAAATACAAATGTTCGTTTTGCAATGTTATTCAGTAGTCTTGGACTACAGACATCAGGAATTTTAACTCTACAAACACAAAGGAGAGAAAACATTAGTACACTCAATATAAATTTATCATATGCGAATTTAAAATTATCTGTTTTCGTTTACCATGCATGTTGAAAAAATCATAAACACTTAAAGAATGCCATACGCTGCAATACAGTATATTCTTGTATATTCTTGTGACAGCCGAAGGTAAATAACATTACGACTGCAATATATAATATAGCATTCCTACCACCGCCCTTTTTTCAGGTTCTTTCATTTCTCTGCCGAAACATTTACCCATTTACACACCGAAACATGATAAAAACCACAACCATACCTGTTTGTTTATGCGTTTTGATATCTAAATATAATTAATAAATATGTCATCTGTCACGGGCGCTGCCTAATCTATAGACTCGCGGCAACAAGAACCCGTGCAAATTTATTTCCCTAGAACCAGCTCAGGGCCATTTCACTTACTGTTATTACAGTGGAACCCCGCCTTGCGACCACCCCACAATTGCGACCACCCCACAATTACGACCATTTAGCTTGGTCCCGAATTTGTTTTAGTTTATTTATGTTTAAAAATGACTCAAAATTACGACCACCCCTGAATTCAGAATAACGACCAGATTTCCTGGCCCCAGCGCCAATGCGACCCCGCTAATGAGACCACTGCCTGGAAATACTGAAACAACATATGCCACGAGTCAATGGCTGCGTCTTGTCACAGGCGCCTTAAAGAAAGATCAAAGCGGGTAACAAGGTTTCTTAACCCGAGTGTTCATCTGGTCCCGCATATCTTTCCGACTCGGTGTCTTCGTTGAGACTCGTTGAGGTGTAGGTAATAGATCAAAGAGGGTAACCATCAGCCTGATTACTTAATGAGCCGATCTGACCTTGGGTCAGATGCTAATTCCCCTTCAGTGATCACCTGTATTACAGCTACCCTAAGTGTGGGGTTGCGGGCTTAATATTTCAACTCATCACATATTGTTCGATCCTCATCGGTAAAATTAACGACCTAGTTAATCCTAAATGTGTTCGTACCTTACTGACACTGAGTATTGAGCAGTCAGTAAAATGTATAAATAAAGCTTGCATGGGAGGAAAATCCCTCACATTAGCTTGCCTTTTCTGATAGATCGTTGTCTGTTCATTTCTCTACTGGTTAAGTTTGCATTTAAATTGCTTGCTGTTCGGCAACCATGCCTCTGAAAGAGCTCTCCTTGAAGGATAAAGTGGCGTTAAACAAGGCGGCAACACCACGCGCAGTCAGCAGCAAATGGTTTAGCAGTTTAGCGTCGGGAAAACTCAAATGCACGCAATATATACTAAAGCGGAATGCTAAATATATGACAGCCACGTATTATGTTCAATATGCATTCAGTAGGTTGTAATCGTATCGCTTTAGTGTTATTATTTGTTAATCATCAGTCACTACGTATGGGTACATGTATATTTATTTTCATCATGAATAAATATGTTCAGCTACACACACACACAAACAAAACATTCATAATAAAGGTCCTTTGCTAAGTAAAATATTTTGTTATAATTCACATTAAAGATATGCAATAGATAACCTCTGATACACATTAAATATTACCGTGTTATATGCGACCACGGTAAGAGTTTCACAAATACGACCACCCCCAAATTACGACCACTTTGCTCAGTCCCCAGGGTGGTCGTAATTTTGGGGTTCCACAATAGTTTAAATTATTTGAAAAGAGTCCTAAGTTAAGGTGCATAATAGATTTAATCTCTTTACGTGAAGAAATATGCACAAGAACTACAACATTATTACATTTGATGTACACACTGCGAGTGAGATCGTAGGTATGTGTGTATGTCCAGTGAGGCGCGCTTGGCCTTTTGTTTCCGGTTAGTTTATACCTGGAGTTTGGACCACTGTATACGTCCTATACACCGTGGAGCGTTCCTCCAGGCCGTTTTGGCGCCAAAAGTCAGCTCTGATGACGTCAGATCGTACGTGCCCTTTGATTGGATTTCTTGCTTTACTTGGTCTAGGCGCTTCTGGTGCGCTGCCGTGTTAAGTCTAAGAAAATATAATGAATCATAATAAATTTTCACAAATCATCATAAACCAGGTGCGGCCGTCAGCATGAGAGGAATTTACTAATTTATAATGGTTAAGATAATCCATCCAGAATGGAGATATGGTTTCATAATTCTGAAAATGAGAGCAATATGGAGAAACTTTATTTTTCAGTATTAAAATTTGTATAAGCAAGAATTGAACTCCCTCCTTTGAGAGACAGGGTGGAGATAATATTCTTAAATGAATATTGTTTGTCTAGGTCTATCTGTCTGAGAGAAAAATGAGTGTAATTGTGTACTTGTGTGGGAATTTTCTTACACATTTGTGTCTTGGAAAGGGAACGTGTTTTTCGGTGAGAGCCTCGGAGAAAGATACAAGATTGTCTTGTATCTGTAGGTCACTATGTGGGTGGGAGAGAATTTCTTATATTTGTTTGTCAATGTGCTGGGGAAAAATATTTTCCCCTATCTCTAGCTCACTGTTTATTATATTTTTAGGTCACTTTGCAGTGTGCGAGATTTTTTTTGATAGGCCACTGTGCAATCGGAAAGAATTCTCTTATATCTATAGGTCACTACGATGGGGAAAGAGAATTTTCTTATTTCTGTAGTTCACTGTGCAGTGTGAGAAAATTCTTATACCTATGTGACTGAGACGGAATTAGAGAGAGATTTCCTGTGAGAATGCCAGTAATTTAAGGAGATATTAACAGAAACAGATACAGTTATTTGAATATAGAGAGGTGTGATTTGGCTGAAAAGGGCCCACCTTTTGACAGAGGCGTAGTACTGGTTGACAAAGTCGACGGCGTGTTTCTGTAACTCCTCAGGCGGTCTCGGTCCGTCATTCTTCTTCTCTCCAAGAATCTTGTACACTGACCCTTTACATTCCTCTCTCGTACAGTAGCTCCCCTGGTATGATAACATCAATGCATACATCACAATCATATTGTATATATTCATATATATATATAATGACGAGACGTTATCACGAATCTCCTACGTGGTCACGTTCCCGCTATGCACGTTTTTGGTCTTGAAGTGTTGGGGATGATGCAAAATGTGTCCTATGGGGGATGATTTCCAATATTTTCATTTTTTTTGCGATTGCAGCAACCATCATATATTACTGAAAAACAGGGCATTTTTGAAATGTGTCTGTAAAAAAATCTTTTGAATGATTTTATAGCTTTATTCCGATATACTTGCACAACAAGTATATCTTTCGTTTTCACACGCTTCTGGCCTGGATGCAGTGAAGCCAAAGTAACCCGTCCAGTCAATCCTCAGCAAGCATTTAATAGCATCCCATTTATTGGTCAGGAATTTAAAAAAATATATATAGCCTGACACGGTCAACATCGATCGAGATTATGCTGAACAATAATAAAACCAAACAATTTTTTTAATATTAATGCTATCTCGCATAATGGCTAGAGCCAACCAGAGCTAGTCAAACTATTAAATATCCGTTTCATCCTCAATGCTCCGTGACCCCGGGTTATTGACTCTAAATGGTTTAGACCTATTTTAACTCATCTGAAAAATCAACGGTTCCAAACGAAAAACACAGGTAATTTGGTTTGTGTATATAAATTTATATATAATGGTACTGGCAAGTGAGTAGAACTCCAAGAATTTTTTTTTCACACAAAAAAATGATGGATGAAGAGTGAATAGATAGAAAAGACAGGACCGAGATAATTTCTATATTTCATTTGATGGTGGTGCTACTGGAGCGTTGTCACTTAGTTCCTCTCTGCTGCAGATCTTCTGTGTTCCCTGTGAGGTAGTGATATTACTTTATACCTCGCAATATTTATACAGCTTTATACAGGTAACCTCAGCAAGGTGTATACATTTTTTCTAAATAAACGTTGATGTATTTCACTAGATTTTAATAACTCAGATTCATCTATGATAGGAAAGCTAGTTGTAACGGTTCACTGCTTCCGCCGATTCGAGTTAACCGCTGTCAAGGTTCCCCTATTTAATATAATTAAATAGAAAAATAACGGTAAGGGTTCGAAGAGTTTCAAAACCAAAACAACTGGTCCCATTCCAAAGGGCAGTATCAAAAGGTTCATGAGTGACAGCTCATCCAACTATTAAATAATATTACACAAATGACAGCCGTGAACATCTGGACCCGCTATCACATCATGAGTGTAAAAAATAGTTTTGACGTAAGTGCCAAAACTAAAATGCTTGAGGATCGTGTACTAGAAGGCCAGGTTACCTCTTTGAGTTATACAATCGACTCGAATCAAGTCACTTCAAATTCACATTGATCGTCAGCAACAATATTCCCGAAGAAATTCCCTTCAAATTATTAATGACTGACCCGAAGAGAAAACTTAAAATCCACACCGAGAAGTCATAGACTTAGCTTACACATTCCTGAAAATTGATATTGAAACAACTAACATCGATCGATCACATCGTGAAGGGAGACCACATGGAAATGGAAACCCTAGGAATAAAGTTGTGTACAAAATAACGGATCAATGTTATATTTCTTTGTTGTACAAACGGAGCTAAGACAGGAATGTCTCTTATAACCTATATTGTATATACTAGCATTTGAAATAATAAGGAAATCAGAGGAAATAACTTGAGGAATATCGAAATAAACTCTCACGGTCAGCAGATGTCGCTTCGTGCTTCATGGAGAATATACCCACCGCAAAATTATTATTAGATACTTAAGACTTATTTGAAGATGGTTCAGGCCTGAAAGCTAATGTGGACAAAAGAGAAGCGAGATGAATTGGGTGTAGATCTTGAAAAGAAGATGGGGATTTACCTGTGAGATAGTGCACGGAAAAAATTTAAGGCAATGGGAGTTTTGTAGGACAGAATATGAGACGGTAAAATATAATAGTGGAGCGGATACGAATAACTGAATCACTGCTCTGTGCCTTGAAAAAAAACGCCCTCTCACACTCAATTGAAGAATCATACTGGTTAAAGCTTTGTGAGTGTCTTAACTCTTACATCTCATGTCCATGCTTCACATTCTCACTGACTATATTTTCAACAAATAATAAACTCTTTAATTTGGAATGACCCACTGCAAAAAATCAAGTATAAAGTGTGATGGTTAAAAAACTTAAACCCTATATTTAGAAACAGGAAATATTGCCTTGAAATTGACTTGGGTGAAACGTACATTTAGCGGTACAGTACCCACTCTTGAAACACTAATCGACTCATACCTCAGTAATAAATTTATGCTATTCAGGGATAACTTGCTAAGTAGTGTCATTTTGCCATGCTAGATGCGCTTCAGATGTTCTATAAAGATATTTTACAGTCATTTAAAAGTTCAAATAAAAGATGTACACCACAAACGTGGGAGACTTACGAACAAAAATTAATGATTTGGTATTATCCACACATGTCACTCCGAAATAACAAGTAAGGAATTGTATTGTCGATTGAGCAACTGAATTTAAATTATAATTTGTAAATTAACTTTAAAGAATATTATTCTGTTGTACAATCGATGTCAAAGACGTGGGAAAACGATATTACATTTTAAATGTAGATGGGAGTCTAAATAAAACGAATACAAACAGTTACATACCAATGAGTCTCAATCATATGAATATATGGAAAATAAACCGTTTTACAATAAGTTAAAAAAATATAAGTTGAAAAGGCAACAGCTTTTATAACAAGGCAAAACCTTTATAGCATTGGATTGCTTTAACGAAGCTATCAGCGGAGCCAGAAATTACTTAGATAGTGTCATCAGATTTCCAATTCATATTTACTCATAGAATATTTCTTTACAATAAAAGGTTCACTGAGTGAAAATTGAATGAAATACCAACGTGCAGCGGCTCTAAGAAGGAGATGGAATAACTAGATCATAGGATGTTAATGAAAGAATTCTGTAAATCATTTAGTTATCTATGGACAGTAAACAATGCACTTTCTCAATAAAAATCATTAAAATCTTATTCGGTTACTAGAAAGACTAAGACCAGGCACGAACTGAGCAACTGAATTGTTTGATAATACAAGCAAGTTACTTAATTCATAGACAAAAATGTCTAGAATTGCCCTTTATATTCTTTTCGTATATATTGGGGTGAAATAAAAACGAAAAAAGGGATTCTCATGAACAAAGGCTTTGAGAGGAAATCTTTGGAAACGTGGCACGGTTTACTTCTAAACGTTCAATAAAAAAAAGGTGATGAGAAATGAAATGTGCAATATGCAAGTGCATGCATTATTGGTCTTTATTTTCATATTTATTTTCTGTTCAATTTGGATATGCCCTTTTCATTTATAGTTTTATGATAGTAACATCTGCACATGACACAACTACTACCAAGCTGATCCGAGGAGGTAACGAAAGTGATCACCGTCATGGAATTGAACACTTAACTACTCTGAAAACAATGTTGGGAAAACCAAGGAGATGATCATACACTTTAGTTGGAAATGATCAGAGATCTGGCTCATAGGAATTAATGGTTTTGTGGTAGAATTTGTTGATTGTTTTCATTTTATTTATTGGTATCCATATATCATCAAACTTTATCGGGAGGAAAATGTAAATTATTGTACGAAGGCCCAACAGCGGCTGTACTTTTTAGGAGAATTCAAGGGTTCGGTCCGGGTTTACCGGTGCTGCTGAAATTTAAAGAGCAGTTATAGAGTTTCTTGACGCTCTCTGTCACTGTGTGGGGAGGAAGCATCAATGCCGTCGAACGAAAATTACTTAATAGGGTTGTTTAAACGACTGGGAAGATAATCGGGAAGATAATCTTTCGAATCTACTTACCATATGATTTTGCTAAAGAAAGCAAATGCTATTGGTAAAATCTCTAATAACCCAGCGCTACATCTATTTCAAATTACGAAATCTGGAGTTCGTTATCGGCGTTCTCAAGTAATACTAAACGAATTTTAACGAGTACTTAAGTGTCAGCATTCCGGGAAGTAAACAAATACTTTGCAGAAAACTAATCTATAGACAGATTTCTTTTCTATAAGATTGTTATTAATTAATTTATCTATTTTTCTTCATTGTATTATTTTACGACAAGACATAAACCATTGTATGTAACACTTTTATTACATATAAATATCAAATGAGGAATCTTATCTTATCACAGATATAACAAATAAAGAACATGCATTCAATTTTTGCTTAGATGAACAGACATTTTTTGGTTAGTGGCCAAACAAGCCTTATTCAAATGTATCAAGAAATAAACTTACGAAAGATAGTTCGACAGGCAGACGGATAACAAATTCACAACAGAACACCCGCACAGGCGAGCCCACAAAATCAAAGGTTTTTTTTTTGTCCCACTGGGTCTATCCAGCTTTTACGCTCGATAAAGATGCAAATATTTTCTTCATTTTTGACGTCTCACGAGTACGCCGTTACTTAATATAAACCAGACTACTCGTAATGTATGTTTGTGTACTTTCTGAGCAATTCTGACCATATTTGTGCATTATAAATTCGCGTGCGTGATTGTTTAATTTCTGACCGCACACAGACATGCCTTCAACTAATTAAATGTGGCTATTATAGGTCCTAAAAAAACATAAAACGAGCTCGAGACTTAAATTTACTTATACTATTTCTAGAATTTTCTCACATGGCGTCTAATTTTAAGATTAATTACTGCCTGCATATGGCGATATCAATACTAAATTCGAAGTTTTTCTGATCACAAAGACGGATACGTCCGCCTACTACCTTATCAGCATCTAGATATGCCTAAAATATTTTGAAAGTCCTTCAAAAAAGTTTGCTATTTTTCTAATTGCAAAGACGTATACGGCAGCTGAGGCCTATATCAGCATAGACACATCCGAGCAGTTTTCCTTAAATTTCAAATAAGCTGTCATTGATTTCTCAACTTGAGCCCCTCGTACGCATTTCATGAAATTCTAAAATATATAAATGTATAGAGTGCAACTGTTTCATTATATGAAAAATCAGTGGTCTCCGTGGTGTGCTATAATTCCTTTTTGTTATGAAAAGCCTTTTCGCTTCTTGAATGAATCAAACTGGATATAGTAGCCTTCCGTTCTCATGGATATTGGGCTTACAGCAGTTTCGGATTGGTTTGCTTGGCAATATTTCCTAGAATGGTTCCCTTGTGGTATTACATATCAGTATGAGTAGTTCCCTTGAAGACGCACTCTCCATGGAAAGGATGTTGGCGCTCGAAGGTCGATCAGGGTGGAGGAAACAGGAGGACCCGGAGAAAACCACAGACCCTGTACGGGCCAATACAGCCCATTACCACACCGGTAATTGAACCCGGGTCGTCAGCAGAGGAGGCCGAGCGTTTTATATCTCAGCTGTCTAGGTCCTTACTAGAAAAGGACTGACAAACTAAGTGATTACCTATGTATTTTTGTTTTATTGGGTTATTATTGTGGAAGCTATTTGGGTATTAATGACAGGTTTTTTGCTGTGCTATTTGACTTTGCTTATTTTTAATTGAGGTCCCGAGTCATGATAAACAAATAGGTAATCTTGTCTTTTGACTTGAAGAAAACAAACATATCCTTTCGTAATTTCTAGATTTTTTACTGCAGCTAGGTGTATTTATATTCAATGAAATGCTGCATGGTTTTATGCTTTCTTCCATGTTACATTATTAGGAGACGCATGTTTTATCTCTTCATATATGGTGTATTAGTTTTATATATGCATATAACCTTACATTCGATAATGAACTAGTTTTAGAAGATGAAACTGATGTTATAACCCTTTAACTAGAGTGCACTCATTAGTTGGCTTACAACAATCAATGCAAAACAAACCCACTGGATCCGCAATACATTTTATTTTCAACATATGCACCAATATCCAATGGTTCTGCTACAGGTCCTGTCCCAGCACTGCACAAAGTTTCGTAAAAAGCGGTTCGGTTTATTTTCTGCATATTCCTGCAGACGAACATAGAAACTAAACCAACAGATGTCGAGCGCTAGCCGGTACGTTATGTGCACACGAAATTGCCTCTATTTGTTTATATTTCTCCCAAATCATCTAAAGTTATCGGTTAGGTCCAATCTGCTGGGTTCATAACACCCTTCCATATGCCCTGAGTTAAGAAATAATTTTTAGAACAATACATAACTGGATTAAATATGAAAGTACATGTATATTACTGGATCATCAGCAGCGACTGGACGCAGGATTTTTTTTCGGTTTTTGTACATGAATTCTATCTTTTAGAGACCAATACAAAATGGAAATAAAATTAACGTTTAAATAAACATGAAATTCAGTTGGACATGAAAAAAATTAGCCAGAACTGTTCATGTAGAACCAAATGGACTTCCAGTTTATTTCTACAATGTGTTTTCTAATAATGGCATGGCAGTTAGACATTATAACCCCTAAAGTAATTTTGAGATATTTAATGACCAAGACTACTAAAAAATAATAATGATAACAATAATAGCAGTAATACAGATGAATATTTTTTTCTGTAATGCCAAATCTCTGATTGCGATTCTTAATGCATATACAATACTACTTAACCAGTCCCTATCCCCATCTCTCTCTCTCTCTCTCTCTCTCTCTCATTTCACTGTTATATAGATTCATGATGTTTATTTTTCTGTAGGCAACTTGGAACAGGCTTTGAGCCTTTACATGTGACATGTCTGTAAGCTCTATGTTTATCCTTTTTAAAGGTAAGAGGATATCACTTGATGAAACATTGTATACATCAAAGGGGGCATCTTAAGCTTCAGATTAATATATTTATGTATATATCGCTCTCATTTCAAATCCAAAAATTAAATTTACATGTAACAAGTTTTGAAAAAAAGTGGAAAATAACCAGCTCAACATTAACAACTTTATGGCTTTCTGTACAAAAATGCTCGCATAAATATGATGGCATCAGCTGGATTTTTTAAGGTATTAACTAAGAAACAAATTGATGTATGATGCCAATTTATATATTTTGGTGCAGGTGAATGGTGGCATAGGTGGCATGTATGATGCCAAATTTATATATTTTGGTGCAGGTGAATGGTGGCATAGGTGGACCCTCCTTCTACACTATAGAGCCCGGAGCCCTGTTAGCCACCCCAATGCGGCTGGCTTGGAAAAAAACGACGCCTAACTTTAAAAATAAGCCATGTTTCGTGGCTCGACTCGGCTTGCAAAATGTTGACTGGCTAATCTATATTATATAATATGTTTAACTAGAGTAATGTACGATAATCCCACAGAACACATTTTTATACATCCATATGAATGCTCAAATCTTTTTTTCAGTTTTAAAAGGTGTTTGCTTTTTGCTTTATGAATGAGGTACAATTTTAATGAAAACTTCAACTTACCCCCAGTCCCTTGGCAAACAGGGTATCTGTATATAATATTTCCGGATCCTCAACGTTTTTTAGGTTCACAAAACGACGCTTGGTGGCTGATGACGTCACAGGTTTAGACGGCGGCTCCATCTCGTCAAGTCTCTGGCTAGTGTCTGAGTGTTTTCCAGACTGATCCTGTTCGTTTTTAATTGCAATCCTCTTGTCAGAAGCCGGAGTCTCGAGAGTCCACCATTGAAAAATGACTCAGCCAAGGCGTTCTTTTTGGATTTCAAAGATGTTACCACGGGGATATACTAAAGTAATATCCTCTAAGACCGTCTATGAAAAGAAATTGGCTATAGCATGTTATTAGCAGACAGAAATTTTTCTAAGGTTTGAAGGCAAAAGTTACAACGATGTGAAGCTAGGTTTTGAGTCGGAATCTAAAACAGTCTTGGTACTTCAGCTGTCAGAGGTTTTGTCCCGAACTCCTGAGGCGTATGCTGAGGTACTATTAGAGTCTCTCCCGTGCGAACATCTACAGCTAAAATGTGCACCACGTCCCGGCAGGTAGAGTAAGTTATGACGTTTGTTTACAGATCAGCGGAGACAGATATAAGTAAAAAGGAACATTGGTCACGAATTATTGGTGTAACTGCCAGGAATGCACGATTTCTGTCACTTACGTAAATGTTAAACGATAGCATATTATTTAGCTTGTAGGTCAGGTTATTTTCACATGTAACACCTGCAACAAAACAAAGGGAAATTATGTACCGCAGCATCTGGAATCAGTTTTAATTAGACTCGTGATGAGGGTTTGTAATGACATATAATCCCATATTATATCACGTCTGGACAGACGGTGTGATATTTAGATGATATATCGTACATAAGTAAATACCAGAATTTCTTTGACCCGTTTAGTGTGGTCTCAAACCAAGGATATTCTTTTCAAAGGTAGATAATTTTTTTTTCTTATACAAACGTGTGTTTACTGTGAATGAACGCTTTTGAGGGTCGTAATTACCTGAAGCCTCATTAATTTCACCTTAATTATCACTTACAGAATCATCATTATTTATCGCCTAATGTTTCAGATAGTTTACCACGGAATTCGACTATAGGCCCCATTAATTATGGAACCTTGCGGCTTTTATTGCTGAGAGTGGAGTGTCAGAACCAAGTAATTAAACAATTAATCATTAACGGTTTGAAACTCCTACGAATATAAAGCCTTGTCTGCATTATAGTACATATTTAGATGTATGATGGAGGGGGGGGGGGGGGGGGGGAGTCGTTCATTGAAAAAGGAATGACCATATTGTAAAGGAAGAGTTATATTTATCTTAAGATT
Organism: Sipunculus nudus; assembly: GCA_026874595.1. NCBI lineage: Eukaryota > Metazoa > Annelida > Sipuncula > Golfingiida > Sipunculidae > Sipunculus > Sipunculus nudus. The sequence goes on along the minus strand of CM049312.1, from coordinate 82,503,941 downwards.
TTCAATGTCAAATATCAGCTTAAAATTAAAACCTGTTACAACATTTTTTTTTACTTTCTATTTTCTATCGAATAGAAACCCTTGATGAAAACGATAAAATATCTGAAATACCTCTGACAGATGCGATAATCAAATAAGTATGAATCTCGGACGAAAACAATCCTCGTCCGTATTAAAGTCAAGGTATGTTCCATGTTGTAAAACTACACAGATATATGAATAATCGCCCTTTGCATCAAAAACTGCGTACCACAAGCCTAAATGCTGAAGGTAAAGAAACCTGGTTAATCGGAGACAATTTCAAGGTTTAACCTTTTATATAGTTATAACAGAATATAATAGATTGTTAACAAAGCTTATTTATATTACCAATTATATGGTGTAAAAAAAACAGTTACTTACTCATTGGCATAAACTGTTAATTTTTTCCAAGTCTGTGACATCAGTTTAGAACTACATTAATCTAGAAATACAACTGCAGATGTCATATAATGAATTCACAATTAAGGAAGAACTGAACGTTAACATATCTTTTGATTATAAATCCAGAGTAAGTAGCCATGATTGAATCTCCTATGTTTGTTTATGAGGAAAGGAGTGACATATTTATCAAAGTTAACTTTGGCAAAACTCCTTTTAAACCTGAAATTAGGTTATTGTGACCTACATTTTGCGACTTACAGGCCAATTACATGATTTAAAGTACCCAATAAGTCAAACAAGGCACATATTGTATCCATTAGGCCTAGAATCTTCTAATGAAATATTCCGAAACATCGCAGACAAACGTCCTTGGAAACCTGAAATTAGGTCACCATGACCTATATTTTGTGACCTACAGGTAAATATGTCATATAATCACCAAGACAGACAGGACAAAAGTTGTTTCAATTTGGCCTAGATTTTCTAATATATTCAGGGAATTCAGGGATTTCCTAGGCAAATGTCCTTGGAAACCTGAAATTAGGTCATGGTGACCTATATTCTGTGACTTATTGGCTGAACAATGATTTTGAGCACCCAGACAGTCAGATGGGGCACACGTATCCTTAGGCCTGGAATCCTCTAACAAAATATCCAGGGAGGTTCTAGGCAAATCTCTTTGGAAACCTGAAATTATGTCACTGTGAATTATATTTGCGACCCATGGACCAAAAACAAAATGATTTTGAGCACCCAGACAGTCAGATGTGGCACAATTAAATTGTATCCATTAGGCTTAGAATCTTCAGGCAGGTCCTAGGCAAATGACCTTTGAACTTGGGACATCGTTACCTATATCATGCATTCTATGGACCGAAATCATGATTTTGGGCAATCAGTCGGATATGACCTATATTATGCAACCTATATGAAAAAGATATCATATGAGCACCCTGAATGTCAGATTGGCACAAATTGAATGCATTAGACCAGGTCCTGGGCAATGTCTTTTGAAATTAAGAATAAGGTCACGGTGACCTATATTCTGCAAGCCACTGGTCAGAAGCATAATTTTTGGCAGTCAGACAGGGCACATATGATATCCATTATGCCTAGACTTTTCTAACGTAATGTTCAGGGAGGTTCTTGGAAAATCTCCTTGGAAAGTTTTTATTTTCCGTCCATTTTTCAACATAGTAACATTTGTCATATGCTCTTCTCACAGACAATTTATAACATGAATAAAAGAAGTGAGCACCGAGTTAAACCTAGCTGAGCGTCATGGCCTATGGGCCAGTTGTTTATGTATATATCGCTCTCATTTTCAAATCCAAAAATTAACTTTACATGTAATAAGGTTTGAAAAAAAAAGTTCAACATAAATAACTTTATGGCATTCTATACGAAAAGCCCTCATAAATATGGTGGCACCAGCTGGTTTCTTTAATGGTATTAACAGAGGAACAAATTGATGTATGATGCCCAATGAATATATTTTATAACAGGTGTACAGTCACATAGGTAGACTCTCTTACTACAGTATGGAGCCCGGAGCCGTGTCAGCCACCCAATTACGGCTGGCTTGGACAAAACGACGGCTTGCTTCAGCAATAAGCCGAGTTTCGTAGCTCAACTCGGCTCACAAAATGTCGACTGGCTTAAACTGACCTGAAAGCATATTCATTTGCCCGTTTTATCAAAGCCAGTTTTCTATATCACATGTTATCCCTGTATTTTTAGGAGTTTCAACCTTGGCCAATTTTTATAATGTGGAGAACTCCATCTTTTTTCCGTCACCATCAACCTCACTAAAGATAATATTTCTATTAGTGTGTATATGTTTTGGGCATTTTTGATTGTAAAAGATTTATCTTTTTGCATTCAAGATAGAATAATCTGCCCGAAATCGGCTCAGTTCGACTTAAAGAAATATCAGCGGCGCCCCCTGATAAACTCGGCTCGGCCTGATCTCAACTCGGCTGGCGGCACAGAAAGGCGCTTGCACAGAGCTCCTCTGTGAACAATTTATCATACTCTAAAATATGATATATGATATGTTAAAAACGAGTAATATTAGGTTATTCCTCAGAACACATTTTTATATATCCATATGAATGTTCAATTCTATTATCTCTTTCAAAAGATGTATGCTTTTGCTCTATGCATGAGGTAGGTACACTTTTAATGAAAAATTCACCTAAAAAACTCCCTTGGCCAAAAAGGGTATCCGTTTTGAAAATACCCGGGTCCTCAACATTCTTTAGGTTCACAAAACGACGCTTGGTAGCCGATGACGTCACAGGTTTAGACGGCGGCTCCATCTCGTCAAGTCTCTGGCTGGTGTCTAAGTGTTTTCCAGACTGATCCAGTTCGTTTTTAATTGCAATCCTCTTGTCAGAAGCCGGAGTCTCGAATGTCACCATTGAAAAGGCGGTCTTTTTGGATTTCAAAGATGTCATTGCGGGAGTATACTGAAGTACCGTCGAGAGTACAACTAGCTACAGCATAAAATTAGCAGACGGAAAGTTTAAAGGTTTTTAGTATTTAGCAAAAGTTACAACGATGTGAACTTAGGTTTTGAACCGGAATCCAAAACAGTGTTTGTAAGTTAGCTTTCAGGCGTTTTGTCCCGAACTCCTCAGGTATATGCTGAGGTACTAATTGTCTCTCCCGTGCGAACATCTAAAGCTCATGTGTGTATCACGTCCCGGCAGGTACAGTATGATATGACTTTTGTTTACAGATCAGCGGAGACAGATATATGTAAAAAGGAACATTGGTCATGAATCATTGGTGTAACTGCCCGTAATGCACGATTTCTGTCACTTAGATAAATAAAAAAGCGATAGCACATGATTAACCGTGTAGGTCAGGTTATTCTCAAATGTAACACCAACGATAAAATCAAACGGAAATCATGTACCGCAGCATCTGGAACAGTTCTCTATAGACTCGTGATGAGGGTTTGTAATGACATATAATCTCATATTATCTCACGTCTGGACAGACGGTGTAATATTTAGAACATATATCGTACATGAGTAAATACCGGGTTTTCATTAAGATCCGTTTAATGTAGTCTCAAACCAACAACATATCGTGTCGAGGATCTTCTTCTCAAAGGTGTATTTTTTATTCAACTACAAACGTTAATTTACGTTAATGAACGCTATTCAGGGTCGTAATTACCTGAAGCTTCAGTAATTTTTACCTTAATTATCACTAAGAGAGTCATCATTATTTCGCTAAATGTTTCGGGGAGTTTACCACGGAATTCGCGAAAGGCCCCATTAATTATGGAACTGGAGACTATTATGGAGACTGGAGTGTCAAATCCAAGAAATGAAACAATTCATCATTAACGGTCTGAAACTACTACGAATATATTTCTTGTCTGCATTATAATACATATTCAGATGTATGATGGAGGGGGGGGGGGGGGGGGGGTCGTTCATGGGAAAAATCTTAAGATTTTCAATGTCAAATATCAGCTAGAAATTATAGCTTGATACAAAAACCTTTTTACTTTCCATCATCTATCTTATAGAAACACTTGATGGAAATGATGTAAGATCTGAAATACCTCTTACAGATACTATAAGCATATCAGTCTGAATCTCAGGCAAACACATTCCTCGTCTGTATTAAAGTAAAGGTACGTTTTAAGTTGTAGAACTACATAAATGTCTGATCAAGCGCCGCTTACAGCACAAATTACGTACCACAAACCCAAATATATAACAATGCTGAAAATTTGTAAAACATGGACAATTTTAAGGTTGAACCTTTATATAGTAATTACAGAATATAATAAAGACCAGATATGGAAATCAATTTGTCCTTCCTTTGTTATTTCCCGGGATAGAACACAGTCTCTTCTTGTTTTGTTTAGTCTGAGATGGAATACAGTCTGTCTATGTTTTGTTCTTTCCCAAGATGGTATTTAGATGATCCGTGTTTTGTCCAGTCCCGAGATAGAACACAGTTTGTCCCTGTTTTGTTCAGTCCCGAAGTGGAACCCAGTTTGTCCTACTTTTGTTCAGTCCCGAGATAGAACACAATTTGTCTCTGTTTTGTTCAGTCCCGAGATAGAACACAGTTTGTCCTTGTTTTGTTCAGTCCCGAGATGGAATACAGTCTGTCCTTGTTTTGTTCAGTCTAAGATAGAATAAAGTCTGTCCTAGTTTTGTTTAGTCTGAGATAGAACACAGTTTGTCCTTGTTTTGTTCAGTCACGAGATAGAACACAGTCTGTCCTTGTTTTGTTTAGTCCGAGGTGGAACACAGTCTGACCTTGTTTGTTCAGTACTGGGATCGAAAACAGTCTGTCCATGTTTTGTTTAATCCCAAAATGGAATAAAGTATGTCCTTGTTTTGTTCAGTCCCGAAATGGAATATAGATTATCCTTTTTTTGTTCAGTCCCGGAATGGAACAAAGTCTGTCCTTGTTTTGTTCAGTCTGAGATGGAACACAATTTGACCTTGTTTTGTTCAGTCTAAGATGGAATAAAGTCTGTCCTTGTTTTGTTCATTGCCAGGATGGAATACAGTTTGTCCTTGTTTTGTTCAGTCCCGACATCGAATTAAGCCTGTCCTTGTTTTTGTTCAGTCCCGGTGTGGAATACAGTCTGTTCTTGTTTTGTTCAGTCCCTTATGGAATTCAGTATGTCCTTGTTTTGTTCAGTCCCGAGATGGAACACAGTTTGTCCTTGTTTTGTTCAGTCCCGAGATGGAACACAGTTTGTCCTTGTTTTGTTCAGGCCCGAGATGGAACAAAGTCTGTCCTTGTTTTGTTCAGTCTGAGAAGGAACACGGTTTGACCTTGTTTTGTTCAGTCTAAGATGGAATAAAGTCTGTCCTTGTTTTGTTCATTGCCAGGATGGAATACAGTTTATCCATGTTTTGTTCAGTCCCGACATCGAATTAAGCCTGTCCTTGTTTTTGTTCAGTCCCGGTGTGGAATACAGTCTGTTCTTGTTTTGTTCAGTCCCGGATGGAATTCAGTCTGTCCTTGTTTTGTTCAGTCCCGAGATGGAACACAGTTAGTCCTTGATTTGTTCATTGCCAGTATGGAATACGATTTATTCTTGTTTTGTTCAGTCTGAGGTCGAACACAGTCTGACCTTGTTTTGTTCAGTCTAAGATGGAATAAAGTCTGTCCTTGTTTTGTTCAGTCCCGAGATGGAATATGATTATCCTTGTTTTGTTCAGTCCCGGAATGGAACAAAGTCTGTCCTTGTTTTGTTCAGTCTGAGATGGAACACAGTTTGTCCTTCTTTTGTTCTGTCCCGAGATGAGACACAGTTTGTCCTTCTTTTGTTCAGTCTCAGATGGAATATAATCTGCCCTTGTTTTTGTTTAGTCCCGAGATGGAGCAAAGTCCGTCCTTGTTTTATTCAGTCTGAGTTGGAACACAGTTTGACCTTGTTTTGTCAGTCTAAGATAGAACAAAGTCTGTCCTTTTTTTGTTCAGCCTGAGATGGAACACAGTTTGACCTTGTTTTGTTCAGTCCCGAGATGAGACACAGTTTGTCCTTCTTTTGTTCAGTCTCAGATGGAATATAATCTGCCCTTGTTTTTGTTCAGTCCCGAGATGGAGCAAAGTCCGTCCTTGTTTTATTCAGTCTGAGTTGGAACACAGTTTGACCTTGTTTTGTCAGTCTAAGATAGAATAAAGTCTGTCCTTGTTTTGTTCAGCCTGAGATGGAACACAGTTTGACCTTGTTTTGTTCAGTCCCAAGGTGGAATACAGTCGGTCCATGTTTTGTTCAGTCCCGAGATGGAACACAGTCTGACCTTGTTTTGTCAGTCCGAAGATGAAACACAATCTGTCCCTGTTTTATTCAGTCTGAGATCGAATACAATATGTCCCTTTCTTTGTTCAGTCCCGAGATGGAAAACAGTCTGAGGAAGGGAGGGAGGTAGGAAAACCATAACTACAATTAACAATAATATAATACTTTGCTACAAGTCGAGAAAACAGTAGTATCGATACTACAGTTCGGCTGCGTTGACTGTATTTTGAAAATCATCCATGCCTCGTAAGATTCCTGACGTGCTTCACATAGATATTTCTAAAACTAAAGGAATAAATGCCATAAACGCCATATCTATAGATTTAATTAGTTACATTGTACCAGCCGGTCTGTCCTCTGTTTATTGCAGTGGGAAATAGTGCAGTTAAAACCTAAGTGTTAAGACAAGAGAGGTAAACGCTGACCGATGATTGGCTGTTGATCGATAATTTCGTGCCACTTCTATATCATGAAGAGACAAAGAAAACACTATCGCATTCCTATATCTTGGCCAATTTAGAACCATCACTAATATCAATACGCAAGACATACCGAAAGGTGAAGATTACGAAGTGTTTTTTTTTAACTAAGCTGAGAGAAAGTCATCTGAACTATAGCGATTACTCTTTGTCTGTACGTTTGGCTGTCCGTCCGTAAACCTAGCACAAATCGTAATCGCTGGACCTGGAATCTTCCAACTTGACATCCAGGGAGGTCAATGAAAAATCTCCTTGAAGACCTGACTTTACCATCCCCCCCCCCCCCACCCCCACCCCCTGAATAATTAAAATTTGATACAAAAGCTCCAGTCTCTGAATTACTTATGCATTGATCACCATGATTCTTTGCATGCATATTTTCACCGAGTGTTCAATCAGTTATTGCAGACTCGTGGCGCCACCTTTATTTACGCATTTATATCTCTATCATTGAGAATTTCAAAGATCCGGTCGGCCATGAAGAGGGCACAAATCATAACCATTGGACCTAGAATCTTTTTACTTTACATCTAGGGTGTTCCATTAAAAAATCTCCTTGGAAACCTGAAATTAGATCTCTGTTCCCATATCCTCTAAGCTATGGGGTCATATTCCCCCACCCCCACATAATAAACAAATCGATACAAAAGCTCCAGTATCATAATCACTAATGCAATGATCGCAATGAATCTTTGCATGCATATTGATCAAGGAGTGTTTCATCAGTTCCAGCGGAATGGTGGCGCCATCTGTATTTTTTCGATTTTTTTTTGCGCATTGTGTAGCTCAGTTTAATGAAAGTCATTTGAGCTATAGCGATCACCCTTTGTCCGGCCGGCCGTTCTGCCGGCAGGCTGTTAACAGGGCACAATTCGCTACCATAAAGCCTAGAATCATTAAGCTCTGCATCCTGAGAGGTCCCTTAACGTTTTCCTAATCAAACTGAAATGAGTTCACTGTGACCTATATTCTCCTAGTATCAGGGCGTTTGAACACCCCAGAAATATTGTTACAAGTACATACAAATTACCAGATTTCTTAAGAAAGGCTGGATGGCTTGTTATTAAATTTGGTGTGCTTAAGGGTCTTGATGAACTTAAGCTTATTTGCATTAATGATGATGCCACCTACATTTTCTCATTTAGTTGCGTGTAAGGACATGTTGTCAACATGCCAGTCGGCTGAGCGTCATGACCCTTGGGTCACTTGTTACATAATTTTGACCACTCAGGGTCAGTTAAGTCGTGTTTTTTATCACTTTTATTTTGCAGGTACATGACGGACAGATTTGTGATAACTGATTACATGACAATGAAACCATTTCAGTACGATCGATTATTACCAGTCATCGACATATCTGATTATCCGCCACAGAATAAAATAAAACACGTCAGGTTTATGTACGTTAAGACAGCGATGATGTTTCGAGTTATATTTTGCCCAATGTCAAATCATGACGGTGACCATTACGACGTAAAAACTGTAAAAAAATGCCGCGTAAGCTCACTCCAGCTAGGCATATAGCCAGCAACAAAATTTTGATCACACAAGCTCCAGTATGATATGCGAATAAGGTACATATTTTCTTGGAGTGTCCATTATATATGATCATTGGTAATAAAACGATTTGAAATATCAAATTAAGTAGACTCAAACAACTCCCAAATTGATCAAAATGGAAGAATAAGATTGATTGCGTCTTCCACCCGTTCTTTAAGTTTGTAATAATGCTCTCCTACGAACGTGTCGGTTTCCTGCTTCGTCTGCAAGTCTCTGCATTTTACCGGGGTGTATTTACATTCTTTGCGGTAATGATGAATAAATGCGTACTCCTCCCACGGTACCCGGAAGTTGCCCTCGAGGTTCGGTACGGGAGGCATCATAACAACGCCATACCAGTTCACGGACACGAAACGGTCAGTCAAGAAAGCCGACTTGGGGTTAGAATCAGATACCTCGGTTCTTTTTAAGAAACGTATGGTATGCAAGAAAGATGGTATTTTACGGTACTTGATGGCACCAAAATCCTCAAAGTGCCACGCTGTGTGAAAAGTATATGCCACAGCATTCGGGAAGTCACGTGACGCCCTATTAAGGACTTCTGGGATGTTCTCACTGGACGTTGGCGTCAGGATCTCGTTTGTGTCTATCATCAGGACGTATTTATAATCTTTCATGTTTCTGTACAGACAATCATTAATTGAGACCAAGTAGATCTGTTCGGCCCAGTGTTTTTCTTGTGTTGTCTGCTTCGGTTTGGGATCCTCCCTTATCTTATTCATCATGAATTCCGCGAACTGAAACCCGACCACATCAACTATACCTTGCTCGGAGTAGTATTTGAAGACTTTTGGCGCGGCGCCGTAAACATCAATGTCGTAAAATGTGATATGCTGAACTCCAAGCAGCAAGTTAAACTCGATCCACTCAACCAAACGATGAGCGTCCACTGGCCCCCACATACCTTTCACGCATATTGCCACATCTCTTTTCGGTGAACTAGGCGCTTCCACTACCTCTACGGGTATGTTAGTCTCTAGGGTATGCTCATCCTCCTCTACAACCACGCTAAACTTAATGGGCTCGTCCTCAGGTACGACGTAATTAGCGGGAACTTCACACCCGTAATAATAAGCTTGATATAACATATCTTGTACCGGAACTAAGGGGTCGATGGCATAAATTTTCTCCGGTGCCGTCTCTATGACGACATTTCCACTATTAAAACGACACTTGAGGTTCAAATAAATCGTGCTCTTCTGCATCCCAAACATTCGTATGTAAGAAGTATCAAAGCGATCGTCAAGATAGGCACCGAATATATAAGCCTCCTTTGTACCGAGCTGGTAATAGGTCCTCATCTCCTTGTACCCCTGCTGCATCCGGATTTCCTTTGGGACGTTGTGGCGTCTGAGGCGGGTGTGTTGCTGGATGCCGATGAAGCCAAGATACACCGAGAAGATGAAGAGGCCCATGGCGCCCATGAAGATGTACCCGCCGCAGCTGCCGCGGGCGAACCGGAAGTGACGACTGCTAAACATGTCTCTGTACCTCTTAACCACGAGCGTTGTTGACACAGGAATCTATAATAATAATAATCATAATAATACATATAATAATAAAACGTCCTTAGGTCATAAACATGACCTCTCTCTGTAAACTTTAATTGTTTTTGATTATCACGCGAATAAAAACGGAATGATCTAAAAGCAGCATAAAACCAGAGTCCTTTCGAATTATGTGAGTCTTCAGTTCTGTGTTTGAAATCCAAGAAATTAATTTTGTTTCTAAGTGTTCGGGCATGTTGAGACGGTGGGGGGGGGGGGGGGGTCATACCTGTAATAAAGTCTCCTATGATTTTTTTAATCGAGCTAATGGCCACCTCAAATATATTCACTTTCTTAACAGTGCTTTTCTTCAACGCCTTTGCCAAGCACCTGAATTCCAAGCGACAGATGTACACTATTGAAAGTCTCCAGAATTTAATCCATACGTGGTTACCTCCAGACAGTTATCACATTGAATCAATTGTTTAACAACAGAATGACAACAATCATTAGTTAAATGAATTGCAAAAAAAAAAAAAAAAAAAAAAGAACATACGGACTTGAGCAGACGGATAACGTTTATCATATACATGAAGATTGCCAGAACAGTGAAAACCATCTGACATCCTTTACGTCAATCTGATTGGATAATATATCTTTTTGACACCTGCGATTGGTTAATTCAGGTGAACTTCACGTACTGTTGGCCACACGTGTTCACTGCTGGTCAGGACCAACTGCATTTCATTTAAACGTCCATACATATTCTCCTGTGTCAGAAACTAACACCTACATGTTCATTAGCAACATGTACATTAACATAGATGAATAGATAGTACCTTCTGCCAGGAGCTATTATGACGAGAACGCTATGTCGCATAAATTGTGTTCATACTTATATGATAACGGAACTGCATTCATTGTAGGTCGTACGTAGTTGTACGGCTTGTGCGTATGTACATATCTTTGTGTATACCTAGAGATCTGAGCTTCCAGCCGCTTCCAAGAACTAAACCAGTTACTCAGGTATCGGTATTTTTGCCAAGAGTAAGATTTAAATCAATCGTTGTAACATAGCCATGACGTGGCTGTATGAAAAATACCAGGTGGACTACAAAATTCAAGTTCATGATTAAGACATCCAACAGATATATACTTAAAATACTGGTTAAAAGAAAAGATATAAGACCAATGTAAGTTTTGTTCCATGAATGTTTATGTTTATATAAACGTTTTGTACGTTTACATTTAATATCTGCTATCTTCTAAACGGTTATACACATATAGCATGGACCATTTAAAGAATATGTGTTACTGGCTTTAATGTGTTCTGTGATAAAATATAAAAATATTGTGATATTCTGAAAAAAGTAGTTCGGGACTATACATGTGCCTCCGCTAGGATATATATCAAACAAAGCCCTGAGAAATATGTATCACGATTTACCGACTGTTTGGCTGTTACAGCAAAGACTATGGTTGAAAAAAAGGCCTCAACTACCAGCAAGTGGTCCTTCTCCTCGCCATATATGTCATAAAGGCATGGTATCATTTCAGTTTAAAACATATCATGTTAACAAAGATTAACAATAAAATATAACTATTGGAGTGAAATGGCTAGCAGACAAAAAAAATAACCAACAAACCACGATGGAAATATATTACATTGTAAACTAGGGAGGTAAAACACATTCTGATGTAATCAATGACAAAGTAACACATTTTTCCCATTGAGCGTCTTCTAATGTGGTATAAATAGGTTTACATCAATGTTTTAACATAATTGCACGACGATATGGTAGAAATAAGAGAGAGAATGGGGCAATGACAAAGTTTTACATCTCCTAGTTAAGAATTTACCACACGGGGTCTGTAACTGTACTTTTAACTGATTGAAATTTATTTATAGAGCTTCAAGAGGCAGCCATGATGCACACCCGCAAAATTATATTGATCAGGTTGTTCCGATACCCATGCTGTGTCCCTCTGACTGTCTGGCTCTCTCATTATCGCAAAAGCTATCAGAAGAGCCAACAAAGTCATCATTTCAATAACCATGCTATTTCTTCAGACAGAGAAATGAAGAGATTTACTAACCTTTCTCGGTTCCTCGCGCACTTTGCGCACTTCTTTAGGAGAAACGGCCATCTTCTATAAAAATGATACGGCTACATTTCCAACCAAGCGAACACCACTTGATCACGTGATATTGTCTATTTCGCATGTTTCCTTGGTGCCACGTGTTATCAAACAGGCCACCATGGCAACTACGCCAGTTGGAGCGTTACATGTTTGTTTGATAGTTGTACCTTACACATTATAAAGATCGATATATGAATAGGCCCCATAAACAAGAGTATGAAAAAACAAAACCTCCGCTGCGACGTGAAACAGTACTGTGAACATTTGTTTCAAAAAGAGTTGAATAAGGACATATTGATTGTATTTACCCCTTAAATATTGTACTCGAAAATATTAAAGTGTGTTGTTCTCTATGTGACTATGCAGATATTGTAATATTTCAGTTTATGCGACGTTTGACGCGTTTTATTCATGAAGACAGAATTAAAATGCATGTGAATGGAATTATAGGTGATATATAATATACTCTTGATCTGTGATAAAAAGAATTCACTACCTAATCGTGAGAGTTGTTTTAAACATTTTTTAGAATTAGGTCCTCATTGTTTATAAAAAATAACTTTACCTCTGCTTGGCCTTTCTAAAATATCTCCCATAATTATGCAGTCTGATGTATCAAAGACCTGTTACCAAGCAGACTGCTATATATATGACAGTTGGTGTTTTGAAAATTTGACATATATTGTATCTGAAAAGCAGGACATGAAAAGTTGAATGAAAAGCATGCTGGTATGAATACACAACAGAATGATTGTACAAATATTGTGCCATTTCATAAAAAAAAGTGTTAGTTGTGATTAAGAAACAAAGAAAGTTTGGATTTCATGAGGTGTTTTCGAGAAATTTTTGTTTGATGTTCGACTAGAAGACCAGCAATTCACATGACACTGTTATGGCTAAGAGAAATTTTCTGGATCTAAAAGACTGTATCTTAAACCGGTCAAACTTTTGTTACTAAATATAAAATGAGAGGGCGTCATAAAAACATGAGATATTTGATTAACGTTTCACAACATTAAATCTATATAAACATTTGCAATAATATGCGTATAATATCGCGCTTATTTTGGTTTTATACAGGAGTTTCCCCAGCATAACCATCCTGTCACACACAACCTCAAGTTCACCTGTTTTGTACGTTGTTTTGATCCCGTTTGGGATTCAATTAACACGGTCCACCTACTTATATTTCAAATAACAAGAGAGTGACTAAAGGTCCGATCTTGCGTATGCACAACAACTCCCAAAGAAAGATAACAACACATGAAAGGAGTAGCCACGTACAAAAATTTTGATTTGTGAGTTAGCCGGGTCCGGGAACGCGTACGCGTTATTATGTTTTTTTTTGCGCCACTATAGGGTGTCCGGGACTAAGGGTGTCCAACACAAGCCCAACACAAGCTTATGTCCAGTCGTGTACAGGACTAAGGGTGCCCAACAAAAGCTTATGTCCAGTCGTGTACAGGACTAAGGGTGCCTAACACAACCCTATGTCCAGTCGTGTACAGGACTAGGGGTGCCCAAACAAGCTTATGTCCAGTCGTGTACAGGACTTAGGGGTGCCCAACACAAGCTTATGTCCAGTCGTGTACAGGACTAGGGGTGCCCAACACAAGTTTATGTTCAGTCGTGTACAGGACTAGGGGTGCCTAACACAAGCTTATGTCCAGTCGTGTACATGACTAAGGGTGCCGAACACAAGCTAATGTCCAGTCGTGTACGGACATTTTGTTTTAGAACTATATTTGGAAGATACCATGTTATAAAGGAGAACACTCTATAGTTTTATGTCTCCGAAAGCATTTTGTTAATCACTTTGAAGTACTGCTTAGAGAATGTATGAAAAGAGGGTGTTACCACAGGCCAAACTAACACAGGGGTGGTTAGAGGGCATCCCTGTAGGCCTGCTTAAACCCTAATGTACGAATTTTTGTAAAACTTCAAAATCAGGTTTGTTTCATTACTTATTATTTCAATACACATCTGTGTCTGGTATAATTTTAAAAACATATATATGAATAGCTTATACAACTTTTGTGGACATAGGTGAATTGAATGTATTATTGATAACCGAATAAAAGAATTCTAAGAGACTAGACAGGCCGATCTGTTGTAGAAATGTGGTGGCTTATTTTTTAACAACAACCAATCAGGCTAGCGCTCCCTGAGATCAGCTTGTGATCTCTTGAGACAGGATAGCCAAAGGTTCGTTGCTTAGTTGCCCTTCATAATGTGCGTTAAGGGCAATTTCAACCATTTCAATCCAGCCTGCATCCAAAATATTTCGCAATCTTAAAATTATAAATTACAGATTGTGAGTTTGAAATTGTTGCACATAAAAAAGACTTGTGTGATTATTTCAAATTAAGAAATCTGCAATATACGGGGGATCTCGATTGTGGGATGCTTTTCAACCCGTTTTGCCATTCAATTACTCGGCCCTATTCCCCAGGTTCATTCGTGCCTATGGGACTGTCCATTTGTTAATATTCCTTGATGACGTTTCTGAATCCGGATCATGCCCCGAATCAAAACAAAAATCTTATCGATTCTTCATTGGCCCCTTGCCGAAATGCCCTGAAAATTTCATGAGATTCCGTTGGAGGTCGTTTGAGATAATTTGGGGGATGAGCGAACGGTGGAGGCAACTCTGAGAGCCAACAACCAGCGTTAGAGTACCCTTAAAGCTTGTATCGAGGACCACACTATAGAGTTGATGCGGAGATTAGGCTACAAATATTTTCGTTATGTTTGTAATGCTCCATGACCTACAAATACGCAGTCCGTTGATAAAATAATAATTAAAAAATCACTAGCTTATTTAGTATACTTTCTTACATAATCCACCATGAGCGAGAAACAATGTGTTATAACTCAGCTTATTGGTCAGTCAGCCTGCATGTTTGTTAACTTTTTGACCTGATGAATATAAGCGTGGCTTACACGGATTACTGGACTATAGCCAACTTGTACACGGCACACGAAATGACTTGTTACCATTGTGATGGATTTACAGATTAGTTTGTGAGTATACATGTATCTTTCGTGTTAATTTTTCAATGGTAGCCTAATGCTAAGATTATCGGCTATTTACCCCGATATAAAAACAACAGTATGGATGGCCGTTGTAGTGTATTTCCCCTATATGACTTGTGTCGCCACTCAAGAAGGCTGAGCAGTCCAATATAAATGCTACTGAGTCGTGTATTCCAGGCTTATCAATTAGATCGTTTGACTTGACATTGTATCAAACAAAACTTTATAGCCTCAAGCCTTTCATCTGTGTCTCCTCTCAACTTTCCTAAATGTTAACCTACTAGTTATACCCCTTCTGTTAGCGATCACCTTTTTCTTTGCTGAAGGCACGCGTATAGAGAACTTACGTCACCTTTCACATATCAATAACATGTATTTATGACGTTTAAACAGTCCATCTTCGGTTCAGAAACAACAAAATATGTTTATAATTCTGAAAAACAGAGACAATAACTACGGCCAGATTTGCCTTGAAAATCAAAAGGATGCCCCAAAGATGGCATTGTGCTGCACCAATTTGGGGCAAAGAAACTGAAATCAGGCAAATGACAGCGTGGTATCGCATTGTGCATCCCATTCCAAGTTTTGAACGGGCGACCCCCCGCTGTCTGTTTTGCGTGTTGCCCCGAAATACTTGTTAGACAACGCAACGGTAAAACCGAAGGAGATGTGGAACGACTGGAAAATATAACCGCTGAGTAAGGAGGTCAAATCTGGGAGAATGTACTGAATAATTTTATAAGGTAATCCGTTTACCGACTCATTAAATAGTTGCTCATTCAACTTAGTTACAGGTTTTAACATACTAGGAGTTAACTGGAATACCATGACAGCAGACTAGAAAAGCGAGTAATTATATCTGGCAGACCTATCCTGAACATATGTTAATATTTTAGTCGCAAGTTTGTTATTTAACAAAGAAAACATTGTAACTCAAGTCATTTGGGTTTTCGAACTCTTCATGTATGCAGATTGTATTTTAGCTACACAAAATATATCCGTTTCTATTGGTTTATGTCTTGAATTCTAATGATAAGCCTGTAATATATCTCAAGGGAACTTAGGGAATAATAACTTCAAGGGAATAATACTGTATATATACAAACTGTTTGATCATATTTTATTCCATAAACGTTCAGTTTACATCACAAGGTATACAATTGCAAATCTGGCCAAAACTGACCAGTGCCACGTCAACGTTCTGTACTGCTCCTGAGAAACATGCAACATTTATTGAAATAATAACATTAACATTTTATAGATAACTCACATAAACATTTTGAAATATAAAATTCATAAATTAATTTAATATCCCTGAAGTAGACTAGAACATATAAAGTGATTCCGTTCTGCATTGGTATTTAAAATTATAGACAGACAACCTGTTTTAGCCGCGGTATGACGTCCTTTTCCTGTAATAATGGAGGTCCGGCTCAGTTTCATTAAGCGTTTTATTGTGTAGCCATTCTTCCATGCATTGGTACGCTGCTGGCGCCATCACGAGATCAAACTTGTTAACAAACAGTTTTTTGCTAGCAATGACGTACTGCAGGTCCCCAAGGTCAAAGTTACAGATCCAGCGCACATAGCGCCCTTTGCAGTGATAATTGCTAACCTGCCATACTTTGTGTCGCATGATGAAGAAGTCGTCCCTCTTTTGACGTATGTCACCTGTAAAATAAATAAAGCGGTCTTTTATACCAAGGATACCAAAAGTTCTATCAATATCTCAGCCCCGCAGACAAATGGTCTGGTGACACAAACATAGTCTACACCGTATAAAAATCAAGGAATGATATTTTAATTATTGTTCACGCCCTGCCAACAGAAGGAAAAAAATGACTTAATATTATACACATTTCTTATTACCGGGTACATTAGTTTACAGAAAAAAACCTGCAGGTCATTAAAGCGCACAAATAATATTGATCAATATTTGTGTATCGATATTTATGCGTGTTAGGGAGGGTGTGTTTGTGTAAGAGAGAGGGAGTATGCGTGTATCCTTGCAATTCTGTGCACATATTTATCAATATCTTCACATTTATTCATAAATCATTTTTTTTTTAAAGATGCAAGCTTTTCGTAAATGAAGCTGTTAATTTATTGATATTCGACTGTCTAATTTAGTTAATTCTACGTTTGGTACTAAGATGATGACCTTAATTTAACTGAAATTATGAAATTTCGCAAATCTACATGTCAATTCCAAATGTGGACATTAATTGTCAGTTTTGTATAAAGAGGAGAGAGAGAGAGAGAGAGAGAGAGAGAGAGAGAAAGAGAGAGAGAGAGAGGGGCGGGGGGGGGGGGGGACAGACGAATACATTACCAGTGTATTGTCCTGGAGCGTTTAAGTGAGGGTTATGATTCAGTGAGCTGAAGAAGTGTTCATCGGGTATCCGGATGTCTCGGCACCACGTGAGGAAATCTCGTGCTCTTTTGTCATGGAGGACGAATTCTACAAATCCGCGGGAAGCAGCCAAGTGAGTGGAGCCTTTCCGTATGAGGATGCTGTGAGGGGGAGGCGGCTTCCTCTTCGATGTTCGCGTATTCGGATCAATCCAGACAAACTCAAACCAGTTTCGCTGCAGACTGTTTTAAAAGATATAAGATGGAAGGATATGAATGATATGACAATAACGATGATTTCATTGTCGCAAACTGATTTTAATGAAGCGTCATCTGCTTTTCACTTTAGCTGATAGGGCCTACTTTTGTGACTTGAATATACGAAGGCATTTTTTTAATAACATTATGTTTTTGATAAAAAATACTTTCCCCTTATATCAATTATTTATAATGAAGACTTATTTTAATGACAGATGACTTTGTTTATTAAGGATTATCTCAAAACGATCGGATATTCCTAACATTTGAAACGATATTTTATCGTATTCAAATTAACAGTTAAAACACGCTTATAACAAATTATATATAACAATAACATTCAACATTACTTGTATGTAGATCCGTCTATATTATTCCGGCCATTCAGACTTTTCAGAATGCTGACTAGCTGTTTGTTGGTGACTAGCGGAAACTCTTTTCCGGTCAGGTTTATCAGGTATTTCCACTCTTTGCCATTTCGCCACAAGTCCACCATACAGTTCAGCTCACCGTATAACACACCAATCTGTCCCCATTGTACGACAGAAGACTTGGAGGATATAAACACATTTGGGAAACAGTTACAGATTTTTGACAGTGCTGTTTTGAAAGCCGTGTCAGATTTTGCGTCAATATGTATACAATACAGATTGTTTTCTCTGTATATTGATCGCAGTAAGCGTTCGACCTGCTCAACATTTTCGTACACTAATATACTGAAGGCGATTGGGAATTCGTCTTCCTCTTTGCTAACGGGTCCGGTGATATACCCACGTGTTGATAAAAAGTTGTGACAGTCTTTGGTAGAGTCAATATACCATCCCGGATTCAGCGGAAGGAATGTTGAAAATCTGGCGTTTTGTATGGCTGCATTATCCCCAGAGATGATACCTTTGCAATCTAGTTTGTTGCTTGGTGACTTTTTATTTCTCTCCTCGTTAATTATACGTCCAGACCTTCCAGGATGCAGGACCACCGTGTCCAAGGCGGGGTGGCTGATATCGACGGACGTCGTGTCGACAGACGAGGTAAAAATCTGATAGTTCATCACCATTGTTATTAAACTGCCGACCACCAGCACGATCAAGTACTTCAACAGCCGCCTTCTCATGATTAACATACGATTCTCATTAGAATGTCACGTGATCACCTTCTCATGTACAACAGAATTCAAATCCAACAGGTATATTCACGAAATCAATTATACTTTATAATGTTTGCAGATTATAATTTTAATTTACATCATCCTTCGAAGACATGTACTATTGGTAGTTAAAACAGAAAATGAATCCGTTTAAGAATTGTGCTTCTCGTCACAGCGAGAACCTGACATTTATAAACTATATAAGTCACTGAAGAGAGAGCTAATGCCATCCGTAAAAATACATTGATTACTAGACTTCTTTGCGTGATTATACCTTGTACAGCAAAAGAGCTGAACACTTTTTAATCAGGCAGAAACCGTCCTTTTTCACCTGCGGAAGACTTGTCTATAGGTAAACAGATGTAGACGGCAGAGCAGAGGAAAGGCTCAAATGCATATATCTGTAACTCTGGTTACAGCAACCACATGCCGACATGGCGTAAGTAGCTTTATTCCATGACACGTTTGAACGGATAATTTTGTAAAAGTCCGATTATCAAAGACGGAAACTGCATAATACTGAACCAGTTTTACTTGTAGTAAGTTACGGCGTTCACTTGAAATCTCCCTTCACGACAGTATAAAGCTTATGTGCTTATCTTATTATCAGAAGGAGACCCTAACACCTCACACGCTGTATCTAACATTGTCGATTCGCTTCCTCTGTGTACCTGAACTAAGTCACACTCTGTAAGATAATGTGTGTTTTTGGTTAAATATTTACAACAATCCTTAATCAGGTCAAATGTACTTCCGTAATCGGTTCGGGTGATTTTACTTTGGGTCCCACACTCGCTGCGTCTTGCCCGTGCGGATGGTGTACCGGGACGTGTTACGTCGGGTAGAGTCTCTTGCTCATGCTACGAAAGATACAAGATAACCCACAGTCATCATGGGTAATTTGACAAGTTAACATGCCAGTACTCGGCCTGATTAATTAAATCGCCCACTCTGTGTCGCTCATGGCTTGTCCACACTTGTTGAAAGTACACAGCCTAACGTGTGCGCCATGCGTGAAATCATATATGTCAGGTACTTATAAGCGTCGTTTAATCAGACACAAGACACAATGAAGATCAGAGAGCGGCCGTTTCCAAGTGTCATAAGGGGTTCGATCTTATGATTTCAAATGTAATAATTTCTGCTGGACAGAAAAGATGATTGCTTGTAATTCCCGCGGTCACGAATATGCAAACATTATTTGAATACACGTATGCTTGACATTTATTCCTTTTTAATATTATTTTTTTATTGCACGGTATGAAATATATATATGGATAATAAGTAAATGCTGTTGCATTAACGCGACTCGTATTCTGTAAATACATTCTTGCACATAACAAGTGGGATTACACGTCATGTTAAAATTATGAAGAAAACTTGCAAAAACTCATTTCCACAGTGTGGAAATATATGTATCTAAAATGTTAAAGAACTGAATACCCTTAAACTTTACATACCGGTTGCGTCTGAATTCATATCAACTTGAGCCCATAAATCAATGAAGAACTGTGATATATTTATAGCCAGGTGTAACAAGGTCTCGCGAGAGGACGTTGAGCGTTCAAAGATCATCGCCAACAGCCAATATACCCTGGCGCTAATTTTGTTAAAAGCACCTCTCAACCGACATAAATATATACAATTTTATTGCAAAAATGTACTTGTCACCAATATAAAAATGTGTAGCCTGATAAACTGGGCAGCGTCTTACATGTAAGAAGTGTACATCCCTTACAGAGGAGAGAGAGCATAGGGGCGGATCCAATGTAGGCAGGGGGGGGGGGGGGGTCCAGGAGGATTAACGAAAATAAAAAAAAAAAACTTCCTGAAAAGGGGGGGGGGGGGGTCTAGGTTGCAAAATGTGGTCTGAAACCCTTATAAAATGGTTGCTTCAGATGAAAAAAAGGGGGGGGGGGATCCGGACCCCCTGGACTCTCCCCCTGGATCCGCTTCTGGAGCACGTGCTCCCACCTGCTTTGGTAGATAGGTATCCCCAGTCATATGACCAAGAACAGTATATAAACTACCTGAGCATTATCACCAACAAACAAGTACATACACGGACTGTTAGAGAGGGTCGGTAGCTCGGTGATACCAGCTCGCATGCCGTGGGAGCAAGGTCCCCATCGAATTAACTATATTCTGTTTTAAAATCATGTGTGTGTATGAAGACATAACTTCCTAGATTAGTAAGATTTTGAAGCCCGATAAAGGGAGATCAGAGGGGCGGATCCAGAGGTGGGAAGTCCCGGGGGCGGGGGGGGGGGGGGTGGCTTCTGTATATATATATGCTCCCGACCACCGACGTTTTCAAAGATTTTTCAATGCTACAAACATTGTTCGACAGTGTGTGCCTCAGCGTATTTTGGTCCCTTGATCTGTATTAAGAGGGGCGGTTGATCCTTATATATATAACACATATTTGTACATGATACATGCAAGGTTCCATTGAAGGGTTATGATGATCATGGTTCCGTAAGCTAATTTAAACTCAATACATTGTTTTTCCTCGCATAAATGTCTATTGGTTGTTGTTTGGGGGGTGGGGGGGGGGGGGGGGTGGAGGTACATCACCCTGATATACATAATTCAATATCGCGTTTGTCGTAAATTCGATCTCTCGTGGTTTTCAATTCAGAGAGAGAGAGAGAGCGTCCATTTTAAGTTCAACAATGTGTGTTTGACCAGGGTGTTTAACTGCCGCCTGGAGACATGGTTAAGATGTATATCAAATAAATCGAGGCCTGGCCAGTCCCCGAGTTCATATTCTCCGATACACTCTCCTTACTGTTTAACATAAGATAAAGTTACCCTTTCATTGCATATAATTTCCAATTCACTTTTCTGTTTACACGGGTTTACCTTTAGGGGATGACTCTTACGGCTACAGAGATCAGTAAATAAAGGCCATGATTGTACGTGCATGTGTATGACCTCGGCCACATGTTTGTACGCGGGACGGGGGGGGGGGGGCTTATACATTTGGTGTTCGTATGTTATTTGTTACTCCTGTACGGGTACACGATATATATTTATAAGGAAAACGATAAATAAAATACGGTTCTATAAATAATGGATACTATAAAAAAAAATTAATTTGTTGGCTGAATGTTTAAAAGGAGTCTACTGGATTAACTGCGAAGAACTGTAAAGTGCTCGCTATCCCTAATTGTACAGTATTTCTTTCTGGAATTGAGCCCAACGAATACCAGTTATGGTCATCGTTGACTAATTTTTATGCTGGACTTCTTTCGTTTGATTTGAAACAAAAATAAAATACACAAAACCTCTATATATAATGTATATGTATTGTTATATTCTGGCGTCAATTAGAATAATAGGTAATCAAAATTTGACCTGATGTAAGAATAAACCTACCTCAGTTAATAAGAACATCAAGTCTACTTCCGTGTTCGAGTCTGGGTTCCGAGTGTAAGAGGCATTTTCGCTTATCACACTATATTATATTCACAATTCTTACGCACATGCTATACTCCCTCAGAGCGCGATAATACGAGGCGGTTCACCTGTATTAGTGAATAGCTTACACAGTTCAGTAATGATCATTTCACTGCGTGTAGATTTCAACACGCGTGCTTTCACCATGTGTCCATTTCATTGCGTGTACATTTGAACACGCATACTTTCTCTGCGTGCATATTCACTGTGTCCCTTTCACATGCACACGCATTACCATAGTAACATTTCAACACATATACATTCACTTCGTGTACATGTATATCTTATTGCATGTGCTTTTAGCACGTATACATGTCACTTCGTGTACATTTCACTGCGAGACCATTTCATTATTACGTGATATTTTTCAAAATGTGTAGATTTCACTATATGTCTCTTTATTTTGCCAAGTATATAGTTCACCATCTAAATACCATTGTATGATTACGTGTGTATCGCTGATATGCCGGGATTTATATTTATTACATTTTTTATATTTGTTTGTTACTTACTCATGTTGTTTTAGCCATACCTTGAGCCAAACACATCCACATATATTAGGTATAATAACTGTATTAAAAATGCATATCTCATTTTGTATAATATGATTAGTAGGCCTGGCCAATCGTATGGTTGTAGGATCACGTTACCGTTGTGTGGTCCTTGGGTATCGTGATATTTAAAAATCATGTTTATTTAAAAATTGCCCACATGATTTGAGCGGTGTTACACACTACTATTTCACTTTGTCACGCGATTCAGAATGAAAGAATAAGTATAGGCACAAATATCAGCATGTATATACAATGTTGACAACAAAGAGTGTCACGTGACGTGTTATAAAATAATGTTTGATGATTGGAGGAAACAAACGACAGATTATCGTTACTGATCGACCATTTTATATCTCCCGTGGAATGTGTATTATGCCCAAAGTATTGACCAAGAAAAATCAGTTCGAATTGTGCATCATGCACGGAGATCAATGTAATGACCAATTCGCTGACCTTCAGATTCAGTTTAAATGCTGCTTTTTTATGCATCTTAATATCTTAATATTAAGCTACGTAGTAACGTCTGCATAGTTCTTTTTCCGTTTTGGACTACATGATAGGGCTGTAGCAGTCGCTTCCTGTCATTTATTGTATATGATGGTGTCACAAAGGCCCGGTGTCTACCGCACCTGCAGTTCCTCGGTGTGCAATCAGGACCAATTCTGGGTCATAAAACCGTGGTACCCACCAAAGACGCACTCGTGTGTGAGTGATACACGGCTGTCGGGCACAACCTTCCCCTTAACTCTGCAGAGCGCTCATCCTGGGTTGGGACCGACCGTGAATATCTCACTGCGCCTCGGCTGAGATTTGAACTCACGACCTCACATTGCTTTGTGTCCTGTGCTCTACCCCTGAGCCACAGAAGCCGGTGTTTAAATGCTGTTATCTGCTTTGTGTTTAGTCTTTCTCATTTGGACTACTGGATTAGAATTTTTTCTGGTTAATATGACTGCTTTGCATGTACATGCATAATCGTTAATTTGTGATCGATTATGAAAAAATTATGCAAAAAATTTATTCGACGCAGATTGTTACGGAACCTAATATCAACATATCACGTAGTCGTGTCGAACATAAATTTTGTGATGGAGATTTAAAAAATGAGAGTCTGTAACACTGGGCAGCGTAATGTGTAGGGGAATGAATAAAGAAGTCAGCGGTTTTTTGATAACAAATAATTATAATTTATTCTTAAAACAATCCTAACATTACAATACCCTAAATCAATACAATCAAACAGTATAACAACAGTACAACAGTTAATCAATACCAGTATATAAATAAAGTGTACAGTACCTGAATACCATCACTGTCACAGAGACAACAAGTCCTTTGAACAGTTCACATAAATCTTCTCAGAGAATAACAGTCCAGTTCAATCACAAAATCAATTTGTTGTAATCCAAAAAGTGAAATTCTGATAGTGATCCCAAATGATGACTAGATAAAATCCGTTACAAATTCGAAGAAAACCTATAACAGCGCAATTTTAGGAAAAGGTCGACAAACTGACTTTCACTCTTCAGTGTCCGCTGGAATATATCTCTCCTCTCTCTCGGCTCTAAAACACAGCCCCTAATTTTTATAACTTTTCACCTCAAGCCGAGCAATTTCCATTTCCTGAACAATCTAAAGAACCATAACAAAATACACAGTACACAGGCGCCCAAAGAACAAACTAGAACAAAGGAACACTGTGTTTCTACATGTCAGGGTTCACACGGCACAGATTAAACTGAGCGCTGTGTAGAGTTAAAACGTGCGCCGCACCCGGCCAGCTTAGAACAAGGAACGCTGTAGCATACCAACGCCTAGGGCCTGAGCCCAACACGTATCAGAAGCGAACAGTAAAGAGACATGTCAACAGCTTACAATAAAACAGGCATTTGTAACAAGATAATTTAATCGATAATGAAAGAGAACGACCAGTTATCAATATGATCGACTGATTTGCACACCACTACTTAATACATATAACATTAACAAAATAAATGCAATATTCACCATAACGATTAAGTTCGACACACTTATTTGAAAGAACACAGAACTGGTGGTATACCCATTATGTCGAAATGCGACCTGAACATAATTCAGAAGTCAAAACCTTTTTTTGCCTTCTATTCACAACGCCTTAAACATAAGGCGGCTATATGCCCCACGTCTTTTTAATAACAGAGTTTCTTTGTACGAGGGCAAGAAATTTCTGAAAAAATATGTTCGAAATTCTGCTGAGAGAACTTGAGACTGTTTTGAAGTTCATCTTTCTGCCTGTGTTGCTGTTTGTAGCAGAACCTTTGGATCCGAAGTGAATTAAGATGCATTTAGAAAATCTATGTTATCCAAAACCAAAACAGAAGTTTTTTTCGAATTCCAGGCTTATTTAAATCATTTAACTGCAGAAAAGGTTTATCGCGTGTACTGCCCAAAATGATAAACCTCGAATTTTTTATGCGGAAAATGAACTTCAGATATCTATGCCAAATAAGCAAGAAGTATATGCATTTATTTATTATCCAGTGTTCATAATGAATATAGAATATATCATACTATACCAAATGTACATACACACCCTGTTCTTTTACTGTATTGATAACATTAAGATTCCAATGCTGATAAAGAATCAATATCAAAATGTCTTCAATGTGTTTCTCAATTGTTATTGTAAAAGGTTCTCGGCCACCATGAGTAGGATTTTCACAAAATAGGGGAGCGAGCAGTGTAATCCCTCTGGATACGCGTATCAACATTACACCTTGATTAATATGGATATATTGTAGTATTACTTGATAATAACATTAACACAAGTGTACGTGTGTGTTTTTATTCTTGTTTATAAACACATGGATTCTTGTTAAGCTGGCAAACCAGATACGTCCATTTAGAGATAATTACCATGGCAACCACCTTCAGAAAGACAAATCCGGTCAGCGTAAACTTACGTCTCACTACCGGTAGGTGAACTTTGACCTCCGACGTCGGTATTGGTGTCTATACAAGTACATGTATGTGTAATTAATGGCTCTAATGGACGTTTGTGTCATGGCACTATATGCTCAGGGTATATGTGTTGAGTTATAAATGAGGTTAAACGCATTTTCTGTATAACGCTTGTGAGAACACACCTGACTACTGTCGGCTAGATATAATTTTAACTCTGGTAAAACAAGAGAAGAACAATGGCATCTGGCTTGTGGACATGGATGAAGACTTATGGACCCCCAATTATCGCCTGGACAGCTCTTATTCTACTGCCGGGGTCTTTATTTAGCATCGTGTAAGTAAACACACGTGGAGAGAGAGAGAGAGAGAGAGAGAGAGAGAGAGAGAGAGAGAGAGAGAGAATCTAATTTCTAGGCATACTGCGCGGGTAACATTTGTAAATTAAATGTGCTCAGCGCTTTTTCCCCAAATTAGACCCAGAAGCGGGTCCCTGCAAGGGGTTTTAGGCCCATTCTTGCGCCCATGCCTGGTTAGGCCCATTCCCCCCCCCCCCTTGCCAGACAAGGGGACTTTTTTTAAGGTTTTGTCTTTATTTCTCTCGGGTGTGACCCTTCCTTTTATTTAATCCTGGATCCACATCTGACACCTACTTAATTTGCCACAATTCCAAATTAGACTTGACTCATATATCAAATATATGTGACCCATTTGAGCAAAATCTCAGTAATTTGACCCGTGTAACCTCCTTATAAGGTCCACAGGCGTATATATATATATTTATCTTCATAAATTAGGTCTCCGAAGATTAATACATTAAACTGTAGAGGAGGAACTCTATATATAAAGAGGCCCTATACCTGGGTAAATTTCCAATTTTTGCAAGAAATACATCTTTAGATCAGCTTTTTGTACGTAGCGGCAGTCTGTCCATCCATCTATGACAAATTAGATTAGGCTATGTCGTTCAATCAAAGTATCTACTAGGTATTTGTACGGGTATTCTCACGCAGATTTACAATAAGTCTCTCACATACTGCACATATACATTGGTTACAGTATAACGCCAGTCATTGTTAGCTTACATATATGAAATTCAATATGAAAAAAAGGTTGAAATTTTAATTAAATATAAAGTACATTAGCAAAATACGTCTGGAGTATTCCGTTTAAATAAAATATAAACCCCAGTAGGCTTGAAAATAACATGACATTCCTATCGTGTCGTTGACTTTATCCTAATTCAATATACCAGATTATAGGATCTGGAAAAACTAGATATACTCTCAGAGCTGTGGAATTCGTAGCTGGTATCTATGTCCATTATATAAATTTGATAAAGTTTGTCTACTTTTGTAGAATACCGGAGCTGCGTTGTACGTCACTGGTTTCTGTGTACCTGGCAGCGATGACAGTCCTCATCATCTCTATCTTCTTACAAATCACTTACATGGATCCAGGCATCCATCCGAAGGGTGAGAGAGAGAGAGAGAGAGAGAGAGAGAGAGAGAGAGAGAGAGAGTGAGAGAGAGAGAGAGAGAGAGACAGTTAAAGAGAGAAAGAGAGCGGCAGACAGACAGACAAACAGAGAGAGACAGACAGATAGAGAGAGACAGAGAGACAGACAAACAGAAAGGATGACAGAAAGACAGACATATGGAAGAGAGAGAGAGAGAGACAGACAGAGAGAGACAGAGAGAGAGACAGAGAGAGAGAGAGAGAGAGAGAGAGAGAGAGAGAGAGAGAGAGAGAGAGAGGATAGAAAGAGAGAGAGAGATAGACAGACAGATAAACAGAGAAAGACAGACAGATAGAGAGAGACAGAGAGACAGACAAACAGAAAGGATGACAGAAAGACAGACATATGGAAGAGAGAGAGAGAGAGAGAGAGAGAGAGAGAGAGAGAGAAGAGAAAGAGAAGCAGACAAACAGACAAACAGAGAGAGACAGACATACAAACAGACAGTCAGAAACAAACAGACAGGTAGAGATAGTAAAAACAGGTATACGAGAGAGGAAGAACCGTTTATATTTTTTTGTCAGTACATGTTAGATTATCATACTGACGAAAAAACATTTTCGGATTTGATAAATATGGTAACTTATTCGAACTGACTTTGTTGGGTTTCAAGTAGACTGTGTAAATGAAATTAGATGAGCAACATTAGCGAATTCTCTAATCATAGCAAGAATAGCATGAGGTTACCTTCTCTGTCTAGGAGTCAAATATAATTTCTAGAAAATCTACTTTTATGACGGAACCAAAAAACAACCTGGACGGAATAGAGCATTATCTGTTATTATTATGCACTTTGATTATTATTGTGAATGACAAATTACACCCGGTATAATTTGATTTACAGCACCAAAGAATCACAAAGCAGACGACACGACCCCGCCCGACAAGGAGGTCGAGATAAACGGAGTTATCGTCTACATTAAGTGGTGTTCTACCTGCAACTTTTACCGGCCGCCCCGGGCCTCCCACTGTCGAGCATGTGATACCTGTGTGGAGATAGGTGATTGACGTCACATAAAACTTCAACATTTTGATAAACGATTACCTTTTTCGTCATGTTAGTTTGAATAAAAGCATTATTTGCTACCTGTGTATGATGAAAATATTTCGATGTCTGTGCCTTTTACTTCTAGCGTTTCGACCACCACTGTCTATGACTCTAACTAGTAGCATTTTGACCACTCTTATCGTGACTTTTACCTGTAGAGTTTCGACCATCACTGTCTTTTACTGTTAGTTGTAGCGTTTTGACCACGCCTGTCTCCATATTTTACTTTTAGCGTTTTGACCACGCCTGTCCTTATATTTCACTTGTAGCGTTTTGACCACCTCTGTCCTTATATTTTACTTGTAGCGTTTTGACCTCCTCTGTCCTTATATTTTACTTGTAGCGTTTTGACCACCTCTGTC
The DNA here is from genome assembly GCA_026874595.1 of Sipunculus nudus. Classification (NCBI taxonomy): domain Eukaryota; kingdom Metazoa; phylum Annelida; class Sipuncula; order Golfingiida; family Sipunculidae; genus Sipunculus; species Sipunculus nudus. The sequence continues at coordinate 82,475,381 of CM049312.1, read as the reverse complement.
CTTGTATTTTACTTGTAGCGTTTTGACCTCCTCTGCCCTTGTATTTTACTTGAAGCGTTTTGACCACCTCTGTCCTTATATTTTACTTGTAGCGTTTTGACCTCCTCTGTCCTTATATTTTACTTGTAGCGTTTTTACCTCCTCTGTCCTTATATTTTACTTGTAGCGTTTTTACCTCCTCTGCCCTTGTATTTTACTTGAAGCGTTTTGACCTCCTCTGTCCTTATATTTTACTTGTAGCGTTTTGACCACCTCCGTCCTTATATTTTACTTGTAGCGTTTTGACCAGCTCTGTCCTTATATTAACCTTGTAGCGTTTTGACCTCCTCTGTCCTTATATTTTACTTGTAGCGTTTTGACCTCCTCTGTCCTTATATTTTACTTGTAGCGTTTTGACCACCTCTGTCCTTGTATTTTACTTGTAGCGTTTTTACCTCCTCTGCCCTTGTATTTTACTTGAAGCGTTTTGACCACCTATGTCCTTATATTTTACTTGTAGCGTTTTTACCTCCTCTGCCCTTGTATTTTACTTGAAGCGTTTTGACCACCTCTGTCCTTATATTTTACTTGTAGCGTTTTGACCACCTCTGTCCTTATATTTTACTTGTAGCGTTTTGACCACCTCTGTCCTTATATTAACCTTGTAGCGTTTTGACCTCCTCTGTCCTTATATTTTACTTGTAGCGTTTTGACCTCCTCTGTCCTTATATTTTACTTGTAGAGTTTTGACCACCTCTATCCTTATATTAACCTTGTAGCGTTTTGACCACCTCTGTCCTTATATTTTACTTGAAGCGTTTTGACCACCTCTGTCCTTATATTAATCTTGTAGCGTTTTGACCACGCCTGTCCTTATATTTTACTTGTAGCGTTTTGACCACCTCTGTCCTTGTATTTTACTTATAACGTTTTGACCACCTCTGTCCTTATATTAACCTTGAGGCTTTTTGACCACGCCTGTCCTTATATTTTACTTGTAGCGTTTTGACCTCCTCTGTCCTTATATTTTACTTGTAGGGTTTAGACCACTTCTTTCCTTGTATTTTACTTGTAACGTTTTGACCACCACTGTCCTTGTATTTTTACTTGTAGCGTTTTGACCACCTCTGTCCTTATATTTTACTTGTAGCGTTTTGAGCTCCTCTGTCCTTATATTTTACTTGTAGCGTTTTGACCACCTCTGTCCTTATATTAACCTTGTAGCGTTTTGACCTCGTCTGTCCTTATATTTTACTTGTAGCGTTTTGACCTCCTCTGTCCTTATATTTTACTTGTAGAGTTTTGACCACCTCTATCCTTATATTAACCTTGTAGCGTTTTGACCACCTCTGTCCTTATATTTTACTTGAAGCGTTTTGACCACCTCTGTCCTTATATTTTACTTGTAGCGTTTTGACCACCTCTGTCCTTATATTTTACTTGTAGCGTTTTGACCACTTCTGTCCTTATATTAACCTTGTAGCGTTTTGACCTCCTCTGTCCTTATATTTTACTTGTAGCGTTTTGACCTCCTCTGTCCTTATATTTTACTTGTTGCGTTTTGACGTCCTCTGTCCTTGTATTTTACTTGTAGGGTTTAGACCACTTCTTTCCTTGTATTTTACTTGTAACGTTTTGACCACCACTGTCCTTGTATTTTTACTTGAAGCGTTTTGACCACCTCTGTCCTTATATTTTACTTGTAGCGTTTTGACCTCCTCTGTCCTTATATTTTACTTATAGCGTTTTGACCACCTCTGTCCTTATATTTTACTTGTAGCGTTTTGACCACCTCTGTCCTTATATTTTACTTGTAGCGTTTTTACCTCCTCTGCCCTTGTATTTTACTTGAAGCGTTTTGACCACCTCTGTCCTTATATTTTACTTGTAGCGTTTTGACCACCTCTGTCCTTATATTTTACTTGTAGCGTTTTGACCACCTCTGTCCTTATATTAACCTTGTAGCGTTTTGACCTCCTCTGTCCTTATAATTTACTTGTAGCGTTTTGACCTCCTCTGTCCTTATATTTTACTTGTAGAGTTTTTACCACCTCCATCCTTATATTAACCTTGTAGCGTTTTGACCACCTCTGTCCTTATATTTTACTTGAAGCGTTTTGACCACCTCTGTCCTTATATTTTACTTGTAGCGTTTTGACCACCTCTGTCCTTATATTTTACTTGTAGCGTTTTGACCACCTCTGTCCCTATATTAACCTTGTAGCGTTTTGACCTCCTCTGTCCTTATATTAACCTTGTAGCGTTTTGAACACCTCTGTCCTTATATTTTACTTGTTGCGTTTTGACCTCCTCTGTCCTTGTATTTTACTTGTAGCGTTTTGACCACCTCTGTCCTTGTATTTTACTTGTAGCGTTTTGACCACCTCTGTCCTTGTATTTTACTTATAACGTTTTGACCACCTCTGTCCTTATATTAACCTTGTAGCGTTTTGACCACGCCTGTCCTTATATTTTACTTGTAGCGTTTTGACCTCCTCTGTCCTTATATTTTACTTGTAGGGTTTAGACCACTTCTTTCCTTGTATTTTATTGTAACGTTTTGACCATCACTGTCCTTGTATTTTTACTTGTAGCGTTTTGACCACCTCTGTCCTTGTATTTTTACTTGTAGCGTTTGACCACCTCTGTCCTTGTATTTTACTTGTAGCGTTTTGACCACCTCTGTCCTTGTATTTTACTTATAACGTTTTGACCACCTCTGTCCTTATATTAACCTTGTAGCGTTTTGACCACGCCTGTCCTTATATTTTACTTGTAGCGTTTTGACCTCCTCTGTCCTTATATTTTACTTGTAGGGTTTAGACCACTTCTTTCCTTGTATTTTACTTGTAACGTTTTGACCACCACTGTCCTTATAATTTACGTGTAGCGTTTTGACCTCCTCTGTCCTTATATTTTACTTGTAGAGTTTTGACCACCTCTATCCTTATATTAACCTTGTAGCGTTTTGACCACCTCTGTCCTTATATTTTACTTGTAGAGTTTTGACCACCTCTATCCTTATATTAACCTAGTAGCGTTTTGACCACCTCTGTCCTTATATTTTACTTGAAGCGTTTTGACCACCTCTGTCCTTATATTTTACTTGTAGCGTTTTGACCACCTCTGTCCTTATATTTTACTTGTAGCGTTTTGACCACCTCTGTCCCTATATTAACCTTGTAGCGTTTTGACCTCCTCTGTCCTTATATTAACCTTGTAGCGTTTTGACCACCTCTGTCCTTATATTTTACTTGTTGCGTTTTGACCTCCTCTGTCCTTGTATTTTACTTGTAGCGTTTTGACCACCTCTGTCCTTGTATTTTACTTGTAGCGTTTTGACCACCTCTGTCCTTGTATTTTACTTGTAGCGCTTTGACCACCTCTGTCCTTGTATTTTACTTGTAGCGTTTTGACCACCTCTGTCCTTGTATTTTACTTATAACGTTTTGACCACCTCTGTCCTTATATTAACCTTGTAGCGTTTTGACCACGCCTGTCCTTATATTTTACTTGTAGCGTTTTGACCTCCTCTGTCCTTATATTTTACTTTTAGGGTTTAGACCACTTCTTTCCTTGTATTTTATTGTAACGTTTTGACCATCACTGTCCTTGTATTTTTACTTGTAGCGTTTTGACCACCTCTGTCCTTGTATTTTTACTTGTAGCGTTTGACCACCTCTGTCCTTGTATTTTACTTGTAGCGTTTTGACCACCTCTGTCCTTGTATTTTACTTATAACGATTTGACCACGCCTGTCCTTATATTTTACTTGTAGCGTTTTGACCTCCTCTGTCCTTATATTTTACTTGTAGGGTTTAGACTACTTCTTTCCTTGTATTTTACTTGTAACGTTTTGACCACCACTGTCCTTATATTTTACTTGTAGCGTTTTGACCTCCTCTGTCCTTATATTTTACTTTTAGCGTTTTGACCACCTCTGTCCTTATATTTTACTTGTAGCGTTTTGACCACCTCTGTCCTTATATTAACCTTGTAGCGTTTTGACCTCCTCTGTCCTTATATTTTACTTGCAGCGTTTTGACCTCCTCTATCATTATATTTTACTCGAAGCGTTTTGACCACCTCTGTCCTTATATTAACCTTGTAGCGTTTTGACCTCCTCTGTCCTTATATTTTATTTGTAGCGTTTTGACCTCCTCTGTCCTTATATTTTACTTGTTGCGTTTTGACCTCCTCTGTCCTTGTATTTTACTTGTAGCGTTTTGACCACCTCTGTCCTTGTATTTTACTTGTAGCGTTTTGACCACCTCTGTCCTTGTATTTTACTTATAACGTTTTGACCACCTCTGTCCTTATATTAACCTTGTAGCGTTTTGACCACGCCTGTCCTTATATTTTACTTGTAGCGTTTTGACCTCCTCTGTCCTTATATTTTACTTGTAGGGTTAAGACCACTTCTTTCCTTGTATTTTACTTGTAACGTTTTGACCACCACTGTCCTTGTATTTTAACTTGTAGCGTTTTGATCAACTCTGTACTTATATTTTACTTGAAGCGTTTTGACCACCTCTGTCCTTATATTTTACTTGTAGCGTTTTGACCTCCTCTGTCCTTATATTTTACTTATAGCGTTTTGACCACCTCTGTCCTTATATTTTACTTCTAGCGTTTTGACCACCTCTGTCCTTATATTAACCTTGTAGCGTTTTGACCTCCTCTGTCCTTATATTTTACTTGTAGCGTTTTGACCTCCTCTGTCCTTATATTTTACTTGCAGCGTTTTGACCTCCTCCGTCCTTATATTTTACTTGTAGCGTTTTGACCACCTCTGTCCTTATATTAACCTTGTAGCGTTTTGACCTCCTCTGTCCTTATATTTTACTTGTAGCGTTTTGACCTCCCCTGTCCTTATATTTTACTTGTAGCGTTTTGACCACCTCTGTCCTTATATTAACCTTGTAGCGTTTTGACCTCCTCTGTCCTTATATTTTACTTGTAGCGTTTTGACCTCCTCTGTCCTTATATTTTACTTGTTGCGTGTTTACCTCCTCTGTCCTTGTATTTTACTATGTAGCGTTTTGACCACCTCTGTCCTTGTATTTAACTTGTAGCGTTTTGACCACCTCTGTCCTTGTATTTTACTCATAACGTTTTGACCACCTCTGTCCTTATAATAACCTTGTAGCGTTTTGACCACGCCTGTCCTTATATTTTACTTGTAACGTTTTGACCACCACTGTCCTTGTATTTTTACTTGTAGCGTTTTGACCACCTCTGTCCTTGTATTTTTACTTGTAGCGTTTTGACCACCTCTGTCCTTGTATTTTTACTTGTAGCGTTTTGACCACCACTGTCCGTGGCTTAACAACTGTGTCGGGAGGAGGAACTACCGTTTCTTCTTCTTCCTGATCTGCCTCATCTCCCTTTACATGGCCGTCACCTTCCTCCTGTTGCTGTACGCGGTCAGGGATCAGGATGCTGAGCTGTCAGACAAGGCCCTCCTCACCTCGCATCCTTTCTCTATGGGAAGTGTTTTTAATCTCCGCCAGAGGTCGTTCGATCCATCTCCACCTCCAACCCCATTACATTATAAGTTTACAAATTCGGCATTCTATTAAAAAGGGACTAGCTGTATAAATACATGTCATCTCAAATATTTATATTTCAGAAATAAAACTGTGCGTTTGTGATTTTTTAGGGATATGTTCCAGAATCCACGAGCAGTAGGTAGATTGCGCATTGAAGTGAGAAACAGGATAACCCCAATGGACGAGAAATTCTAGATTCATTAAAAAAACAGTATTTCTTCCACTCTCAACCCTAAATATCCCGGATAGATTAAAAACACGATGTATTTCTAGATTTTAGTTATTTATAGAAACATCCTGTGACGTCACACTTGCACTTGTTTATCCCATCTGCGCACAAGCAAAACCTGTCAGTCTATAGCTACTAGACCAATGTTGCTAATACATAATGGACAGCCGCCGATTGGAACATTGTCAATACTTTTAATTTTCTAGTCTCAGTATTAACACTCATATTATATATGATTTAAAATAAAACTGAATATAATAAACTGTACAAACAAAGTGAAGATAATGATCAAAAGCAGTTGAGTGGTAAAAATTTAGCCAAAGTCACACTCCTTATTAATTTAAATTCCGTCCCATGCTTATTTGGCTTCATTATCTGTCTCTTAAAAGCGGAACTTACCTGCATGGTTCATTTTAGGAAAAGACCGTAAATGCCTCTCTAGTTCACATATAAACTCACATAATTGCTTCAAACGTTTCTTTGAGTATCTTGACAAGTTAAGTATTGTGATCTTGGTGTTCATTGGCCTGGCCTTCCTGCCTGTGTTCGGCCTGGCGGTGTTCCACGTGTACCTGGTCAGCAAGGCCACGACGACGTACGAGATGGTAAGAACTAAAATATCCCCCCACCTGTTTAATCTATACTCAGGGTTCTAACTTGGTTATTATTCCAACTTGGTTAATATTCAAAATTGATTATAGACACAACTTGCTTATAAATTAAACTTGGCTATTCTTCCAACTTTGATACTATTCCAACAGGGTTATTATTCCAACTTATTTATTATTTCAACTTGGTTGTTAGGCGCAGTAGCTGATATGGTTGGCAAAATCTGTGTAAAACAAGTTTAACGAGATAAATAGTTAAGACCTATCTACTTGATGTAAAAATAGTATATGATATTAGAGGACTTGATGGATACTAGATAAGTATAGAATTTTGTAAAACCATCCAGGTATTCATTATTCCTCTGATATAACATTTACCTCCAGGTTAGTTATCTTAAGATAACTAAGACATTTGAACATAAAACTGTATAAACATCATAACATATATTAACTCATCAAAATTTCATTTTTTTCAAATATCAACTGAAGATAAAGAAGAAGTTTAAAGGAGACAAGAACCCGTACTCACTGGGATGCTGGCGGAACCTAATGGATAGCTTTTTTGGACCTTTATGGCCAAGGTATATATGAATATTTTTAAAAATCTATCCCTGAGATCAGGTCAGCCTACACTTACAGACGATGGTATGTCATATTGGTTTAAGTTGACATCCAGGTGCAGCTTTCATAGGGCTATGGTGTCACCGCTGCCTGATATTGTAGTTGTTGTTGTCGTATGAGTTTCGACACCAGGTGGCGAAGGCGACGTTTGTTGTTGGGTGTGATGTTACACCCACAAATCCGGACAGTGGCTTGAAAACACACTAAGCTGTGCATCTTTAAGCTTTGGTTATGCACTCCTAACACAGCGGATATACAGTTCAGTCGTCTAGATCTCCTTCGTTTTAACTGCTGCTTTGTATAGCAAGACTCTCCAGGTTTCACCGCCAGGGCTGGCACTAGGTTAACAGAATTTATTCAAACCAATGAGAGCGTGGTGCCGCCTAGTGCAAGAGACAAAAACACAGATGTAGACAAAGAGGAAAATGTATGAAAAAAACATGAAAGATAAAAAATCAAGATCAAATAACTGTAAACAGCGTCAGTAGTAAAACCGTACAAGAGAGAGAGAGAGAGAGAGATAGAGAGAGAGAAAGCAAACAAGGGACATGATGCAAGATACTAATAAACGTTTTATTTTTGTTTTAGCGTTACTGAAAATTACCAAGGAGATGTGACGTCATCAAATAAGATTATAGAAAAACAAATGAAGGAAGAGAACCACAATGTGAGTATAGAAACATGTACAAGAGTAAATAAATATGCGGACATGCTGGATGATATTCACGTGTAAATGTATGCGGACATGCTGGATGATATTCACGTGTAAATGTATGCGGACATGCTGGATGATGTGCACTTGTAAATGTATGCGGACATGCTGGATGATGTGCACGTGTAAATGTATGCGGACATGCTGGTTGATGTGCACGTGTAAATGTATGCGGACATGCTGGATGATGTGCACTTGTAAATGTATGCGGACATGCTGGATGATGTGCAAGTGTAAATGTATGCGGACATGCTGGATGATGTGTACGTGTAAATGTATGCGGACATGCTGGATGATGTGTACGTGTAAATGTAGGCGGACATGCTGGATGATGTGTACGTGTAAATGTATGCGGAAATGCTGGATGATGTGCACGTGTAAATGTATGCGGACAATGCTGGATGATGTGCACGTGTAAATGTATGCGGACATGCTGGATGATGTGCACGTGTAAATGTATGCGGACATGCTGGATGATGTGAACGTGTAAATGTATGCGGACATGCTGGATGATGTGCACGTGTAAATGTATGCAGACATGCTGGATGATGTGCACGTGTAACTGAATATGCTGGATGATGCCATGGAACGTTGATTGTAATTATGTATGAAATCGGACCATTAAGTGTACTATGATACCCCGTTGTATTCAAATAACCATCAAACAATTTAGTTTAGTTTTAAAAGTGAGCTTTGAGGTGTTACAAATTTAAAAAAAAATCGGTCATTTATGTGGAGTGTTTTTTTTCTTTATTACTGCTTACTTTTTTTCTTATGTGTTTCTCCATAAAATCTCTTCTTACAGAACCTACGCATCAAGATCTTTAACACATGAGAAGGCTGTGGACTTCCTGGAATAAATTTCAAGTAAAACCTGAAGCGGTAAATGGATGGGGATGTGGGATTTTTTACATCTGTATTTTTTGTGTTTTTTTTTGTAAGGACGAGAAAGAAGAGGGAGAGGTCCGAAGACGGAGACTAGCTGAAACTAGAGGAAAGTGAAAATACGGACGTTGTAAACTTTTACGGGAAGCATAGAAAACTTTGCTTTAACTATTAAATTGATACCTTTACTCGAACAGGACAGGAAATTTGCATTTGAGGGGAGAAACCAATAACATGCCTCGCCTGGAGAAAGAGTGTATCTCTTTTACTATTTATAATTATACTGATTTATTGTAATATGGCGTCAAGTCTATTTGAGTTAGTAATCAAGTCTGTCACTAGGTTGCGGCTTCATATGGCCCGGCTGAGTTTCTATTCAGGTTGGGTAAAGATTTATCACGAATGTCAAGGATAAACACAACAGATTTTGAATCTGCTCTGGAGGTTGATGACGGGTATGACGTTTTATGTGAGGGAAGCCCTTCAGACATGTTTGTTTTAACCGCTTGAGATGGAGACCTACCATATTCATCTTAGGGATATAACTGACATGTTACCATATGATAAAAAAATGTTTGTATTCTTATAACTGGCTATTTTGAAACCGGGGTACTAATTTTTTTATTGTCCACTGGAATGTCTCCGGTTTTCAAACACCTTTTACTAGGGCTCTGTCACAGCAGAGAGAAACTAGGGCACGTAAACAGGGCTAGTTCTGTGTAGTGTAGGGAGACAGCACGTAAACTAGGGCTAGTTCTGTGTAGTGTATGGAGAGAGCACGTAAACTAAGGCTAGTTCTGTGTAGTGAAGTGGAGAGCACGTAAACAGGGCTAGTTCTGTGTAGTGTAGGGGGAGAGCACGTAAACTAGGGCTAGTTCTGTGTAGTTTGGGGAGACAGCACGTAATTGGGGATAGTTCTGTGTCGTGTAAGGAGAGAGCATGTAAACTAGGGCTAGTTCTGTGTAGTGTAGGGAGAGAGCACGTAAACTAGGGCTAGTTCTGTATAGTGTAGGGAGACAGCACGTAAACTAGGGCTAGTTCTGTGTAGTGTAGGGAGAGAGCACGTAAACAGGGCTAGTTCTGTGTAGTGTAGGGGGAGCGCACGTAAACTAAGGCTAGTTATGTGTAATGTAGGGAGACAGCACGAAAACTAGGGCTAGTTCTGTGTCGTGTAAGGAGAGAGCACGTAAACTAAAGCTAGTTATGTGTAATGTAGGGAGACAGCACGTAAACTAGGGCTAGTTCTGTGTAGTGTAGGGGGAGAGCACGTAAACTAAGGCTAGTTATGTGTAGTGTAGGAAGACAGCACGTAACTAGGGCTAGTTCTGTGTCGTGTAAGGAGAGAGCATGTGAACAAGGGCTAGTTCTGTGAAGTGTAGGAAGAGAGCACGTAAACTAGGGCTAGTTTTGTATAGTGTAGGGAGACAGCACGTAAACTAGGGCTAGTTCTGTGTAGTGTAGGGGGAGAGCACGTAAACAGGGCTATTTCTGTGTAGTGTAGGGGGACAGAACGTAAACTAAGGCTAGTTATGTGTAGTGTAGGGAGAAAGCACGTAATAAGGGCTAGTTCTGTGTCGTGTGAGGATAGAGCACGTAAACTAGGGCTAGTTCTGTGTAGTGTAGAGAGAGAGAGCACGTTTACTAGGGCTAGTTCTGTGCAGTGTAGACTGAGCCCATTACTCTCCGTTACTATTTATGCACAAGGCCACCAAAAAAAAACAAAAAAAAAAAAAAAAAACAAGCCAATCAAAACAATAACTGCTCAGACCTCGACGTCGTTCACGATCTGGAAGTTCAAACGATCTTAGTTTTACATGTATCAAACCGGGCCGACCTATTTAAAAATTTATTATTTGTATTGTTCAAAATCTGATTATATATTAAAGTCAATATCAATTTAATTTTCCTAGGATGGTCTTGACATTTTTTTATTACGGATGACTTGCTCAAAGGATTTAAAAAGCAAATAACAACTACTTACATTAAACGAATGATGTTTTTACATGCATTGCTATGGCACATATATGGTTACATTACAACATGGCATATACAAACGTGCATATAACGTGCATACAACATATACAAAGTATTATACCTCATGGTACATTAAATGACACAGCGACGGCGTTTGTCAGAGGTCTATATGGATAAACTAGTACACCGTCACAATGTGTCGTGCAAAATCTGCGATAAAGGGTGCGGCCACGGCGAAAAAAAGCTGCAAGGATAAATGAGAAGAATACAAAGAGTCTGTTCTTCAGCTTACACGTTTCTGTAAAACGGATCATGTAGCAGTAAGACCAATATACATTTATGCCGGGCAAGTTTTGAAAAGAAGAAAGACCTGCATAGAAACCTTCTTGTCGTCACATCAGCGGTTGCAGTGAGCTGTTCACTAAAGCGCCGCCTCGCGAACTTGGCATATTACTTGCTGAGCTTGCTGTGTCTGGATGCAGTCGCAGTGAACCTGTACATCTAAGGATATCTGGCGGTCCTCTATTCATACAAGCGTCATGGCGCCCATCTTCTTTACTTTCCTTTTCCTGTTGTATCATGATGTCCGCGGTGACGTCATCACACTGGACATGAGTTATGACTTCGAGGAAAATGTGACCATTTACTGGAAAATCATGCATTCTCTCCGCAGATACCCCACTGAAGATACCGGTCAGCATCCCAACTACTGGTACGTTGTGTATCAGCGAGAGTGTCTGTGTTTGTAATGTCAATGTCGGTTTTGTCAAAGTTCTCCATTTCCTTTTCATAATCTGAAATAATTTTAGAACTCAGATTTAAAGAAAATACATGAATATTTGTCTTTGCTCCCGTAAACACCTGTTACAGTGGTTGATGAAGAGATCATAAGAAACACCTGCATGGCTTACAGGTGTATAAATAAGCACTGCGCAGAATCGGGCTCACAAGAGTACAACTCTGCTGTTTATGGGCGTAACAATCTGACCCCCACAATGCACCGCGGCTTCTAAATACACATATGACGTGGGTATAAATGTAGTGAAGAGGGTAATGAGTCCATTGAGATATGTTGTATAAGAATTGTTACAAGCAAATTACATGAATTTCACCAAATATCTGGTAATTTTTGCGATAAGGACTTCATGGAATAAGCAATATTTTACAAGCATGGGCATGTGAAATGTAAACAGAAAGTGTTTCCTTGAAATGTAACGAATTTTGATTTTAAAGTTTGACAGTTGAAGACAAGTAGTCCAGGCCATGATCCGGAAGAGATTCGTTTTTAGTAGACACGACCTCTGCCGGAAGAGCGCATACACTGACATTAATACAGTAAGGGGGATACGCCAAGTACAGTAAACACCTGCATGACCAAATATTAATGACATCATCAGTGCTTTTTTTAGACAAACACATTTGACCAACAGGGTGTGGATCGTATTCATGTACGTCGTTCATTCGTGACTCTCAGTGTCCATTGATAAAGCCAAACTTCTTTAAAAGAAAAGTTAAGTGCTTCCGGATTTAATAAATCACTGCAAAAACACAACAGTACATTTTCTGTTTTGAGTATTGCTCTATTGTACCTATGTAGCTCGGGGTTGGGCCTGTAGCTCGACATAAATCGACGAAATGTTGAACTCGGTGAAGACAACCCGTAGAGTTCCTGTCAGCTTGGTCAATTTTTCCATTCCATAAGTGGACTATATGACACACTCGCATGGTTAGGTGGTGCTGAACACGTGGACTATAGAACAAACCACTTGGTCAATTTTTCCTTTCCGTAAGTGGACTATATGACACACTCGCCTAGTCAGGTGGTGCACACGTGGTCTATATGACACACTTGCATGGTCATATGTTGCTGGACGAGTGGACTCTAGATCAAACCACTCTGGTCAATGTTCTCATTCTGGACTAAAGGACACACCTGCATGGTAAGGCGGTGCATAACTTGACAGTATCGTAAACAATATTCTATACTTAAATATACCGTATACTTTATTCTATACTGAATTCTATATACGGTTAATATGTCTATAAATAGCACATTATAGGACACACATAGTCAACTAGTGCTTACGTGGCTTAGAGTAAACACCTGATAAATTGAGAAAGGCTGAAAATTTCGGTCCATTTTCCAAATGTATCTCTGACATTTCTGAAAAATATTAATATAAAAATGATCATTGTTACTTGTATATATAGGGGAATGTTGAATAAACAAACTCTTAAAAATTTCCTAATTTAACTATTAATCTCAGGGAGCGGGATATAAACAAAAAAATCTTCGAAATGTAGATAATGGCACCTTATTCACCCAGTTATTTCATTTTATCATAATAAATGTTTGTACAAACTGCAATGAAAATCGATAGAAGTATAACGCGTCTCAATGTATATTAATAAGATGCAGACCAGTTAATTCATTCGAATGTGTGCGTCAATTTTGTACTATGGCAGGGATATTGGTGGGATTATGCTAGTTTTTATTTTTTATTTTTTGGGGACCGATAATTACAACCCAATAGAATAATACGCCATATTGCTAAGATCTGCAAAGGGTCAGTACATACAAACGCACCTGAAATATAGCTTGCAGCGTACTTAGCCCTAGATAAGCCTGTGTGCAAAGTATGTGTGAACCTTTAATTCACTGCTGAACAAACCGAAATAACGTAACAACTGGAAATACAGGTAAGCCTAACGTGAAACGCTTAAAAGATGAATGATTATTTTCTGCAGGTACGAGGATTATACCTACTGCGCGGGAGAACATGGCGGCACCCACATCGACTCCCCCAGACACTTTAACAAGCACGCCATGGCGATGGATGAAATCCCGCTGGAACATCTGCTGAGAATACCCGTAGTAAAGGTGGACATATCTGGGCGGGCAGCACAGGACAGTGACGCAGTACTCATGGTTGACGATCTTGAAAAATGGGAATTAAAATACGGAGAGATCCCTGTTGGCTCTGCCGTTTTCATGTATTCTGGCTGGGGCGTAAGATATCCGAACAAGACTGCATTTTTGGGCATAGGACAAGACAAGAGGCGTCATTTGCCAGGTTTCCATGGAGACGCTGTCAAATGGTTGGGCGAAAACAGGACCGTGTACGGAATTGGTGTTGACACAGCCTCCCTGGACAAAGGAATATCAGAAAAATTACCCGCTCACGTGATGATGGGGGTTTACAACATGTGGGGCGCCGAAATGGTCGCCAATATGGAAAAACTCCCCGAAAACGGAGCCCTAGTGTCTGTGTTGCCGACGAAAATAAAAGGTGGCACTGGCGCCCCCTCGCGGATTTTCGCTACATGGGACTCTGGGGCCGCAACCACTTTCACGACGTGGTCAACACTGGTGATCTCTCTAACCCTCGTGGCAGTTGGGGTTATGGTTTAAATACTAAGTAGCCTTGCTAATTTGTTCATTGGAATGTGCTTTCGAATTAATTATAGTTAATAAATGTTTTTGTGTTATAGAATTATAAAGCTGCAGTGTTTTTTTTTATATTTTGCTCACAAACACTTAACTGACCCAAAATGTGAGATTTTATTTTCAAATTCATGCTTCTATAACCATTTAATGCAAAAATAGTTCAATATATATATATATATATATATATATATGTCGAGGTAAGAATGAGAATCTAGGAAGATCGAGAATCTTCCCGGGAAGAATGGGAAATCTCATTTCTCAAAAAAAGAGAATTCTAATTTTTCCCTGGAAGAACAGAAATCATATAATATACTACCTCTTGATTCTCATTTTTCCTTGGACAATTGAGAATTCTCGTTTTTCCCGGGAAGAATGGGAATTCTCACTTTTTCACAGCTACAAAACCTGTTTATAGATGAGGCAGGTTCATTTTGCAGAATATATTATTATAACAATATTTTAATGTTATTAGTTGACCATTGTAAAAAGCGATTCATTAGATGTTTTATTTCATAAAAGAGTAGAAAACACTTTTATTAAAATATTTTTCACACATAATGATACTAAACCCATCTCATTTAAGTGAAACAACCAGACCAGATATTTAAATTTTAGAACCAAGCAAACATGACACAATTGGTTTATAAAGACTTCCAGATTACAGTTTGTAAGCTTCATATTTTATTCACATAATTTTATTTTATGTGAGTGTATATTATCATTATAACCACACGAACAGTTCTGTATTAATGTGAAAGAGAGATATTCATTTTTTGTAAATGAAATGAGCTAAACTTAAAAAATGAAAAAAATAATAGAGTTAAAAATTGCCATTAGTGCTTCCCCAAGATAAATGCGAATTCTTATTTTTTTCAGGTTTAAAATTGATAATTCAAATCTCTCCTGGGAAGAATGGGAATTCTCAATTTTCCAAGGAGAGACTGGAATTCTCATTAATCCGGGGAAGAATGAGAACTATCATTTTTCCCTGAGAGAACTGAAATCATCTCATACCATCTCTTGGTTCTCATTTTTCCCGGAAAGATTGAGAATTTCCATCCCGGGAAGATTCTGGATCTTTTTTTGTGTATTTTATGTCCGATTTATATATATACGAGAATTATCACAAAAAGTACGCAAATTGAACATATATTTTATTATCTTATAAAACGGATCCATCTTATCACAATATAATGTTTACATTTAGTTGCGTTTTGTTAGTAACCAACTTGTTTATTATCATAATGTGATATAGTCAGACCAACTTTCGGGGATTCACGTCTAGGAAGGCGTACAGGACTAGCGCACACAACGGTTTGCTCCCAGCAGCTGGCACTTTACAATATTATACATCTGTATATGACGGTGCTTACATCGGTGCTTACATTTCTATTCTATGCCAGGCCAGGGTTTCCCAGGCTGTTTGTTTTTTTTTGCTGTTATACAGAAATTCGCATGGCACGTCCCAACTTTTTCGAGACTGGCACACTCTGGCTTGCAGTATTACGTTACTGTGTTCGGTAAGTAAGCAATGAAACAGACAAGCTGCTCTCACAACAAACAACAATTAATCATACTGTGGCTAAATATCCTACGTCATACACATGGCACGAAGTCGACGGTCTGGTCGCACAAAGCCAATATAGGTAATTCTATCATTACGTACCGATAGATATACTTCACAGGGCTAATAATTGTGCTGCATCCGAAACCCCAACATGTTTACGGTAAAGGCGCTGGCTACCCTACGGATGTCGTGATCACCATACTGAAAGCAAATATGGCGGCATCCGAGCAGGGGACAAAATCTATGTGTATTCCAATATATATATATATATATATATATACTGTTACGGAACCTAATAAAAACAGATCACGTATGCGTGATGAACACAAAAATTCTGTAACAGATATAAAAAAATCAGATTCTATAACACTAGGCAGCGGGAAATGTCTAGGGGAATTAATAAAGAAGTCTGTGGTTTTTTGTTAACAAATAACTTTAATTTATTCTTAATACAACCCTAACAAAACAATACACTAAATCAATACAATTATACAGTAAAATAGCGTTATAGCAACAATTCAATACAATCACACAGAAAGATAATGGTACAGTACCTGGATACCAATACCGTCACCACGATAAGTCCTTTAAATGTAAACTCTCGGAGAATGACAGTCCTGTGGAAAGTTCTTGCAACATCCATAAAGTAAACTGAAGTCCAAATGTATAAAATCCAGGAGAAAGTCTTTGAAAATGTATAATTGCCACATTCGTCGGATAAGGTCTTAGAATCTGACACACGCTTCTGCGTCCCCTGGAATCTGCTCTGCTGTCTGCCTTCTGGTTCTAAAAACAGCCCCTTTATATACCTTCACACCCTCAGCAGGGAATTCTCTAGAAAGACATCGCTGTGTATATACACATACCAGGCTCATCACGTGACCCACGACCAAGCGTGAAAGCTTAAGGCCCACATGACAACGAGAGTTCAACCAGTATACGGATTAAACACAAAATGCAACAACAACACAAGTTACGCCCGTGTCACACAATAGAGCCCCTGTAACAATACATAAATACATATATATATATATATATATATATATATATATATATATATATAACCTTATTGTCTGTGACACATTAATAATATATTACAATTAAGTTCAAAATTAAAAAAAATGATTAAATATGATGTTTCCATTATAGGTAAGTTCTAAACGGGGTTTAGATATATAATATTTAACGATAAACTCAGGTATGGACCAACATCTATATGCTTTTCTCTTAATAACAGGGGGATGATAACATTTACCCCACACCCTTTGATGTGAGTGGGGGATATATACCTCCAGGCCCCTGGGGACACTTTATATCTGAAAACGTTGAAATTACAGTGTGGGAAGTTTTATGTAAAACATGAAATTGTCCAATGTTTACATAATGTTTAACCACTGTATAATTTGCAATACTTATCAAGAGTGGTTGTGTGTATCAGTTGCATTTGCCAGTTATGTCCACAGGTTGTCAGCAATCATTAGTTAAACATCATATACATATGGACTCTTACAGAGTATTTCCTTAAGTAAGACATGCAGCCATCTCCAAGAAATTCTTTCCGTTGCAAATTAAAGAGAGTAAAATAGATAGTCTCGATAAAAAAAGGATAAAAGAAGATAGTGTCGTAAAAGATTTCAGAAAGCATTACTATGATAAAATGTAAATGAAATATATAGCCTCATTACATTGTGTGGGCCTTGAAGAAAAACCTCTCCATTTCCCCTTCCAACCTCATGCATGTGGCAAATTATAATGAATGTGGTCATCTATAGCAACCAGCCCAACATAGCGTCTTTTAAGTACCTGTAACAGACCTTTTCCAAGTATCCACCGATATCGTTTTGAACGCATATTATTTCTGCTGGTTAAGTATTTTTAACTGTTGATTAATAAATGTAGATCATTTACCGTGCCAAGTCACGAATAAGCAACAACGAATATTAAAAAATGTCAACTAAAGTAATACCTAGATTTTGTTATTATTTACTGAGTAAACCTTTCTAACAAATTTAACTATATACAAAAGTGAATGACCTCTTTCTGCTTCTACTTTACAGTTGGTGTATACGTTCATTAACTAAACAAGTATATGTCCGTGTTCCTCAACCGGTTCTATGTTAACAGCGTTACACCTGTCACTCGAGCCTTCTTCAGACAGCTCACAACTGACTTGTAACAAGATGCTTTTTATCTCCCTTACACTAGGAGGACGACACGCATCTATAGACGACGGTACAGCTGTTTTGAGGGGCATAATTCATGGATGAGACAAGGTCGATCGATGTAATGGTTATTCTGAAAACAGTGATAGAACAGTTGCACAAGTGATTATGCGGCCCAATATGCCATAGAAATAAAAATCATTCAAAGTTCTTGTACTCGTTCAATTACGATCATACATATTTCCGCTTTTTGAAATAGCTCTGGATTTATATGGGAATTACATAATAAGATACTATAGTCGGAGTAATTGGACATATAATCCAGACTTATTTAAGTAACGACAAGACAACAAAGGAAATGATAAGACAGCATTATATTGCTTTTATAGTGTATAGTATTGAGTTTGCTGACAAACAGATACGATAACCTTGAGGGTCTGATTAAACATGAACCTTAAAATCTGAAAATCTGTTAGTTCAACAATTATTTAAACGTATATCATACAAGCAATATCACTGAAATACAAACTATTACGAACTTAAACTTATATAAAAACTAGAATACGGGTAGCCGACAAGCGACTACGTGTATACGCCAAAATTACAGTTGGACGGGTGAAGTGAGGCATTAATCTTGACCGGAGAAGCTTGGATATTATAAATGAAAATGGACATCAATAATCAAATTTTATACATCAGGGTTTTTGTTTTTACTTAGAGACAATTGGAAAAATTAAAAATGCTATAACCAATTAGACTCACAAAACAATAAAGTTCAAGAAAACCCTGTCCATACAAGGGGATCATTTGCGATATTTCATCTTCTGGTGAAACTTATACATTACACAATTTATATTTATCATAAAACCTTACAATAGAAAGAAAGAACAATGTTTTATAGGTAAATTTGAGATCAGAAATAACCATTTTATGACCTGATTTACATTAAAATGCATCTCCCATTATTAAGCACAATTCAATATTATTTCACACAGAACAAGACAACACTTTCCACAATTATTTTTGGAAATTAGCAGCTTTTTGCTGATGTAAACTGCAAGGAAAGTAAAGAGGGTTTTATTTCGCAATTTTACCACCAAAAAAAAAAAACTGACACAATGTACATAACAATTATTATATCAATTACCAAATACATAAGCAAAATCTAAACAATAGCACGAAGAGCCAAGAAAAGATACTTCGTGCAACACTCGCAGATATACATAAGAATTTATATTTTTTAAATAACCAATATCATATATAAATATATAAATATATTTATTTATTTTTGTGATGCGTTTACTGAGTGGGCAAACTTCTACGTAGCCATATGTAGACCTCCATACAACTCGAATAATTCATCCAACAGTGTAACTGTCAATCGTCAGCAACTCTGTGTGCCAAGATGTTTATTGGGGTTTCTATATCATTTACCTGCCATTCTTTAAAAATTATGCTGTCTATAACAGTCTGCGCGGTATACGCAAAGGTATATTTATAGATATACAGCCTATATAAGTAATGGACTTATGAACATGACTTTATGCAAGACTAGCGATACCCATTCTCTAGCTCTTCTAAAATATACGCTTAGTAAACAACAATATAGCCAGAGATTAGTGTCGGTCAGTGTTTGCCAGTGCATATGTATGTTTGTATAGGTACATTAAAAATATAAATCCTTTTAAGTAGTATATATATATATATATATATATATATATATATATATATTGTTAAACCCTCATCTTTTGTATATACTTTACATTATTTTATGGCTACTAAAGTGCTTCTCTTTATGTTCATGATCAGGGACCTGGACAGCTGAGTGGTAAAACGCTCGGCCTTCTCCGCTGGCGACCCGGGTTCGATTCCCGGTGTGGCTATGGGAGTGGGTTGTAGTGGCCCGTCCAAAGTCGGTGGTTTTCTCCGGGTCACCGGTTTCCTCCACCACTACCGAGCGCCAACATCCGTGCCATGAAGTCGTTTAAATACGAGAAATATGAAACAGAAACAAAACTATCAAAGTATATTTGGAAACTGAAACGCCAAGGCACCTCACACAGTATCACATGGTCTATTATAGCTCAGCCAACTACAACAACAATGAATAACAGGTGTAACCTATGCGAACAAGAAAAGCTACAAATTATGACTTACAAAAGAACGCCACTCCTTAATAAACGATGTGAATTACTTAACACTTGCAGGCATCATACAGCAAAAACCAGCCAACCGTAAAATTTGATAACTATCAATAACATTTTCTCTTCCTCAGATGCTGAATCATAAATTAAAACGCAATAATCAGGGATTTGTATAAAAATATTAACGGATCATGGACATTTTTTTTGCTCGGTAGTGGTGGAGGAAACCGGTGACCCGGAGAAAACCACCGACTTTGGACGGGCCACTACAACCCACTCCCATAGCCACACCGGGAATCGAACCCGGGTCGCCAGCGGAGAAGGCCGAGCGTTTTACCACTCAGCTGTCCAGGTCCCTGATCATGAACATAAAGAGAAGCACTTTAGTAGCCATAAAATAATGTAAAGTATATACAAAAGATGAGGGTTTAACAATATATATATATATATATATATATATATATATATATATATATATATATAATTATACAAAATGAAGACGAGTCAAGTATTTTCAGACATTTTACTACTACGTAGTTTCGTGCAAGATGTTGTTGAACTCGTCAGGTAATGCTGTCTGGCTGAGATGGACTAGCATAGATATGCGACCTTGAATGTATATATGTTACACATATATATGGGGGTTGCAAATGATATAGTATTTTTCCCATAAGCATAGGTTACATCTGTTGGTAGCGCTGTTATAAGCCTTTGCCTGTTTCAGTATGTTCCATGTGATACTGTAGTCTACACCTTTGTCTTTCAACTGCCATATATATTTGCTAAGTTCTGTGTTAAATTTCTTAGATTTGTTCATGAAGGATGATTTGTGATTTGCATATCGTGACTTGAATGAATTTTCTGTTAATTCTATGTAGCTTTGTTTCGGCTCACTTTCGGCTGTTACGGTCGCTTGGTATACTATTGATTCTTTCAAGCAGTGGCCGGACATGGGGCATTCCGTTGGTATTCTGCAGTTGCATTTAGTGGGATTTGAAGCATTTCCATTCCTTGAGAGTTTTGTCTTGTTATGTCCATCAATATATTGTTTCATATTAGGCATGCAACTATAACTCAATTTAATGGTATTTCTGTTGAATATTTTGTGCAATTTATGTTCTTTGGTGAATTCTTCATTCACAATTTTCAGGAAAGTTTTACCAATTTTAGTGTTTACGTTTTTGCTGTACGGTGGGTTGTACCATATGGTATCTCGACGTCGTTTTCTCTTTTGGTTGCAAGCTACGGGTTCCGATGTTGAGGTATATTTTAATTGGTAGTTGTATCCGCTTTTTTAAGCGCTTCCTGGTATATTGGTGCTGCCTGGTTGAATGATTCGGCGTCTGAGGATATTTGGGAAAGACGTTTGTTGACCGAATCGGGTATATTTTTGGTTATTCCAGGTGGGTGGTTGGATTTGCTGTTGACATATAATGGCGTACTGTTTGGTTTCGTAAACGGTTTGTGTTTACCACGCTGTAGGTCCAAAGTTATGTCTAGGAAGTCAACGGTCTTTTTGTTAACCTCAATTGTAATTTTTAGGCCATGCGTTTTGAATATTTTGCATAGGTCTTTCTTTATGGCTTCTATCTTTTTGGGGGTTTCCTTTGTGATTCCTAGCCCATCATCCCTGTACAATCCAAATAGGTTTCCGTGTTTATTTGTGATGAGATGGAGGAGGAAGGAGCCCACAAGTTCACATGTTTCGGCACCATCGTAGCTACCCATGGTGACATCAAAGTTTGATTCTGGTGTTTTTACTCCATGGTTCTCCGGCGTTAAAGAGGAACGACTTTTTAGAATGGATTATTATTTCTATTTCCTCAGTTGTGATGCTATCGTAGGTGGAGGCGAAGTCCAGTGCTTTGTTCAGGAGATCTAATTTGATTGATGGATAAAAATCAACTACATCAAAGGAAATGAATGAATATTGTTCTTTGTTCGCAATTTTGTTGAACCATGATATCACTTCAGGTGTGTTTTTCCACTGGTTTAAGCTGAGGCTTGTCAAGATCTCTCTGTTTATTCTGTCCAGTATTTGTTTGCTGATTTTTCTTATTTCTGATTTGGCTGGGTTGATGAGTCGGCAGGCAGGGTTGTTATTGAAGTTTGGTTTATGGTCTTTCTAGGAAATGAACGCTTCTCTGTGGGCTGTCATATTTATCCTGTCATCCAGGCCTAGTTACTTTCTTGTGATGTGTTTCGCCTCGCGTTCTTTTGATGATACAGCTTCAGAGCTTACTTTTTTGTATGCTTTTGTAATGCTTTTGTGTAAGAGATCTTTGTAAGCATCTGGGTCCATTTTATAGAAGTTTGTGGTCTTGTCCGCCGGAATAATCAGATTTTGGGAGCTCTTGATTTTCTAACGTATGTCTGAGGACAGTTGTTTCTGGAAGTGGCAGTTTGTATCTCGGAACTTGATGTTCTCAATCATTTTAACTAATTTGTTTTCAAAACTTATCATTTCAGGAATCTGTGGTGGTGTTTTATTAGAGCAAAATCCAAATGTTACATTGTCTTGTGTCCTCATATCAGGGTTGAGGTAGAAGAACGCTTTCCATCTCATTCTTCTGCACAGGTGTTCTGTCTTCTCTATAAGCTTTCTATTGTAGTCCGTTTCCGATGGTAATGGAATGTTCTTCGTAGAATACTCGAGACGTATTGATTCCATGTCGGTAGTTTTATGCAGAGAGTGCTCTACTTATTTTTCAAGGAGCATATATGAATAGATCTGCCGGTTTACTGCAAGCAACAACTACTAGAGTGCACATATAGCCGTCTTTAAGCACTGTCACTAACTGCTCTCAGTACAGCCCCCCCCCCCCCCCACAGAGCGACCTCTGACCCCAGTCCTCCCGTATCCCGACTCTCGTTATCTGATCCTGGTATATCTTTGCCCCAGGGCGCACATTTAAACTCAGCAGTCTTGGTTACAAGTGACACAGCAGGCCAGTAACATATATACATTCAAGGTCGCATATCTATGCTAGTCCATCTCAGCCAGACAGCATTACCTGACGAGTGCAACAACATCTTGCACAAAACTACGTAGTAGTAAAATGTCTGAAAATACTTGACTCGTCTTCATTTTGTATAATTATAAAGCTCTGGTGAAATGTCATAGAGCACTCTAGTAGTTGTTGCTTGCAGTAAACCTGCAGATCTATTCATGTACATATATATATATACTACTTAAAAGGATTTATATTTTTAATGTACCTATACAAACATACATATGCACTGGCAAACACTGACCGACACTAATCTCTGGAGGGAGGCGGGGAACTGTCGGTTTTCCTGTGTTCCCTGTACTTAAGCTTATGGAATTTTTTGGATTTCCGCGGAGACGTTTCCCTGAGAAAAAAAAGTGGGAGGTGACAGCAAATTGCTAGCAATTTCCGACCTGGGCGCCCAAGAGACAGGGGGCCTGGTTGTAAAAGTAGCAATTTGCTAGCAATTTGCGGATTTAACAGAAAAAAAAATTGGCCGGGGGGTAACCGAAAATTGCTAGCAATTTGCGTCTTGAGCGACAAGGAGAGAAGGGGCCTGGCTGTCAAAGTAGCAATTTGCTAGCAATTTGTGGATTTACCAGAAAAAAAATTGGCCGGGGGGTATCGGCAAATTGCTTGCAATTTGCGACCTGAGCGACGAGGAGAGAAGGGGCCTGGCTGTCAA
The DNA here is from genome assembly GCA_026874595.1 of Sipunculus nudus. Taxonomy (NCBI): domain Eukaryota; kingdom Metazoa; phylum Annelida; class Sipuncula; order Golfingiida; family Sipunculidae; genus Sipunculus; species Sipunculus nudus. The sequence continues at coordinate 82,451,825 of CM049312.1, read as the reverse complement.
AGTAGCAATTTGCTAGCAATTTGCGGATTTACCAGAAAAAAAAAATTGGCCGGGGGGTATCCGCAAATTGCTAGCAATTTGCCACCTGAGCGACCAGGAGAGAGGGGGCCTGGTTGTCAAAGTTGCGACCTGAGCGACCAGGAGAGAGGGGGCCTGGTTGACAAAGTAGCAAATTGCGGATTTACCAGAAAAAAAAAAATGGCCGGAGGGTATCCGCAAATTGCTAGCAATTTGCGACCTGAGCGACAAGGAGAGAGGGGGCCTGGTTGTCAAAGTAGCAATTTGCTAGCAATTTGCGGATTTACCAGAAAAAAAAAATTGGCCATGGGGTATCCGCAAGTTGCTAGCAATTTGCGACCTCAGCGACCAGGAGACAGGGGGCCTGGTTGTCAAAGTAGCAATTTGCTAGCAATTTGCGGATTTAACAGAAAAAAAATTGGCCGGGGGGTAACCGCAAATTGCTAGCAATTTGCGACCTGAGCGACCAGGAGAGACGGAGTCAGGTTGTCAGGAGTCAGGGCCTGGCTGTCAAAGTAGCAATTTGCTAGCAATTTGCGGATTTTCCAGAAAAAAAATGGCCGGGAGGTATCGGCAAATTGCTAGCAATTTGAGGATTTACCAGAAAAAAAATTGGCCAGGGGGTATCCGGAAATTGCTAGCAATTTGCGACCTAAGCGCCAAGGAGGGAGGGGCCTGGCTGTCAAAGTAGCAATTTGCTAGCAATTTGCGGATTTACCAGAAAAAAAAAATTGGCCGTGGGGTATCCCCAAAATGGTAGCAATTTGCGACCTGAGGGATCAGGAGAGAGGGGGCCTGGTTGTCAAAGTAGCAATTTGCGGATTCACCAGAAAAAAAAAATTGGGGGGGGGGGGGGGGGGGGAGGTATCCGCAAATTGCTAGCAATTTGCGACCTGAGCGACCAGGAGAGAGGGGGCCTGGTTTTCAAAGTTGCGACCTGAGCGACCAGGAGAGAGGGGGCCTGGTTGTCATAGTAGCAATTTGCTAGCAATTTGCGGATTTGCCAGCAAAAAAAAATTGGCCGGGGGGTATCCGCAAATTGCTAGCAATTTGCGACCTAAACGAGCAGGAGAGAAGGGGCCTGGTTGTCAAAGTACCAATTTGCTAGCAATTTGCGGATTTACCAGAAAAAAAAAAATTGGCCGGGGGGTATCCGCAAATTGCTAGCAATTTGCGACCTAAACGAGCAGGAGAGAAGGGGCCTGGTTGTCAAAGTAGCAATTTGCTAGCAATTTGCGGATTTACCAGAAAAGAAAAAAATTGGCCGGGGGGTATCCGCAAATTGCTAGCAATTTGCGACCTAAACGAGCAGGAGAGAAGGGGCCTGGTTGTCAAAGTAGCAATTTGCTAGCAATTTGCGGATTTACCAGAAAAAAAAAAAATAGGCCGGGGGGTATCCGCAAATTGCTAGCAATTTGCGACCTAAACGAGCAGGAGAGAAGGGGCCTGGTTGTCAAAGTAGCAATTTGCTAGCAATTTGCGGATTTACCAGAAAAAAAAATTGGCCGGGGGGTATCCGCAAATTGCTAGCAATTTGCAACCTGGGCGCCCAGGAGACAGGGGGCCTGGTTGTCAAAGTAGCAATTTGCTAGCAATTTGCGGATTTAACAGAAAAAAAATTGGCCGGGGGGTAACCGCAAATTGCTAGCAATTTGCGACCTGAGCGACAAGGAGAGAAGGGGCCTGGCTGTCAAAGTAGCAATTTGCTAGCAATTTGTGGATTTACCAGAAAAAAAATTGGCCGGGGGGTATCGGCAAATTGCTTGCAATTTGCGACCTGAGCGACGAGGAGACAAGGGGCCTGGCTGTCAAAGTAGCAATTTGCTAGCAATTTGCGGATTTACCAGAAAAAAAAAATTGGCCGGGGGGTATCCGCAAATTGCTAGCAATTTGCAACCTGAGCGACCAGGCGAGAGGGGGCCTGGTTGTCAAAGTAGCAATTTGCTAGCAATTTGCGGATTTACCAGAAAAAAAAATTGGCCGGGGGGTATCCGCAAATTGCTAGCAATTTGCGACCTGAGCGACAAGGAGAGAGGGGCCTGGCTGTCAAAGTAGCAATTTGCTAGCAATTTGCGGATTTACCAGAAAAAAAAAATTGGCCAGGGGGTATCCGCATATTGCTAGCAATTTGCAACCTGAGCAACCAGGCGAGAGGGGGCCTGGTTGTCAAAGTAGCAATTTGCTAGCAATTTGCGGATTTACCAGAAAAAAAAATTGGCCGGGGGGTATCCGCAAATTGCTAGCAATTTGCGACCTGAGCGACAAGGAGAGAGGGGCCTGGCTGTCAAAGTAGCAATTTGCTAGCAATTTGCGGATTTACCAGAAAAAAAAAATTGGCCGGGGGGTATCCGCCAACTGCTAGCAATTTGCGACCTGGGCGCCCAGGAGATAGGGGGCCTGGTTGTCAAAGTAGCAATTTGCTAGCAATTTGCGGATTTACCAGAAAAAAAAATTGGCCGGGGGTATCCGCAAATTGCTAGCAATTTGCGATCTAAACGACCAGGAGAGAAGGGGCCTGGCTGTCAAAGTAGCAATTTGTTAGCAATTTGCGGGTTTACCAGAAAAAAAAAATTGGCCGGGGGGTATCCGCAAATTGCTAGCAATTTGCGACCTGAGCGACCAGGAGAGAGGGGGCCTGGTTTTCAAAGTTGCGACCTGAGCGACCAGGAGAGAGGGGGCCTGGTTGTCATAGTAGCAATTTGCTAGCAATTTGCGGATTTGCCAGCAAAAAAAAATTGGCCGGGGGGTATCCGCAAATTGCTAGCAATTTGCGACCTAAACGAGCAGGAGAGAAGGGGCCTGGTTGTCAAAGTACCAATTTGCTAGCAATTTGCGGATTTACCAGAAAAAAAAAATTGGCCGGGGGGTATCCGCAAATTGCTAGCAATTTGCGACCTAAACGAGCAGGAGAGAAGGGGCCTGGTTGTCAAAGTAGCAATTTGCTAGCAATTTGCGGATTTACCAGAAAAGAAAAAAATTGGCCGGGGGGTATCCGCAAATTGCTAGCAATTTGCGACCTAAACGAGCAGGAGAGAAGGGGCCTGGTTGTCAAAGTAGCAAATTGCTTGCAATTTGCGGATTTACCAGAAAAAAAAAAAATTGGCCGGGGGGTATCCGCAAATTGCTAGCAATTTGCGACCTAAACGAGCAGGAGAGAAGGGGCCTGGTTGTCAAAGTAGCAATTTGCTAGCAATTTGCGGATTTACCAGAAAAAAAAATTGGCCGGGGGGTATCCGCAAATTGCTAGCAATTTGCAACCTGGGCGCCCAGGAGACAGGGGGCCTGGTTGTCAAAGTAGCAATTTGCTAGCAATTTGCGGATTTAACAGAAAAAAAATTGGCCGGGGGGTAACCGCAAATTGCTAGCAATTTGCGACCTGAGCGACAAGGAGAGAAGGGGCCTGGCTGTCAAAGTAGCAATTTGCTAGCAATTTGTGGATTTACCAGAAAAAAAATTGGCCGGGGGGTATCGGCAAATTGCTTGCAATTTGCGACCTGAGCGACGAGGAGACAAGGGGCCTGGCTGTCAAAGTAGCAATTTGCTAGCAATTTGCGGATTTACCAGAAAAAAAAAATTGGCCGGGGGGTATCCGCAAATTGCTAGCAATTTGCAACCTGAGCGACCAGGCGAGAGGGGGCCTGGTTGTCAAAGTCGCAATTTGCTAGCAATTTGCGGATTTACCAGAAAAAAAAATTGGCCGGGGGGTATCCGCAAATTGCTAGCAATTTGCGACCTGAGCGACAAGGAGAGAGGGGCCTGGCTGTCAAAGTAGCAATTTGCTAGCAATTTGCGGATTTACCAGAAAAAAAAAATTGGCCAGGGGGTATCCGCATATTGCTAGCAATTTGCAACCTGAGCAACCAGGCGAGAGGGGGCCTGGTTGTCAAAGTAGCAATTTGCTAGCAATTTGCGGATTTACCAGAAAAAAAAATTGGCCGGGGGGTATCCGCAAATTGCTAGCAATTTGCGACCTGAGCGACAAGGAGAGAGGGGCCTGGCTGTCAAAGTAGCAATTTGCTAGCAATTTGCGGATTTACCAGAAAAAAAAAATTGGCCGGGGGGTATCCGCCAACTGCTAGCAATTTGCGACCTGGGCGCCCAGGAGACAGGGGGCCTGGTTGTCAAAGTAGCAATTTGCTAGCAATTTGCGGATTTACCAGAAAAAAAAATTGGCCGGGGGTATCCGCAAATTGCTAGCAATTTGCGATCTAAACGACCAGGAGAGAAGGGGCCTGGCTGTCAAAGTAGCAATTTGTTAGCAATTTGCGGGTTTACCAGAAAAAAAAAATTGGCCGGGGGGTATCCGCAAATTGCTAGCAATTTGCGACCTGAGCGACCAGGAGAGAGGGGGCCTGGTTGTCAAAGTTGCGACCTGAGCGACCAGGAGAGAGGGGGCCTGGTTGACAAAGTAGCAAATTGCGGATTTACCAGAAAAAAAAAAATTGGCCGGAGGGTATCCGCAAATTGCTAGCAATTTGCGACCTGAGCGACGAGGAGAGAGGGGCCTGGCTGTCAAAGTAGCAATTTCCTAGCAATTTGCGGATTTACCAGAAAAAAAAAATTGGCCATGGGGTATCCGCAAGTTGCTAGCAATTTGTGACCTGAGCGACAAGGAGAGAGGGGGCCTGGTTGTCAAAGTAGCAATTTGCTAGCAATTTGCGGATTTACCAGAAAAAAAATTGGCCATGGGGTATCCGCAAGTTGCTAGCAATTTGCGACCTCAGCGACCAGGAGAGAGGGGGCCTGGTTGTCAAAGTAGCAATTTGCTAGCAATTTGCGGATTTTTCAGAAAAAAAAATGGCCGGGAGGTATTGGCAAATTGCTAGCAATTTGCGGATTTACCAGAAAAAAAAATTGGCCAGGGGGTATCCGCAAATTGCTAGCAATTTGCGACCTAAGCGCCAGGGAGGGAGGGGCCTGGCTGTCAAAGTAGCAATTTGATAGCAATTTGCGGAATTACCAGAAAAAAAAAATCGGCGGTGGGGTATCACCAAAATGGTAGCAATTTGCGACCTGAGCGACCAGGAGAGATTGGGCCTGGCTGTCAAAGTAGCAATTTGCTAGCAATTTGCGGATTTACCAGAAAAAAAAAATTGGCCAGGGGGTATCCGCAAATTACTAGCAATTTGCTACCTAAACGACCAGGAGAGAGGGGCCTGGTTGTCAAAGTAGCAATTTGCTAGCAATTTGCGGATTTACCAGAAAAAAAAATTGGTAGGGGGGTATCCGCAAATTGCTAGCAATTTGCGACCTTAGCGACCAGGAGAGAGGGGGCCTGGCTGTCAAAGTAGCAATTTGTTAGCAATTTGCGGATTTACCAGAAAAAAAAAATTGGCCGTGGGGTATCCGCAAATTGCTAGCAATTTGCGACCTGAGCGACCAGGAGAGAGGGGGCCTGGTTGTCAAGGTTGCGACCTGAGCGACCAGGAGAGAGGGGGCCTGGCTGTCAAAGTAGCAATTTGCTAGCAATTTGCGGATTTACCAGAAAAAAAAATAGGCCGGGGGGTATCCGCAAATTGCTAGCAATTTGCAACCTGAGCGACCAGGCGAGAGGGGGCCTGGTTGTCAAAGTAGCAATTTGCTAGCAATTTGCGGATTTACCAGAAAAAAAATTGGCCGTGGGGTATCCGCAAATTGGTAGAAATTTGCGACCTGAGTGACAAGGAGAGAGGGGCCTGGCTGTCAAAGTAGCAATTTGCTAGCAATTTGCGGATTTACCAGAAAAAAAAAATTGGCCAGGGGGTATCCGCCAACTGCTAGCAATTTGCGACCTGGGCGCCCAGGAGACAGGGGGCCTGGTTGTTAAAGTAGCAATTTGCTAGCAATTTGCGGATTTACCAGAAAAAAAAAATTGGCCGGGGGTATCCGCAAATTGCTCGCAATTTGCAACCTGAGCGACCAGGCGAGAGGGGGCCTGGCTGTCAAAGTAGCAATTTGTTAGCAATTTGCGGATTTACCAGAAAAAAAAAATTGGCCGTGGGGTATCCGCAAATTGCTAGCAATTTGCGACCTGAGCGACCAGGAGAGAGGGGGCCTGGTTGTCAAGGTTGCGACCTGAGCGACCAGGAGAGAGGGGGCCTGGTTGACAAAGTAGCAAATTGCGGATTTACCAGAAAAAAAAAATGGCCGGAGGGTATCCGCAAATTGCTAGCAATTTGCGACCTGAGCGACAAGGAAAGAGGGGCCTGGTTGTCAAAGTAGCAATTTGCTAGGAATTTGCGGATTTACCAGAAAAAAAAAAAATTGGCCATGGGGTATCCGCAAGTTGCTAGCAATTTGCGACCTCAGCGACCAGGAGAGAGGGGGCCTGGTTGTCAAAATAGCAATTTGCTAGCAATTTGCGGATTTTCCAGAAAAAAAAATGGCCGGGAGGTATCGGCAAATTGCTAGCAATTTGCGGATTTACCAGAAAAAAAAATTGGCCAGGGGGTATCCCCAAAATGGTAGCAATTTGCGACCTCAGGGACTAGGAGAGAGGGGGCCTGGTTGTCAAAGTAGCAATTTGCTAGCAATTTGCGGATTCACCAGAAAAAAAAATAGGCCGGGGGATATCCGCAAATTGCTAGCAATTTGCGACCTGAGCGACCAGGAGAGAGGGGGCCTGGTTGTCAAAGTTGCGACCTGAGCGACCAGGAGAGAGGGGGCCTGGTTGTCAATGTAGCAATTTGCTAGCAATTTGCGGATTTACCAGAAAAAAAAATTGGCCGTGGGGTATCCGCAAGTTGCTAGCAATTTGCGACCTGAGCGACGAGGAGAGAAGGGGCCTGGCTGTCAAAGTAGCAATTTGCTAGCAATTTGCGGATTTACCAGAAAAGGAAATTGGCCGTGGGGTATCCGCAAGTTGCTAGCAATTTGCGACCTAAGCGCCAAGGAGGGAGGGGCCTGGCTGTCAAAGTAGCAATTTGCTATCAATTTGCGGATTTACCAGAAAAAAAAATTGGCCGTGGGGTATCCCCAAAATGGTAGCAATTTGCTAGCAATTTGCGGATTTACCAGAAAAGGAAATTGGCCGGGGGTATCCGCAAATTGCTAGCAATTTGCGACCTGAGCGACCAGGAGAGAGGGGGCCTGGTTGTCAAAGTTGCGACCTGAGCGACCAGGAGAGACGGGGCCTGGTTGTCATAGTAGCAATTGGCTAGCAATTTGCGGATTTTCCAGAAAAAAAATGGCCGGGGGATATCGGCAAATTGCTAGAAATTTGCGGATTTACCAGAAAAAACAAGGGACCCATGGGTCACGGCGCTCAGCTGATCGTGATTGGACTATAAAAATTGTGATATATTTGAGCAAATATGAATGCAATGACAGCAGTTATAAGCAGTAGTAGAATGATGATAAGGCTATTTGTTGAAGGATCTAAAGTGTATGGTAGTCTGCAACGTTCAATTTGACAGATATGATGTTATGATTAACTATGCTGATGAAGTGATTTATGAATATGTGACTGTATGACACAATATCTCTTTAGTCTTGACAAGGTACATTATTGTGATGCCCACCATGTCTACATATTATACAATATTGACATAATTTCTGGCATGTACATAGGTACCTATGGACGAATAGTTATACAAAATATTAAAGTATGAATATATCTGATTCATCTTGTTCTTGCTTACTGAGGCTGACTTTGGGATGGGGTTCGGAGAAGGGAAAAGTGAGGGCAGCACGAAGGTGGATCTAGAAATATTCTATTGTAATGTTTTTCATTTATATAAGAATATGAAAAGCTAAGAGGAAAGGGGCCCTCCTACTTGGTTATAGTAAAGTTCTAAATATATGATTGCAAACTCATACTCTGACAAGACTGTCATGAAGAAAAACAGTAAAAGTTTTGAGATACTGTGTTGCATACGAAAATTTACAGATGGACAGGCAAGTGGACAGAATGGACTAATACCTTTATTTCACTTTCAAGAGAATAATGCATTTAAGTTTATATATAATCCTATTTTTTTTAGCAGATCCACTTTTTCCATTAAGAAGTTTTTATCTGAATCATTTTTTTATTTACAGGTTTATAAATTTTTAATTAAAAAACCTGAAAATATAAGTTAAAATATTAGAATTGTTCCAAAGTTGCAATCATTATATATACAGAGTAAAAAACATTGGGTCATATTATGCATACACATATATTTTATTATTTTTAAATCATAAATGTTTAAACTGATTTTAAAGGAAAATAATGCCACAACATGGCATCTACAAGAATATTTCTTGAATCACTATTAAAAAGTTTTGCCCATTGGAGTTTTCAGGACATGCTTAATTTTATTCACCAAAATAAAATAAAAGTAAATTTGATAAAATAAAACATCTTTTCAAATAAAGTATACACACTGTTGGTTGAATGAGGGACAAACAATATCATTTTGCTAATTACTATCCCAGTTTCAATTAATTACTGGAATTAATAGTCAATTTCACACCTGGTGAAGTTTTTACTCTTCTGAAGTAAGGAATTACTTATCTCATGAACATCCACACTTTCACAGCAATACACCACTTTGTGGACACAATTAAATGTACACTTTAATCATTGTAATCCTGGTGGTTCAATACAAAATCTAAAATGTAGCATGTCCAAGAATAAAATACTGAAAAATTATAACATTCATCTAGTTTATGCACCAGCTGGGGGGGGGGGGGATGAGTGCAGGGCAGAGGGTAAGCTTGCTAGTAGTGGCCAAGCTGGGCCAAGGTAAGCTGCCTGGGGTGGGTTACATAATGCAAGTGAAGGCTGTACTACTAGATGGGCTAGATGTAAACAACACTTGACATGGTGTATGAAAACATGAATCAAAGCTATTCATTCCAATCAATTTCTTTTGAAAGTTCAGATTTTAAAAGATTAAATCCTTATGCAGATATGCTGGGAAAATTAAATCAACAGTGCCAAAGTTGGACAAAATTTAAGGTATTGATTTTTTATTTATGCTTATAACTTGAAAAATTTTGCAAAATTCAGATCTTATTTTGGGTAAACAATTGAATCTTGATTAAATAAAGTTATATTCCTGAAAAAAAGTCTCTAGGTTCAGCAATTCTCATGTGAGTAAATATATTTCCTGATTTTTTAAAAAATTGCATTATGTTTTGGCCCATAACTTCAAAATAATACACAATACTGACCTAATTTTTGGTATGTTCATAGAAAATGTATATAAGAATGTGAATACTAAATACGATCAAAATCAGATCAGTGGTTTTGATATTTGCAGCCTTGAAGTGTAACAGTGGCTCTTTTTATGGAAAACGGAGTTTTTTTCCTTAATATCTCGAAGGAACAAAGTCCTAATGACCCAATTTTCGGTATGGTAGGAGATTTTGGGGACATCTAAATTTATGTCAACAGCCTGGGGAGCATAGAGATGTGCACTGAATGACCTACAGTCATCAAAGTGGAATGCTTGACAATGTAAGGGAATACAACAAGAGCCTCCCAAAAAATTCAATAACTAGCCTAATTTTGCAGCTTTTATTTTCAAATTTCAGATTTTAACAGATAAAAACCTTATGTATACATTGTGTGAAAATTAAATCCACAGTACTTACAGGAAAAAAACGTGCTATGGCCAAAGTTGGGCAAAATTTAAGGTACCAATTTTATATTTTTGTCAATATTTAAAAAAATTTAACAAATTTTGATCTTATTTTTGGTATACAATTAAATTTTGATTAATTAAAGTTGTATTACTGGAATAAAGTCTCTACCTTTAACACTTTTGGTCTTAAGTGACCAAATATTATAATTTTACAATTAAAAAATTATACAATACTGACTTAATATTTGGCATGTACATAGGAACTATATAGAGGAATATTTATGGTAAATATGAAGAAAACCAGATGAGTGGTTTTGATATTAGGCAGTCCTGAAGTGTGAAAATAGATTTCTAATAAAAAATTGAGGTTTTTCCTTAATATCTCAAAGGAACGAAGTCCTATTGACCCAATTTTTGGCTTGGTAGGAGATTATGGGGACATCTAACTGTATGCCGAAATTCAGATTCGTAGGTCCAACAGTGTCGAAACGTGCCAGTCTTACGGACGGACAGACAGACAGACGGATGGACGGACGGACAGACAGACGGACGGACGACGGACAATGGACCATGACTATAGCTCAGATGACTTATAGTCAGCTGAGCTAAAAATTGGCCGGGGGGTATCCGCAAATTGCTAGCAATTTGCGACCTGAGCGACAAGGAGGGAGGGGCCTGGCTGTCAAAGTAGCAATTTGCTAGCAATTTTCGGATTTACCAGAAAAAAAAATGGCCAGGGGGTATCCGTAAATTGCTAGCAATCTTCGACCTGGACGCCCAGGAGACAGGGGGCCTGGTTGTCAAAGTGGCAATTTGCTAGCAATTTGCGGATTTAACAGAAAAAAAACAAGGGACCTATGGGTCACGACGCTCAGCTGTTATATATGATAAAAAAATATTATTTAGAAATGAGGCACATGCTGGTTTTGTGTGGTAATAAATATAAGCTGTATTATGAGTTGTTGTTGTTTAGCTTATGTATGATTTTGATATTACCGTTGGAGACGGGGAAGAGGATTGATTTCATTTATATTATTAACAAATGGAGTACTATTGTCACACAGATTTTGACTTGGCCATATAACTTATAAGCAGAATATATAATATAAGGGTTTAACTATTAATTAAAAAAAAATTACAAATATTGTCCCAAATATAATTTTTATTAAAAATAATAAGAGAATCATGTGATTTTTTAAAATGAAATATAACTGAAATGATTATTAAAATAATATTAAAGAATATATTCATGAATGCATTCATGAATACATTTTGAAAGTATTTGCACTGGTATTCATATACTTTCATTTTACCTGAATTCCCATTCTTTATGCAAGAAATTTTATAATGGAGTACATAATCATATTCATATTTAAATACAATTACAAAGTATTCGCACCATGTCTGGTGTTTATTCAGTTTTCACTAAACAATGATGTTGAGAATCCAGAATATACAAAATTCACACATTTAAATAATGATCATAAGTACATGGTTTTATGGCTTTTATTTATATTAAAAAATAACTGTAATAAATTCATTTTGGACTAATTTCACATCAATGTACACACTAGACACAGTAGGAATCTAGATTAATATTATCAACTGCATCTTTGTCTATCATTAATTTCCTTCATATGATCCCTAATGATTAGTAATGAATGATATGATTTACTTCTTTATCATTAAAATTGAACTGAAAAATACCATAGGTGACTGCATGGTGTTATTTGGAATACGTGACATTCTATCCATCGATACAAGATTCTTATATCATCAGTAACTGCAAGTTAATTTCCTGTTATTATAAACTAACAAATTCCTTTTCTATTTTTCTTTAATTTTTTATTAAAGACCAATAAAAACTTATTAATTTATTGTTTATTGTTATGTAGTTGGTTAAAACTACTAGATGAGTTGGGTTGGACACCTGGATCAACTGTGGCTGGCCATAAGCTGCCTGGATTCTCGTGTATGCCTCGCCTCAAGCATGCATAATTTGCTGAAAGTTCAACAAGGTCAATATACAGGTGACTCAAGAGGGGCTGGAGAGAGCCAAAGTCTGACAGGGTCTCATAAAAACATTAATAAAAGCTACAATTTTTGGCCAATTTCTTTCAGCTTTCTAAACGTAAAAGCTGAAATCCTTATGTTTGCATGATATGAAAATTATATCAACAGTGCTCACAGGAAACAAACGTGCCATGGTCAAAATTGGGCAAAATTTAAGTTACTAATTTTACATTAATACTAATAACTTATAAAATTTGAAAAATTCATAACTAATTTTGGGTATTCAATTGAATCTTGATTAAATAATGTTACATCCCTGACAAAAAATCTCTAGCTTCAGCAATCCCCTTGTTAAGGGAGTAAATATATTTCTTGATTTTTTACAAAGTGCATTATGTTTGGGCCCATAACTTAAAACAATTACGCAATACTGACATCATTCTGGCATGTGCATAGAGAATGAAAAATATGTATATTATTTATGACTAAAGTCAGATCAGTGGTTTTGATATTAGGCAGTCTTGAAGTGTAACAATGGGTTTTTAATGAAAAATGAAGTTTTTCATTAATATCTTGAAGGTATTAAGTCCTAGTGACCAAATTCTTGGCATGGTAGGGGATTTTGGAGACATCTAACTGTATGCCGAATTTAAGGAACTAAGAGCTGAAGCTGGGGAGCTGAGCTCTTGCAAACTGCATAACACTAGCTTGATGTAAACAATGTTACATGGTGCTTGAAAACTTGAATAAAATCTACAGTATTTTATCAACTGGTTTCAAATTTTTGGTGTTAACAGTTGAAAAGCTAACAAAAACATGCTGTGAAAATTAAATCCACAGTACTTACAGGAAAAAAATATGCCATGGTCAAAGTTGGCCAAAATTTAAGGTACCAATTTTTTATTTTTATTAATATTTTAAAAAATTTAAAAGATTTTCATCTAATTTTGGGTATACTATTTAATTTTGATTAATTAAAGTTATATTACTGGAAAAAAGGTCCATAGCTTTAACATGTTTTGTGTTAAGTGATCAAATATCTTTCCTGATTTTTTATAAAATGCATTATGTTTGGGTCCATAACTTTTTTAAATTATATAATACAGACATAATTTCTTGAATGTACATAGGAACTATATAGAGGAATATTTATGGTAAATATGAGGAAAAACAGATGAGTGGTTTTGATATTAGGCAGTCCTGAAGTGTGAAAATAGGTTTTTAATAAAAAATTAAGGTTTTTCCTTAATTTCTCAAAGGAACGAAGTCGTAAAGACCCAGTTTTCGGCTTGGTAGGAGATCTTGGGGACATCTAACATTATGCCGAATTTTGGATTCCTAGGTCTTACGTTTTCAAAACGTGCCACATCTACGGACGGACGGACGGACGGACGGACAGACGGACGGACGACGGACAATGGACCACGACTATAGCTCAGATGACTTATAGTCAGCTGAGCTAAAAATTGGCCAGGGGGTATCCGCAAATTTCTAGCAATTTGCGACCTGAGCGACAAGGAGAGAGGGGCCTGGCTGTCAAAGTAGCAATTTCCTAGCAATTTGCGGATTTACCAGAAAAAAAATTGGCCGGGGGGTATCGGCAAATTGCTTGCAATTTGCGACCTGGGCGCCCAGGAGAGAGGGGGCCTGGTTGTCAAAGTAGCAATTTGCAAGCAATTTGCGGATTTAACAGAAAAAAAATTGGCAGGGGGGTATCGGGAAATTGCTTGCAATTTGCGACCTGGGCGCCAAGGTGAGAGGGGGCCTGGCTGTCAAAGTAGCAATTTGCTAGCAATTTGCGGATTTACCAGAAAAAAAAAATGGCCGGGGGTATCCGCAAATTGCTAGCAATTTGCGACCTGAGCGACGAGGAGAGAAGGGGCCTGGCTGTCAAATTTGCGACTTGAGCGACCAGGAGAGAGGGGGCCTGGTTGTCATAGTAGCAATTTGCTAGCAATTTGCGGATTTACCAGAAAAAAAATGGCCGGGGGTATCCGCAAATTGCTAGCAATTTGCGACCTGAGCAACCAGGAGAGAGGGGGCCTGGCTGTCAAAGTTGCGACTTGAGCGACCAGGAGAGAGGGGGCCTGGTTGTCATAGTAGCAATTTGCTAGCAATTTGCGGATTTACCAGAAAAAAAAAAATTGGCCGTGGGGTATCCGCAAATTGCTAGCAATTTGCGACCTGAGCGACCAGAAGAGAGGGGGCCTGGTTGTCAAAGTAGCAATTTCCTAGCAATTTGCGGATTTACCAGAAAAAAAATTGGCCGGGGGGTATCGGCAAATTGCTTGCAATTTGCGACCTGGGCGCCCAGGAGAGAGGGGGCCTGGTTGTCAAAGTAGCAATTTGCAAGCAATTTGCGGATTTAACAGAAAAAAAAAATTGGCCGGGGGGTATCGGGAAATTGCTTGCAATTTGCGACCTGGGCGCCAAGGTGAGAGGGGGCCTGGCTGTCAAAGTAGCAATTTGCTAGCAATTTGCGGATTTACCAGAAAAAAAAAATGGCCGGGGGTATCCGCAAATTGCTAGCAATTTGCGACCTGAGCGACGAGGAGAGAAGGGGCCTGGCTGTCAAATTTGCGACTTGAGCGACCAGGAGAGAGGGGGCCTGGTTGTCATAGTAGCAATTTGCTAGCAATTTGCGGATTTACCAGAAAAAAAAATGGCCGGGGGTATCCGCAAATTGCTAGCGATTTGCGACCTGAGCAACCAGGAGAGAGGGAGCCTGGCTGTCAAAGTTGCGACTTGAGCGACCAGGAGAGAGGGGGCCTGGTTGTCATAGTAGCAATTTGCTAGCAATTTGCGGATTTACCAGAAAAAAAAAATTGGCCGTGGGGTATCCGCAAATTGCTAGCAATTTGCGACCTGAGCGACCAGAAGAGAGGGGGCCTGGTTGTCAAAGTAGCAATTTGCTAGCAATTTGCGGATTTACCACACTCTAAGAAGAAAAGGGTTCTTGAGGGTTCTTTGAGGGTTCTTTGAAGAACCACAGGTTTGCGTGAAGAACTCTAGGGTGTTAGGAGGCAAAACAGGGTTCTTTAAATGAAGGTGGGTTCTTTGGGATGATTTAGTGTTCTTTTTGAGGCATGAGGGTTCTTTGGAAGTGCTTCTTGTAAAACAGGGTATATTAAGAGGTGATTCTATATCCTGACTAATTAAACGCTTCCGAGAGAGAAGGCGTTCCTTAGAGATAAAAAGGAGTCTAAATTTAAAGGTTGAACTCAAGTATTAAAATAGTTGTATTGATAATTATTAGTGTAGTCCGAATACAGGTCTACGTGATATTATGATTAAGGAAATTTAAGTTATATTTTTTCAATTAAATAAGCATGCAGTCACTCTTACTAGAAATTTTGGTCTAGTAAAGTAATTCATAGCTGAATTAGTTTTGACCATTAAAGATTGTATGGTGGTGTATATATATGTATATATGTATATATATATATATATATATATATTATATATATATATATATATTATATATATATAGATATATATATATATGTAAGTGTATACTTTTCAGCAGTGATATACAATCTGAACCAAAATTGGTACTCTTGTTATTTTTTTTTTTTATTATTATTAATCATTATCAATACATTTAAAATTGAAATATGACAGACTCTAGCCAGGGTTACACAACACGGCAATCACTTGTCTCTCATAATTTTCAGTATTTCTGTGCGATTGGCGTGTAGTGTAAACAGCATTTTTCAGCTGCATTCATGTAAAAACGAGGCGACGACTCTCACTGGCGTTGCTTAATCGTAAATTGATAACGTTTCGCGCCAATCTTACAAGTGCCGGGTATTTAGAACAGTGTGCTGACCAGTGCTGACCAGTGGAGACAGATCCAGGTTCAGCTGAAGTACTGTACAGACTGCAAGCCAGTAACGTCACAAACAGACAGTGAAGACTATAAGGTAAGTTTATGAATGTGTTATTTTACCCACTGAATATTTGTTTACTCTATCTGGAAAGAAATGCTATATATCATCTACATGAGTTATAACACTTAATTGAGCTTTAAAGTTGCAAGTTATATTTCGGGATGCAGCGCTGTAAGAAAAATTCGCAGTATATGTTTTTGACGATACACAATCAGTTTTGATTATTTGTAACACAGATGTTATATTATGTCATTTAAGTGTACAGAGTACTTGTATACAGAGCATGGATAATATACAGGATTTTTATATATATATAAGGGGTATATACACAGCTTGTGTCAGCACCATAGTATCGTGGATGTATTACTGTACCCCAGGCAAGTTTCCAACATGGCCCGGGCATAGATTTCCTTTTGACAGTGTAATTATCAAACCTCTCCAATACGTCGTTTGTAGGCCAATGCTTGGGGATATAGAAGTTGGGTGTATGTATGTGAAGTGTATATTTACATATATTCGTGTGCGCAGTTATGTTAATATGTTTGTGCATATATATATAAACATATATATATGTATAATATATATATGTTATAATGTATATAAATACATATGTGTGTGAGTGTGCGTGTATTTGTTCTGTGTATTCAAGAGGTTCTATAACCGATTTTCTATTATACTATTATGGTTAGGGGAAGTACGTTTTAAAATGTGTTCATTTATAAAGGTCAGTTGATATCGATGGTAATACCAGATGTAGGTTGCAATGTGTACACCATGCACATGTGGAATGATAAATGAGTAGCCATTAGGTGGCCATCGGCCCATCAGTGGGAGCTGGTCACAGCATGGGGTATACACGTTAGTCTTACAGTGCCTGAGTGCTAGGCTGTATATAGATACGTTCGATTGTGAAATCACAGAAACAGTCACTGGTCACGCGGTGCCCTGAAAGGCAAAACACTGGGCTTCATGCTCAGTTTTTCACTGTTTGGGGTCTTACTGTATATCCAACACCAAACATGTTATTCTTGTAACTCTAAATTCAGTTGTTATTTTTTCAGGTTTGAAGAATAATGCTGCAATATTAACGATTCCGGGTCTTTCTGGGGAAAATGAAGACCCCCTGTTCCTCCATAAACGGTAATTATGTTGTTACTTTGTTTTAAATAAGAAATATAAATATTACTAACTTCATGGGGCAGAGGTTGAGTGAAACATGCCTCTTTACATTTGAAATTTAGCTATCAATCAATCTATCTATCTATCTATCTATCTATCTATTGTTTGTGGGAATATTTTCCTCTATTTTGGCACACCAAACTTTCTGCAGTGCTGAGCTAGAAAAACAGGTTTTGTCCGTCTTTATAATGCAAAAAATAAATACTCAGGGCCGCTAACACTGGGACTTTTTTAACATATACGTTTAATATACAAATAACAAAATTAATGTAAATAGACTTACTTTTTCTGTAACCTATAGACAACTTTAGGGTTACTTCAAAATAAACTGTATATAATGGCTGCTTTTATTTATATTGGAATGTGTATTTTCTGTTACAGGAAGAAACGTCGCAATGCCAATACTAAAGTTCACTGTTGGTCAGGATGTACTCCATGATGACGAGTTGCACGTGGTGGCAGTAGCTGTAATCTCATCTGTGATGACGGCTCCGTATACTCTACGATGGGGATTGCCCTTGTGATGGCGGCCTATATATTGGGCATATGGGTTTCAGTACCCGAAGTCACTGAGAAAGACTTTTTCTTTTTTAGAGGAGTTTGTGTTTGGACTTAAAAGCTCTAGGGCTGTGCCTATATCTGTTGTGAGGCTGCACACAGAGCTAACGCATTAATGGACCTAATACCTATAGTGGTGTGCCGATTAATCGATTAAATCGATGATTGGTCGTTTTCTTTCAAAATCGATTGCATTTTTGCACCAACGATTAAAAATGATTATGTAAGCACATGCAAAGAATATAATCCTGTTAGACATATACAAACACAGGGTAATGAACAGCATTAAAATTGAACCTTACATTTATTGCCAACCATCATCCAGCTTCAAGTTGACCTTAGGTGGTTTCTAATGAAAGATCCTTTTTTTTATCCTGACATTTATGGGTTGGATATATACAAGGAGTATGACAGAAAAATTATAACTACTAGCCAATATATTAAGCTAAAACTGAAAATAAATCCTTTTTCAAATATAATATATATGTATAGTATTACACCCAGAGATGCGGCATATATTGCTTTAATATGATCATGATACCACCTAACCTGATGACAGTAATATATAATTCTTCCAGTAAAAGTTTCACCACTTATAGAATATACATATTTGTGTTTTTAAACAATATGTAGACATATGGACCGTCTGTAACTACATCTGAGGCATGTGCCAGAAAACTGATTCCCTCAGTTAGGAGAAATGGTAAGGCAAGTTATCGAAGGGAAGACGCAAAGGCTTTTTTTTACACTTGTAGCCAGTGCAGGTCTCGGAAATGTTGTTGAAGATCAGAATGGTGTGAGAACTGTAATTAAAATGAAGCGTGTTGATTTTGATTCAATTCCTGAACCAGTGCGTGAACGCCTGCAACTGGAACGTTACTGAAGCATCTGTGGTTCATGGAATGGGGAAATCTGAACTTTTGTGTATTAAGCATACCTGTGTTTGGCCAATGTTGGGCCCTATTGCATAATGTACTGGAGGTCAGGATGATGAGTTATATTTTGTGCGTGCCAACTTCATGTTTTTATTTGTGAATATGTTGGATTTGTACTTATATGTCAAATTGTTAATGGAATAGTGTAAAATATTTGTCTTGGTTGTTGGAGAAAAGTTTTTGCATATTATGGTCATTGTGTAGGCATCAAAAAGAACAGATGAATCAGTATGTGTGAAGGTAGTTTAGGCCAATGTTCACAAACAATCAGTTTTGTTAGTGGAAAGCTGAGTAATGAATCAGAAATGATCATGAATAATTACTAATAGGACAGTTGGGAACAAGTTGTATCAAGAAATGCATAGTATTTCATTTGATAATGCCTGAATGGAGTAATTTTACTTTTCATTTAATGACTAGCACTATTGTTGGAAATGCTTTAGTATCCCCCCAATTTGCAGGCAGTGGTATTGTTGGTAATATTTAGTTGACTGACCTGTTCATATGAGAAAGAGGCAAGGGAGCCGTAAATGTACTGATCTGTAATAATTAGTTCATGTATAAATTTATATTTTATTCATTGTGCATAATTAAGGTTTCCCTTGATGCTGGCAGGTGGCTGTTAGTAGAAAAGCAGTAGAGAAAGTTATACCGAAGCTGCAGCGGGTAAATGTTATTAATATATATTTTAAAAAATCATTCCAGTTAGCAAGCAAGTTAAGAACGAAAATGGACTGTTTGAATTTGACAGAGTAGTGACCAACATTGCATGTTCATATTTCATTTTATGGAGCGCTTATCCATCATGACTAAAAGTTATATGCAATTGACTAAGATGTACCGATGTTTCAAATATGAAAGTGTGGAAAGATGTGACATTTGTTGTGCGTGTTGAAACATGGATGGCCATAATCATTTGTAAAATATCAGCTGCCCCATGATTTCTGATAATTTATAGTGTTATAAATAACAGTGAAAACTGTAACATAACAATTAAGCTGCAGATTGACAAGTACAGGCAATGCTCATTCCTGTTGTATGTACATGTGAGTATAAATACATGTATATAGTGTTTGTGTACATATTTAAGAAAAGAGTTGGATTAGTACATGTTAACAAAGCATGCTAATGGAAGAATAAAAGATCTGTTAATCAATGTCATTGTTACTTTGTTGAGATGCTGTGGATGGTGCGGTGATGTGTTTGCACCTAGGCACAACCAAAGGCTATTTGGACACTTGAATTTAAAAATGTACATGCACGTAGATGAATTAGTAATTTACAATACAACCCTGATGAGAGGAGACGGTTGAGAATGGTGTGAAGCTAAATATTTGTACCCTTACCTGACTAGGCACAATGGAGACTGGAACTGGTAGTTGGCCGGGGCAGTAGTAACGTTTCTAGGTGTGACTGTCAGTGTAGGTGGTATGCTTGAGAGGGACCAGTGGCTGATTGATGCCCCCCCCCCCCCAGTGAACTGTTACATGTCTCGTTATTTATATATGTTCCCAGATATTCGTAAGGAATTGTCCTTTTTAGATATTTTTTCCCCTAACAAGTAAAGTAATTATCCACAATTGATTCATACATTGTAGATCACAAGTTGATGATATTAATGAACAGCCCTGTGATTACGATAGCTTCTGTATGTTTCTACACTGAGGGAGTGAATGAATCTTAAATCTGCTCTGCTTGGTCAAAACACCGAGCTCCCCCCTCCCCCCCCCCCCCCCCTATACAAAATGCACCGTTTAAATGCCACTTGATCGAACATGATATTACGGTGAGGAGTACATTTAACTGAAGATATTTTGCAGGTTATAAGCATGGATGGGCATTTTTACCATATACAGATTGAATGTTTAAAATTTCCAGTTAATATCCACATTTTAAAGAAATATTAATGTTATAGCCGTCTACACATGAACACCCACCAGTCTACCCATCACGCATTTTCTCGCAATTTTGCAACTTTCTCACCCTCCCTGTGATGGTCGCCCTCATTACTCAATTCTCTAACAATTTAGCAACTTTGCCATCCTCCTTGTAACGACCGTCGCCATGACGCCTTTTGCTAGCAATTTGCTCATCCTCCCCGAACAACGTTACCGTCTCAATCTCGCAATTTGCTATCAATTTACGTGCAGACCTGGGAGCCGCCGCCGAATTGCGCCAGCCGCCGCCTTTATTCTATAAGCAAGCCGCCGCCGATAGTTTTCTTAAGCCGCCGAATTGCGCCAGCCGCCGCCAATTATTAAACACCGGCTAAGCCGCCGGTGAAATACTGATAAGCTGATGAAAAAAAAGGATATTCGCTTGCATACTTCAGCTTGTAAACAGTTACTACAGTAACATGTTAACACGAACCAGTCTCCAGCAGATTTCACCGAGCTGCATTGCTTCGCAATGGTAATGCATGATTAATTTTGTGAAAGTTGTAAGTCATTATGTTAGACAGTCCCGCAATCCCCTTTTTTCAGACCGGATAACTGGCATAGTCCCCGTTTGATCAAGGGCGTTTCTCTTACCCCGGTTGCTCAGAAATGAAGACAAAAAGTGCCAGAACCCAGATCATTCCCAGGTTTATTCAGTCAGATATGGATGCTTAATCGTTTAAATTAATCGAGGTCGATGTGCAATATTAAAAAAAATGATATACTGCTTAGATAACATTCAGGAATAAATGAAAACCACAGGAAAAAGCTGTTATATGTATGGAAAAAATATGCATGTATTTTTGTTATCATTGTTTCCAGCCAATTTAAGCCATTTTAGTATACGTTTACCGTGAAACGATATCGGCAGCAAGCGATCGCTCATAACTACCTCATATTATAATCATGCTACAAATGCCATTCGTGTAAACACCTATGGATAAATGTCTTTATATAAAATCCTTGAGCGTAAACTAAACTTTTAAGCGAGTTTGATTGGTTTGCAATTTGAAGTTAAACGCGAGACCAAATCAGTGTCAAACAGCTGCAGACACCGGCTGCTTTAACCACTGATAAACATGTTGCCACATGAACATATCAAGGGTCACAGAGGTCGCGGAGATGATTGAGGTTGACAACTGCGAAAATCCATGACAAAATTCATATTTCAATTAAGACACGTGACAAATTACGTATACAATAATTGCGACCGGGAAAGTTCAGCGCAGGTAAAAAACATGTCGATCTTAGTCCAAGCCAAATGGAATAAGGGATTTCCTGGTTGTGGCAATGAGTTGGTCTGTTCACATTACATCAAAAAGAATTCACAAAATGTGTTTTAAGTAATCAAATTTTCATGATTATTATAAAAACTGTTTGGTTGGGGTTCGATTTTGTACGATTATGTCACCTCTCTCCCTCCTCAAATGACATTTTTTCCATTATTAATTATTGCCAAATGTTTTAATTTATTAAGAGACACTCGCGGAAGAAGCATGACTTTCTGAACACTATATATATATATAGGCACAAAGGCCATCCTGGTGGACCGGTGGCGTAACATTATGTATAGTCACAAAATTTCCTGCCCTTTCACATAACCCCATGTGATACAGTTAAAAATAGAAGTAAACAGTACGTCCAGCCATGACACTTAAAGTTCGGCAAACGAAAAACGATTATCCGGTTGAAAAAGACTACTGAAAAAACACCTTTTCCAATTGGCATATTATTAGCCGTTATCATCCAATTTGTTTGGATTCTCGTATATTCAGTTTTCTGCGTATCTAATTTTTAGTTATTTTTATTGTATTATCTGTCTTTCAAATTCTTTTTTTATCATCTTAATGTATTTTACTGTGTACAGTGCCTTAGAGCTATTGATATCTATATGTCTCAATGGCTGAATTGAAACCTTCGATTTTCCAAGATGCTTTTAGAATGTAACGTTATATCAGTTGAGATCAAATTATTTATGTGTACCCAGCGTCTGTCAAAAGAAATGAGGAAAATCATAGCAATTTTCATCTGATCAAATAAGCGTTTCAGCTTCACCAAAACACGCTATAGGCCTATTGTCAGATCTGAAAACACAATGGGGTAACCCAATCCTTCACGTAACCACTCACTGCTCTTTTACACGCCTGGCGTGATATTGAATAAAATTAATTTATCCAAAGGGTAATTACCTTGTTAAAATATTCGTTAAATTTGTTTCATATTATTGTACATATAAATATATTTGCATTAGACTGAGACAACATTTTGTCCATTAAATATTTGCCTCATCTTTACGGCTCATCCGGCTAGCCAGCCACAACGTTGTCCACTCAGCCATCATCATTGTTTTTAGACCTGAGCCGGCTCAGCCGGCTAGCCAGCCATTTTTTCTTCGAGCCAGCCGATTTACAGGTCAACGGCTGGCTCCTAGGTCTGTTTACGTGCAATTTTGCAACTTTGTCCTATTTATTTTATAGGCGAAACCCATCACCTAAATTGCTAGCATTTTAGAAAATTGCCCCCACCCCACAGCCGTTCCATCTTACAATTCGCTAGCATTTTTGCAAATTTGTTAACCCCCCCCCCCCCCCCCCCCACACACACACACAGCCGTCCGCATCTGGCAATTTGCTATCCAATTGCCAGCAATTCAGCAACTCTGTCACCCCCGCGTCACTTTAAATCCCCCGCGTCAAACGTTTTTATTACCCAAGGGTCACATGGTAATCTGGTGACATACTTGATCCCTACTAACAAAAAACCATGACTCTCGCGTCGGCAAGTTTACCAATGAAAATACTTAAAACATTAAAATTTTTCCCAAAACTTTTTCACCAATGAGACCCCCACAATCATTTATGTTTCACTCGTATATTTCCGTCTATGTGGACTCTTTTCTTTAACGGCCGCTACGTGGCGCCAGTCTTCATAGCTGACGATGCGTCGCTCGGATTTCCGTAGAAACGTTTAGGCCTATAAATCTTTAAACAATACTGGAATTGCTCTAATTTCTGTGTGATAGAATTCGAATGTTAAATTTCTTCCCCAAAAAAAAAGAAATTATATGCGTATTTCCCCTATTGCCATGCTACGTGACCGTTCGGCCAAATTAAAAACATGGCTGAAACGGGGCCGGTCGGCAAAAATGGATTTTTAATCAAACTCAAGTTGTACTTCTTATGCATTAAAATAGAAATAAGAAATATCAACAAAGATTATATTGGACTTAAAGAAATATCTTGTGTCATTATTTTTTAAACGATCTCGGATCTTGTTCTGGTAACACATAATCATAATGCATTCCGATGGGGAATTCCCCCCGTGTAACGGCAAGCTATCGGCGGGCCCCGCATGTTCCGGCTTCCAGTGCGATATTTTAACCCCCATAAATTATGTTTTGTAATATGCTTTGAATATTTATATTACACGTAAAGATATTAAATGTTACATATTTCAAGCATTCTTCCTCAATTTTGACATTATCTCATATTTTAGCGTTACTTGTCATTTCCATGTCAGTGCCTGAGAAATAATGTATGACGTTTTCAGCTGTATTTCCCGAAAAAAAAGAAATAAAAAGCGGCATTTTCCAAAACAAAGCGCCAAATATCAGCAAATATAATACAATAAAATGTATTGGCTCAATACAATGCATGCATTGTATATGGAGCACCAGTGAACATGGCTGCATGAGCATCTTAATAATACATTTGCGACGGAACTTACATACATGATCACAGTTATACACAACCTGAGTGCACATAGGACTAGAACATTTCATAAAAAAAATCAGTATTTGTGCAGCTTGTTACCACTAAAAAATGATGTAAACATTAATAAACATATCTCAGCTGGCCTTCAACTGGTTTGTTGATGCTAATACATTACTATAATAATTATCATGTTACCTGAGGTTCCACAGCTGCCCATACAGAAATTTGAAACCAGGGGCGCGTTAATATATAGGGTTACCCTTTCATTAGTATCATGCAGTATATTATACTGTGGATTCAGAAAATATCGTGGTTTTGAAATTTCGTGGTTTTGACCTGAAACACTATTCGTTGAGTTAGTATTAATTGGATTAATAGTTCCTAGTCAGGCAATGTATTCAAAATTAATATACCGTGAACAGACATGAAATTGAGCAAAAGATCAGTGTTTTGCTTATGTTAAAAAAATACGCAGTCCCGGTACAAGCGAAAGGCTCAATGACACAAATGACAAATATATCGGCTGACTTATCTGAAATTTGTTGGGCGAAGAAAAAGAGTGTCTACTCTGAAATCAAGGACAGTCCGACAAGCTGTCTTAGGAATTTTATTGCCCAGTCGTATTGTCCCGGCGGTGATCGGCTTTTGATCTCCGCTTCCTAGACTGGTACCCTGCACTATTATGGCCCTTACCAAGCATGGGGTGCCAGACTACTCAACTTCCCCGTAGAAATTAGGCCCCCCCCCCCCCTCCGGGCAAATTGCCCGGTCCGATTTGGTCTGCGATCGTGAGAACAAATCCTCCGATTAACTGACATACTGGTTGTGATTTTATGAATTATTAGAACAAACGGAAGTCAATATTTATATTCTGCATATTCATTAATTAAAAGAGTTAACACTTCTTGGTATGTCGTTCGTTCAGTTTGAACCCTTAGTTGATTGCAGATCCCGGGAGTTACACTAGGCTCCAGCTCATAACAGTGCTCAACTGACCGTAACTTATCACCAAGCCGGGGCATAATTAGGTTAACTCTGCCGCATGGATGTTCTGCCGCACGGTTATTTTTTTAAAATAATGACATTCTTATAGACGAACAATCAAAAAAGATTAGCTGGGCAAAAGGGCCTTTACCTACGGCTTTTAGCGAGAAAATATGAGATAAAGAGCAAGTCCACATATACCAGTATTGGTGCAGACAAATTGCTAGCAAATTGCGTTATGGGGACGGCTGTTACATGGAGGATGGCAAAGTTGCTAAATTGCTAGCAAATTGCGTGATGGGGACGGTCATTACAGGATGAGTGAGAAAGTTGCAAAATTGCGTGGAAATTGCTAGCAAATTGCGTGATGGGGCCGGCCATCACAGGGAGGGCGAGAAAGTTGCAAAATTGCGAGCAAATTGCTAGCAAATTGCGTGATAGGGAGGGCTGTTACATGGAGGATGACAAAGTTGCTAAATTGCTAGCAAATTGCGTGATGGGGACGGCCATCACAGGGAGGGTGAGAAAGTTGCAAAATTGCGAGCAAATTGCTAGCAAATTGCGTGATGGGGATGGCTGTTACAAGAAGGATGGCAAAGTTGCTAAATTGCTAGCAAATTGCGTGATGGGGCCGGCCATCACAGGGAGGGCGAGAAAGCTGAAAATTGCGAGCAAATTGCTAGCAAATTGCGTTATGGGGACGGCTGTTACATGGAGGATGGCAAAGTTGCTAAATTGCTAGCAAATTGCGTGATGGGGACGGTCAAAACAGGATGAGTGAGTAAGTTGCAAAATTGCTAGCAAATTGCGTTATGGGGCCGGCCATCACAGGGAGGGCGAGAAAGTTGCAAAATTGCGAGCAAATTGCTAGCAAATTGCGTTATGGGTAAGGCTGTTACATGGAGGATGGCAAAGTTGCTAAATTGCTAGCAAATTGCGTGATGGGGACGGTCAAAACAGGATGAGTGAGTAAATTGCAAAATTGCGTGCAAATTGCTAGCAAATTGCGTGATGGGGACGGTCAAAACAGGATGAGTGAGTAAGTTGCAAAATTGCTAGCAAATTGCGTGATGGGGACGGTCTAAACAGGATGAGTGAGTAAGTTGCAAAATTGCGTGCAGATTGCTAGCAAATTGCCTGATGGGGCCGGCCATCACAGGTACGGCGAGAAAGTTGCAAAATTGCGAGCAAATTGCTAGCAAATTGCGTTATGGGTACGGCTGTTACATGGAGGATGGCAAAGTTGCTAAATTGCTAGCAAATTGCTTGATGGGGACGGTCAAAACAAGATGATTGAGAAAGTTGCAAAATTGCTAGCAAATTGCGTTATGGGGACGGCTGTTACATGGAGGATGGCAAAGTTGCTAAATTGAGAGCAAATTGCTAGCAAGTTTGCAATAATTGCGTTTAGCAAGTTTTGCAATGAGGATTCAAACTTTGATGGACACTCGCGCAAGTTTGCTAGATACTCATGCTTCAACAGGGAAAAACCGACAGTTCCCCGCCTATATGAATCTCTGGCTATATTGTTGTTTACTAAGCGTATATTTTAGAAGAGCTAGAGAATGGGTATCGCTAGTCTTGCATAAAGTCATATTCATAAGTCCATTATAAATATACCAGGGGGCGTTACTGGGCAACATGGAGATTAACATTATATCTGCAACTTTTCCTTGGACTATAAATATGAACTGAGGAGGAAGATATTGTCTGAGCTGAATAAAGATTCAGGGTGTAGATAACTAGGATTCCCCATTACAAAAGTAACGGAATGGATAGTTTGTATATATAAACCACTGGGATATACCAGAATATACAAATTATACACATCTTACAAATCGGGCAAACTAAATTAATTCAGGTTATAAACATGAATAATTTCTCCTCCGTTCGATGGTGGGGGGTTTTCTAACTGAGCTGATGCAAGCTTGTGGATATGTAGCTGCTCCTCTGCTGTTTTCATTACGTTTGCATGTTAATTTACGCCTTTTATACAAAATGAAAAAAAATAAATATCACGGTGTCTGGGTCAAGCTCTAGATCATTATAAATGTCAAAAAGGGACGATATATTATAACGGCGCCTTCAACCTACCAAGCCACAGTTTCAAAAGAACCAGCCCCCATATCGACATGGACAGCTCTGTTGCTAAATATTAATTAACAAACTGGAATTTTATCGTCCAAGATCAGCAGAATAGATGATGAAGCGGATCCTCGTGTTATAGACTTTATATACTGGCCCGGAAATTGCATCTGTTCATATATGATGGACAATATAATAGGCATACAACAAAGAGAAGCAAATGATTTCCGTACTGTAGAGAAGAGATGCTTGTATAATTAGTCCTACCAGGAGGCTATGCGGTCATTCCCGTTTGTGTGTGTGTTTGTTGGTATCATGTGTTTGTGTGCGCAGTCTGGGAAGGAATCATTTACTAAATAAAAGGCGATTTATCTTACATCTGGCAGCAGTATGCACTTAAAAATAATATCATCTTAAAATAGAATACGGGTAGTCGACAAGCGACTACGTGTATCTGCCATGATCAGAGTAGGACGGGTGAAGTGAGGCATGGTTTGAGTGGCAGGGGAAATAGAGTTACATGTGATACATATTAGAATGGATCTCTGCCACATAAACATGATTGTAGGATGTCGCCACCTGTTATTTGAACGAGAAACTATCCAAGATGTATACACATGCAAAATTTCAGGTGAAAAAGTCAAACCAATGCAGAGATATGAGTGATTTTATCCCACAGCAGACAAACAGATGGACGCTGTGCAAAAATGGCTGCAGGTGGCGCCACCATTTTTGTGTATGTTATAAAGCTATCCAAGGGCTACATTTGTGTAATTTTTTATCCTGATTGGTCAAACGAGTCCGGAGATATAAGCATTAATGTCTGCAGCGTGAACGTGAATGAAGCTGGCACCACCTGTCATAAAATCAAGAAAGCTATCCAGGATGTATACGCATGCCGAATTACAGGTAATTTGTTCAAACCACTGCAGAGATATGAGTGATTTTAACCCAAGGCAGACAAACAGATGGACGCTGTGCAAAAATGGCTGCAGGTGGCGCCACCATTTTTGTGTATATTATAAAGCTATCCAAGGGCTACATTTGTGTAAATTTTTTTTCCTGATTGGTCGAACGAGTCCGGAGATATAAGCATGGATGTCTACAGCGCGAACGTGAATGTAGGTGGCGCCACCTGTCATAAAATTAAGAAAGCTATGCGGGATGTATACGCATGCCGAATTTCAGGTAATTTGGTCAAACCACTGCAGAGATATGAGTGATTTTAACCCAAGGCAGACAAACAGATTGAAACTGTGCAAAAATGGATGCAGGTGGCGCCATCATTTTTGTGTATGTTATAAAGCTATCCAAGGGCTACATTTGTGTAATTTTTTTTCCTGATTAGTCAAACGGTTCCCGAGATATGAGCTTCGATGTCTGAAGCGTTAACGTGAATGCAGGTGGCGCCACCTGTCATAAAATCAAGAAAGCTATCTAGGATGTAATACGCATGCCGAATTTTAGGTGAATTAGTCAAACCACTGCAGAGATATTAGTGATTTTAACCCAAGGCAGACAAACAGATGGACACTGTGCAAAAATTGCTGCAGATGGCGGCACCATTTTTGTGTATGTTATAAAGCTATCCAAGGGCTACATTTGTGTAAAAATTCTTTCCTGATCGGTCAAACGGTTCCAGAGATATGTGGGTTTATGTGTGGAAACAGACGCACAAACGGACGCTGGGCAGAGAGGAAAGGACAGAGGTCAAGGCCACTTGGTAAGGCACCAGTTCACATGTGACCCAATAATTTGTGTAAGTTTCGGAAAAATCCGTCCAGTAGTCTCAGAGGAATTCTCCGGAAACGAACGCCGCGGCGGCGGCGGCGGCGGCGGCGGAACCCGGTCAAAAACATAGTATCCGCAAAACTTCGTTTTGGCGGATATAATTATCACAAATAATTCAAGGCGTTTGATTTGTTTGTAAATTAATCGTCTTTCCTATAAACAGTGTTTGGTAGGAGTATTTTTTTCCTTCTTGAATAACTGAAATGTGAATACATGTGACAGTTGAATATCATGAATCCATATTATATGGTCTGATTTTGTTCCCTTCCTCTTGAATTAGTCGATGTGAATTGTACATTTTTTTATTATTTATGAATTGCGGTTTGATTATTTTTTTAAAATGATTTAACGCTAAAATTAATATTTAATTATTGATTCGGCTCATATAACATCTACATAGGATAACCACGTGCATATTATATTAAGACAGGTTAATAGTCAAATGTAAAGTAGAATATAATTTCGAATAAATAAAGGTGAATAAAAAAGACATTACAGGGAAATACATCTATAAAAGTAATCGTTAGTTAAAATGACATTAATAAATTTTTGCTAGTGTGGGCTTTTGTCCTTCTAAGTACTTACTGAAGTGGGCTTTAGTCCGGGTGGCTTTTTGTCCTATACGCCCGGCGGTGTAGGACTTTTTTCAAGAATCGACTCGGACTTGGACTCGCGGGTCCTTGACCCGGTCTAGTACTCGGACTTGGAAGTCAGAACTCGAGAAATCAGGCCGAGTCCATCTCGAGTCAGGCAGAACAAAAATTATTAATTTACAAAACCTACCATAAAGAACTACATGTGCAGTCTAAAGACAAATATTATAAAAAGACGTTTATACTATAAACCAAACTTCATATCTGCATTTGACATTACATGTAAATCAGAATATATTAAATCCTTGTGTAAACTAACTTACAAATACACATATTGATCTCAAATTTGAATATAAATAAAAACGTTTTTGACTCGAGTTCCAAAAGACTCGGACTCGAAGAAGGTGGCCTTGGACTCGAACCTCAAGGACTAAGACTTGGACTCGAGTGGCTCGGACTAGGGCTTGGACTCGAACCTCATGGACTCGGACTTGGACTCGAGTTGATCGGATTATGACTTGGACTCGAACTTCAGGGACTCGGACTCGAGTGGCTCGGACTAAGACTTGGACTCGAACTTCAAGGACTCAGACTTGGACTAGAGTGGCTCGGACTAGGACTTGGACTCGAACTTCAAGGACTCGGACTCGAGTGGCTCGGACTAGGACTTGGACCCGAACCTCAAGGACTCAGACTTGGACTCGAGTGGCTCGGACTAGGACTTGGACTCGAACCTCAAGGACTCAGACTTGGACTCTAGTGGCTCGGACTAGGACTTGGACTCGAACCTCAAGGACTCGGACTCGAGTGGCTCGGACTAGGAATTGGACTCGAACTTCAAGGACTCAGACTTGGACTCTAGTGGCTCGGACTAGGACTTGGACTCGAACCTCAAGGACTCGGACTCGAGTGGCTCGGACTAGGACTTGGACTCGAACCTCAAGGACTCAGACTTGGACTCTAGTGGCTCGGACTAGGACTTGGATTCGAACCTCAAGGACTCGGACTCGAGTGGCTCGGACTAAGACTTGGACTCGAACTTCAAGGACTCAGACTTGGACTCTAGTGGCTCGGACTAGGACTTGGACTCGAACTTCAAGGACTCAGACTCTTGTGGCTCGGACTAGGACTTGGACCCGAACCTCAAGGACTCAGACTTGGCTCGAGTGGCTCGGACTAGGACTTGGACTCGAAACTCAAGGACTCAGACTTGGACTCTAGTGGCTCGGACTAGGACTTGGACTCGAACCTCAAGGACTCGGACTCGAGTGGCTCGGACAACGACTTTGACCCGAACCTCAAGGACTCAGACTTGGCTCGAGTGGCTCGGACTAGGACTTGGACTCGAACCTCAAGGACTCGGACTCGAGTGGCTCGGACAACGACTTTGACCCGAACCTCAAGGACTCAGACTTGGACTCGAGTGGCCTGGACTGGGACTAGGACTCGGATTGTTTGAACTCGACTACATCACTGCCTTCACTCGTATAAAACATGCTATACATATATAATTGTTTGTCATGGTCTGATGATCACTGTAGATTGATAATATATCTATCCCAAATGGGGGGGGGGGGGGTTAACCTTGGAGAATGGACTCAGTAAATCAAACTCATGGACATTGTAATACATACATTGTTATATTTAATATTTATAGGTTTGGACTATATGGAACCCTTAACAGAAAGGATTGTAATTCTATGTGTGAATTTATTTATTATTATGCATGTGTTTCTAGGACAAATACCAGATCTATAGTAGGCCTAAGTGTCGCTTACTTCAAAATCTTGTTTAATACAAGCCTATCGTTTACCTTATTACATTTAATCTGTGTGTTTGCGCCTGATGACTCCTGTACTGTACATATAGGAGCTTCTTTAATAACCTGTACGTAATTTGCAACTTGGCAGGTTAACCTTAACGGTTAAAGTTACGGGCGTGTTGGGTGTGAATTCGGGCGTCGAGGCTGATATACATGCGCTCCATTAGTGTTTTCTGAGTCACAGGGAAGGGGTCCGGATCATTCCGACGTGATCACACAATAGGTTTACTCGTCATATATAAATACACAATCTTACCACGAAAGTATCACAGAGTAATGACGTGTGTGTTGACCCAGTTGTGAATAGATCAACATCGTCAAGTCATATGGACTGTCTAGCTGAATCACCATGGGCAGGCATCTCTTATTGGTTCTGTCCAGGGAGGTTATGTAACCTTATTGGCCTTGATTGATTGTCTGTCGCTCTATTCTTTTTGGAGCGGTCAGAGCTAACTTTTGAAAACCCGAGGAATTATATCATCAACAGGTTATATCAGCCTTCCCGTAGAAACTGATCAGCTTCCATATATTATAATATCTTAATGAATTGAAATAAGTCACCAAGATACGTTCTTGGAATGTAGTTCATCATTCTAAGTACTCAACCAAACAACCTGACACTCAAATATAGGTAATAATAAACATAAACTCCGCTTGCTCTATTGGTATATCACAGACCTGTAGTTATAAGCCGGTTGTCCCTCTAACACTTTTAATTTATCTCGAGGTCCAGTTAGGCCAGAATAAACAACAAATTATTGAAAAGATTGAATAATTTATATTCTTTATTGTAAGATCAGAAACCAAGTGCGACAAATTAACTCAAGTCAGCGAAATCAGCCATGTGTCGTGCCTGTCAATAAATCGTTTATACGTACATCAGTAGATGGCGCTGCACATTTTGGCATTTAAAAACCACATTTTAGCGCAAATTCAGAAATTTTCTGAGAAAGTTCACATCTAGTAGTTATATTAAAGAATATATCACTTATTCAATATAAATGTACAATATTATATAGCCAATCGAACTAAAATATGTGGTACATCTTCATTGAACTTTTCTCTCAAAACACCAAGGAATAAATTAAGGTCAAATATGCCCACCGTTCTCGACCAATTCACATTAAGATCATACTTTTAGGGATCATTTCTATAGTATGTTTCGCGAGGAAATCAGACAAAACTGATTCCGACCCACAAACCACGATGAGGAGTGGAAGCATTTCCTTCTGAGCGTGAAGCGGATGGCGAGTGTTTTCCTGCGGGGAGACTTGCTCATCATCATTGAGGAACGTTCCACTCTCCTTCCAGGGGGGAAAGGAGGGAGGAAATGCATTCTGAGTGGTTACTAATTAATATTCAAAAACAATGTACGAACAGTGTGGCGAAGCAAGATTCGCGTGCTTTCATTAAATTATCTTTCCACCAAAGAGATTGTTTACAAACGAAATATATCATTACGTTGTAGAGAGACCTTTTCAATAATTTTGCACTATTTAATACAGGCTTCAACAATATGGCATGCCTTATTCTCATCTCCTCTTATGATAAAAGCTGGTACAGCCTTGAGTATTTTGGCAGTTTAATTGACCAAAACTAAGTGTTCATTCTTTCCAGTGATAACGGTAGTTTAGTAATTGCTTTTTATTTACAAAATCCTCTCTCAAGTACTTCTATAGATGCAGTAGGGACACACAGTCACACATTCTAGAACTAAGTTCTGTAAACAATTAAGTTTTTCAGTTTTTATATTGAAATGCATTCAGTTTAGTGCATTTAACATCAAAGTTTAAAACATAATTGATTTGCAGAGTAACCCCTTAGAAATATATCAGATTTATATTTGCCAAAAAATATATCAAAGAAATATAGATTGATATTTTTTTCTGCAGTGACAATTAAATTTTATTGGTCTAGTTGTTTTAAATTTTTGAAAATTTATGTGGGTCATTAGAACTAACTTAAAGTAGCATATAAAGAGTGGGAAAGATTTCGACATTACTTAATAACTGCCTGAGAGTCCTTATCAGTAGAAGGTTGGCACCTCATTAGTGAGCTCTGATTTTTGTCCATACGCTAAGACTGGTGCTTTCAGCTCTTGTCTCAGAATACCAGGTAAAGCCCAGACAGTTAAACGTGGACCCGTACCTGTACCCTGGTAGGTTGTTTCAGTATTTAAACAATCCACTGATTTCATCTTGAACATTTCCAATTATGTTACTTTGGTGTCAGAATAAGCAAAAATTACTAGATCTCAAAGGTAAGCCCAATAACATCATTTTTTTTTATTTTATGTTAATATTTATCAATGTTTTCCTATAGAACTTCTGTAAATGAATATCTATTTTAACAGATGCTTATATGTTCCATCTTAGAATATGAGTTGTATTGGTAACTCCAAAGAGGAGTGGATAAAGCATCCCTTATTTCCTCTCTCCATGCGAGTGGGAATAAGTACTTCCAAACAATAACATGCTCTCACATACATACTGTTAAATACCTCGCAGTTATATATTATATTATATTATATTGTAATATAATATATTATGTTATATTGTATTAAGATAAGATAAGATAAGATAAGATAAGATAAGATAAGATAAGATAAGATAAGATAAGATAAGATAAGATAAGATAAGATAACATTTATTAGCCTTCAGTTCCAGGAATTTGTCGTTGACTTGCAATTCATTACATAAAAAATAAATAAGTAAATAGATAGATAAATACATGAAAATAATACATAAAAATACATAAAAATCACACATAACATATTGACTATGCATGTAAAATTAAGCATGTAAAAATGATAAAACAGATAATTCTGCAGGTAAAACATATAATTCAAAACATTAAATTTCTAAGAGGGTTGTGAGTTAAAAAAGTTTAATACTGTGTGGTACGATAGATTTTTTAAAACGAGTTGTTCTGCAGAATATTGTATCTAGGCGTTTACCTGAAGGTAAAAAACGAAACTCTGAATATAGGGGATGTGTTGTGTCATTCATGACCTTAGATATGAAGGCCATTGTTTTAGTTTCACAGATTTCCTGGTGTGTGGCAAGAGAAGTACCAGTTATTCTACTACTTCTCTTCCTGGTATTATTCAACTGTTTCTTTAACTTATCAGATATATTTGTAAACCAGCACTCCAGTGAATAAGTAAGGACACTGGAAAGTTACTGAATTATAAACATGGTAATTATGGTTTTGTCAATATTAAGCTTTCTTAGATAATAAAGGTAATATAATCTTTTGTTTGCTTTCTTGGATTGATTCAACACATGTTCTTTCCGATTCAGATTTCTGTCAATAATACATCCTAAGTATTTATAATTTTCTACAATATCAACATCTTCATTTATGATAGCAACTGGGGTAATTACAGATTTTGATCTCCTAAAATCAAAGACTACTTCTTTAGTCTTCTTTACATTTAACTGAAGGTAGTGTTCCTCACACCAACCAGTCACATATTGAATGGTTTTCCTGTAGAGCGATTCATCATTCTTGTGTATCAGGTCTAGAATGACAGTGTCGTCTGCATATTTGATAATTTTACAATCTGAAAGGCTCACAGACAAATTATTTGTATATATAATAAAAAGGACTGCTGACAGAACACAGCCTTGTGGAGCACTAGTATTTATGATTATATCTGAAGAAGTTTCTTTGCTTGTTCTAACATGTTGTCTTCTATCCGAGAGAAAATCTAGAATCCATAGACAGTAGGAAGGAGGAATGTTATATCTACAGAGCTGATTGATCATAATGTGTGGCTGTATTATATTATACTATATTATATTATATTATATTGTAATATATTATATTATATTTACTCATTAGATCATCTTTAAATGAGAGATATTTTTACAGATGATTTTCAGTATTTCCTGATAACCGGCATAATCATTTGATGTTAACAATTCCAGGACAAAGAATTATCGTAACAACTACATCCATTACATTTTGCCAGACCATAGGGTAACCGAGACTGTAAATATCCGAGCACACACCCACATCTAAAACTGATTAAACCATGGTTTGAAGTGATAAACTCTTGTTTCTGTTAAAAGACCAGACCTCTCAAGAGTGGTGAGACATGGGGAATCAGTCCAGCTCCGATCAGAAATCCTCAGTGACGTCACACAGCACGGCGGAGTCACTGGAGACGGCCAGAGCCAGGGAGTGTGAGAGGTTGACCAGGAAAACCTTCCAGGTGAAACTAAAACAGTTAAAGGAAAAAAATGAGAAACGATGAGTGATACATTATAACAGGCACATAACATTATGTATCAATCGGTTGGGCAATATAACTGTACATTTTCTGGGCTAAAGTAAAGAATCTGGTTTTCATTTCCAAGATGGGTCTAAACTGACTGACCGTCTCATATTAATAGAAATCAACCGGTCGTCCTAAACACCGGAATACTCGGGAATACAGCTTAAATACCACTAACATTGTCAAAAATACCCTATAATCAAAGACCATCGAGACTTAAATGAAATGTTTAAGCCAATAATTAATCATTTTCAATAAAGGGATAGGCTAAATCGGAATTTTAAATTGTCATAAGAGTAATCGTAAACACCATGACCACAGGTTTGGGACAGGAGCCATACATTCCACTACACAAGTGGTAAAAGAAAGTGCTGGTCTGTAAGGTGTTAACCAGTACTCAGATGACTATTTAAATAAAATTCTGATTTAGCCCTATTGAAAATGGTTGAACGTATAATATAAGCCTCGATGGTCTTAAATATAGGGTATTTTGACAATATAGGCGGTATTCCGCGGTATGCCGGTGTTAAGGACCACCCTTAATCAACATAAGCCATGACATGCCTGATGATATAACATCAACACGCCTCTTACTTCTCCATAACATGAATCCCAAACATCATGACGTCCGTCCATATACACCCATAACCTCGTCCATGCAGACCGGATTCTATCCTCGCTCCATTTTCAGAATCCAGCATGCAGTTAAAACAACAGGGCAAAAAGGTGTCACATTTATTTAAATTAAAGGTAAAAGTTCAATAAAAGTGACCTCACCTCAAAAGTGTATGGTGGTGGGGGACAGCCCTTATAGTTTGCCTGCACACGGGAGCTTGGCCCTGCGCGTCCTTTCGCAAAGACGGATGACTCGAAGGGGGGATACCAGGCCGGCATTTAAAAAAAAATAAGCCATATAACAACAATAGGTGGCCTTCACAGGTCCAGCATTGTTGACGTCATCTATAAACAATGAGTGACGGCTGTTCTGTTTGGCCGGGTGCCACTTAGAGAAGGGACTGTTCATTATGATTTTATTTTGAAAGAACAAATGCTGCGTGTAACCCTTTGTTATATAATTAGGAGCAGGCACCCCTGAAAAAAAAAATACAGAATGAAGATTTATTGGGAATCTCTTTGTGACAGAAACAAAAATATGAAAAAAAAACACCAGGAAGACAGTTGGAGTCATCTACGGGTGGGCACCAGTCAAAAAAGGACATTTCAACAACCAAAATGTGGCCTTTAGGCAGGTCACTTATATTGCACTTTTACCAAATTAAATTGTCTCCTTACAATGTTACAATATACAAAGTGTCTAGAGCTCTGGACTCTTGACACCTTGCCCCAGAGCCAAAGGTCTGGACCATTTCCTGTTTGCACTTGTGCAATTAAGTGAAGAGACATTGGCATACTATATCAAGGGAAATACTCGGTGCAATTTATGGATAAACTTTAAAAGTTAAAGGCCTACATACAAATGGAAATTTATTAAGCACTTTACATTAATCAATTGTCATTAGTTAAAAAACAGGTTGTAGCCAACTTAGAGTATTATATTTTCATTAAAATTAATGTTGACTTCATCTCAAACCAAAAAAAAAATGAATATATATTTAGACCGTATAGGTCTTTTGTTTAAACATTAATGCATACATTATTGAGTACATATATTTGAAACTTGTTTTGGCCATGGCCAGTTTAAAACTGAGCAGTTGGCTTCAGTCACATTTGATGCAAATTCTTTGGCAATGTTGTGGATCTCTGGGGCTATGCATAGTTGCAGAAAGTCCTAACTATAGTGCTACAGTTTAAATTAAATAAAATTTATATTTGACACACAAAATGCTGGACCAATAACAAATGTTCTGGTCAGTGCGAGAGAACTAGCTCCCATAAATGTGTCCAGCAGTGCCAGTGCACACGCTCATAGGACGTGCCGGAACTTTATCCTGTATGATTGGTGTCCGGGTCTGGACCTGTAGCAACATCCTACAGTATATATAAATAATGAAATTCTTGGCCGTACCTCTGATGGGGTTTTGGTGATAGGAAGAAGGCTCCTTCCTGAATTTATTCTAAATTTAGAAAACCTATTTACATTTGCAGACTGTTATTTTTTATTACTTATTTCAAAAACATTAGGCAATGTTTGCTTTTATCAAATTCATGAACATTAGTTCTTTTCTTTAAAGAGAGTGAAGAACTCGTGTCCAATATTTTATATAATTCCTTGTCCATACTCATGTACATGTATATATATTTTTGCAGGCTATTGCTGGACAGAACCAGGAAGATAACATCACAAGTGTATCATGTGACTTGTTCAAGGTAATACCATGAATTATATGCCAGAACTTGTTCATTGTTGTCCACCTCTTCCACAGAGAGGGGGACATTTAATTGGGTTTGTCTGTCTGTCCCTCTGTCCGTCTGTCTGTCAGGTTTCGTTTTCCGTGCAATAACTTTGCTAAATATCATCCAATTACATTCAAATTTGGGTCAGTGATTGCTCTCATGCAAACATTGGCTGGGATTGGTTTTGGAGTGTCTATCTAAAAAATATTTCTCTCCAGCTCAAAAACAAAAATATAAAATTTTGGTCCAATTTCTCAATGTGTTTTAGTTTTTAAGTTAGCCTGCAGATGTGTACCGTAAATCTTGTTTTTATGTCTGCACGTCTATTTATAGCCGCACCCTGAGTTTGCAACGTCTCTTAAAGGAGGTCCCACTGAGGTCCAAATACCCAAAACCCCCCTTAAAGGCCGCACCCCGACTCCGTCTCTGGCCTGATGGGTAAGAGAATTAGTTGCACGTAGCAAAATAAATCACGACATAGCTGCTTTAATGAAGACTAGAATAAAAAAGTATTAATTACAGAGGTTAAATATGTTGGCAGATTACGTATATTAAACATATTTAACGCTCGAGATAGGGACAATATAGATATTTTGTCCCTAACGACTTTTGCACATGGATTGTCAGGCATTTATCAGAAAAAGAAAGATTCCCCGAACGATCGTTTCGTTTGAATGGTGGTTACGCAAAACGATTCTTGTATGCATCAACACGCTTCTTTGCATGTAAAAGACCATAGTATGAACACTGAATTGAGGTTTATATGTACATTTATTGAAGCAAAAAGCCTGAATACTATCCACTATTACGCACCATCACGCAGTAGCGTTCAGGGGGCGACATGATGGCTAAGACTGCTGAGACTGTCAGATTTTCAACCTGCGGGAACTTAATCATGGCTCGTGGTATACATATAAAAACTTATATGTAGAACCTTGACATGTATATCTTTCATGCGATATATAACTTGTTATAAAAAATCATGGTAATTGTCACCAAATAATACGTTTAAAACACCCCAACTGTAACACAGCGGCCCGTTGGGCATGGTCAAGCAACATTGAAGTAAATGCCTACTTTAAAATCATTTGCAGCGTTATTTTTAACGATTATTTGTTTAAAAAAGTAAAATGAATATAAAGCTGACATCGTAAAGAGTCGCACAATGGCTGACGATCGTTTTAAAATAAAGTTTGAGTGCCGCCATGTGCTGAAACGCTATGGTGTTCTGCTAAGAATATTTTGAACGGCTGTACGCGGTGGGTGGTAAACAGAACAGCCACCTATTTCGTCCCAGTGTGCCTTGCGCGAACGCTACCTTGACAAGATGGCTCCCCACACGCGTACACGGACACTTTCTTGAGGAAAAAAACTTGCTTACCTCGACCGGCCATTTAATTTCACTTCAAAATCACTTGTTTTCACGCGTCATGTTTGCTATACGTGCGTATCTCGACAAGGTAACTTCAGTTAATTTAATATTTAGTTGAGTTGACCAGCGATGTTTTCAAACGCATCAGCAAATTGTGACATGGAGCGATGTCAACGAACGATGTGACTATGATAATACCGAAGTTACCGGTATGAAAATGATTCGAATCTTCCGAGTAATTCAAGAAATGGAATTTTCATCATAGATTAAAAAAAAATATTACTTTTAGAATTAAAATATACAGTGACTTTGAATGGATCAGCAGAATGTTTCTATACAAAATATATTGAACAATCAGTAGCAAACAAGAATACGGCACCGCATGTAAAATCTGTATATTCACCAAATTCCATCGGCTGTAGTGACATGTTCTACCATTTATATCTACAAGCGGGTTTCCCCTCTAACACTATTTCCATTCATACAATATATTCGTGATTGTATAAAAAAAACAAAGATTAAACAGAAGTAAATGACCGGGCTATACATATTCAAGGATGAAGGTTTTCCAGAAACATGACATGGGGGGCCGAGAAGATGGGCTATTCAATATTGAGGTACATGTATCAGACATTATAAAAAATGTCAGTAAGTACCAGCTAAATTTGAACTTTTATAAAGATTTCATAGTGTTCTAAATTACATATTTTGATTTTCTGAATTATTTTTATGAAAAACATAGATTTCAGGGCAATTCAGCTCCGTCAAAGGTATGACCGGTAATACCGATTTTTTCCAACAGATGTCACCACAAGTCCTCACCATGAATAATCTCATTCATTTTAATCTCGTAATAAGTGTTGTTATTGTTCAATGTTTATTGTTATTGTTTAATTGATTGCATATAATTGTTATATTTTATATGAACATTTAGACTATACAATTTTATACAATAAATCTGTGACTACTAAGAGTATTTCCTCTATGGTGTGCTTGATCTCCTATTATCGCCCAAAGGAGCGCCATGTCCAGGAGAGAGTTCTTCTCACAGTTCATTTCTGATAAACCATCTATTTATGGCCGCATCCCGAGTTCAGACAAAAAGTCGAGATTTTCGATTTTGAGTTTGTTTTTAAGGCCGCGGCGATAAAAACAGGATTTACGGTAGCTCAGCTGACTATAAGTCATCTGAGCTATAGTCGTGGTCCTTTGTCCGTCATCCGGCTGTCCAGCAGTCCGTCCGGCCAGCTGTCCGTCAATAGGGCACGTTTTGAAACCGTTGGACCTACAAATCCAAAATTTTGCATACAGTTAGATGCCCCCAAAATCTCCTTCCATACCAAAAATTGGGTCACTAGGACTTCATTCCTTTGAGATATTAAGGAAAACATCCATTTTCAATAAAAAAGCCATTGTTAAACTTCAGGGCTGTGTAATATCAAAACCGCTGATCTGTTTTTAATCATATTTAGTATACATATTCTTCCATAGATTTTCTATGGATATACCAAAAATTAGGTCAGTATTGCATATTGTTTTGAAGTTATGGGCCCAAATATAATGCAATTTTTAAAAAATTAGGAAATATATTTACTCACTTAACATGAGAATTGCTGAAGCTCGAGACTTTTTCTCAGGGATTTAATTTTATTTGATTAATATTCAATAGTTTACCCAATACTAAATCTAAATTTTGCAAATTTTTCAAGTTATTAGCATAAATAAAAAAACAATACCTTAAATTTTGTCCAGCTTTGGTAACAGCACATTTTTTTCCTGTAAGCACTGTTGATTTAATATTCACAGCATATAAACATTATGATGTAATCTTTATAAAACTGAAATTTCAAAGGAATTGATTGAATAAAGTAGCTTTTATTCAAGTTTTCATACACCATGTCAAGTGTTGTTTACATCTAGCCAACCTAGTAGTACAGCCTTCACTTGTGTCATGTAACCGCCTCCAGGCAGCTTGCCTAGGCTTAGCTTGGTCACTACTAGCAGGTTTCCCCTCTGCCCTGCACTTCCCCCTCCCTCCCCCAGATGGTGCATAAACTAGATAAATGTCATAATTTCTGTATTTTGCATAAAAATCAAACTTCAGCTGAGCGCCGTGACCCATGGGTCCCTTGTTGTTAATTCAAATCGGTCATATAAGCTTTAAACTCTTTGGAAAACCATGATAAAAAAATTAGACCCAAGACAAAATTGACAAATTCTGAAACTGTAATACCAGTAGTTTCCCTTTTTTCATGAAATGTGTTATTTTATATTACTTCCATTTCAGACATATATAGGAGATTCTCTTGGAGAGTATACAGGATTGCTGGTGGCAGTGATGTCTGAGAGGGAGAGTGGTCAGATCACAGAGGAGAAGTTCATATCCACCGGAAGCTGGTTAATACAGGAGCAGGGACAGCAGGAGCAGCTGGACTTTTACTTCAATGTGTTCAGTCATGGCAGGGAAACAATGGATAAAAATGGTAAATACACTCAAGAAATGAGCGCTCATACTTGGCTCATGTTGTCAACAATTTGTCCTAAGGTCAAATTAGGAAGGCTCAGGAAACATAAGTGGGAAATCTTTAAGTGAGATCAGATTGAAGAGACTACAAAATATTTTAAGATCCTCAAATGTCCCACTTCAGTATGATTTTAGGACTTTAATCCTTGTTTGGGCCTGAACTTTGAGATATTCAACCATATATGCAGTCAAAAACCAGCTTCTGTGGCTCAGTGGTAGAGCACAGGACTTGATCTAAGCTGGGAGATCATTAGTTCAAATATGTCAGCCGAGGTGGTGAGATTTTTCATGGTTGGCCCTCACCAAGGGTGAGCACTCTGCAGGCCATATGGGAAGACTGTGCCCAAAAGCCGTGTTTCACTCATAAAAAAGTGCACCAGACCAGCATAACACACCCAGGGCTCGAGGTGCACTAGTCACCGAGCCTAGATAAAATTAGTACTATTGTACATGTGAACTATCAGCCCACTGGTTGTAACAGGAGAAAGAGGGTAGCATTCCCTTTTTGTGATATTTTTTTTTCATTTTAATTGTACCTATTATATTGGTGTTATGGTAATAAGAACAGGAGAGTTTTGTTATACCTATTAATTCTCAACATGTTCAAGCAATGGGCTCAACAAATGTGTGTAAAAACCAGTGTTGTCTGTATATTTTTAAGAATAATAATGTTAATTAAATAACACCAATGTTTTTGTAGATTGAATGACTTATACAGTGATGTTTTCTGTTTCAGAACTTTCTACATTTCTGGAAACTTGTGCAAGGGCTAGTCTTCACTCAGGATCAATAAATTATGACCAGGAGGGGTTCAGAAAATCATTGCCTACAATCTCAAAAAGTATGGTGAGTTTGATTTCTAGCTCAACTGTCCTCAGTAGTTTTGTAATTTGATTAATTTTTTATTGTTTGATCCTTTCTTTATCATCAAAACTGAGAGAAGTCATTAGTCCTTGATATTCACCATTTTATCATGTACAGCCACAAAACTTATGATTTACCCAATGAGTGGTTGGCCATGCCATTAAATGCCACTAGTATTTCCTTGTAAATGCTGACATGGATAATACCCCGTGTGTTAGATAAAATGCATTTAAATGGCATATATTAACAAAATGTTTTATTATTGGTACCCTGAAAATAATAATGAAGCCACATTTGGATTTATTTAGATTTTTCTAGTAGCATGTTTTGAAGCATGCACAGAAACTGTCCCTTGGAACAGATTGGTGATGGAAGCACTCAGGTCTACCATCCATGACTGGCCTCCTGGCACTACAGAGGAAATCCCTCTTACTTTGATTCAGGGATCATCTCTCCAACTACCACAAACATAGTTAGCTCAGAAACCAATCTCTTTAAATAAACAAAACCCTGCATTAAAAATAACATTATAAATAACTAATGCCAAAATTGCTCATGAGGAACCATCCCTAAATCCACATCCCCTTAAATCCATACCTGAATTGCTTTATTAAGTTTTCCTTTTATTTATTTCAGTAATAACAGAAATTAAACTTGATAATTAAGAATCCAGTAATGAGAGTGCAAGTAGAATCAGGAAAAAGAAATGCTACCAGGTAACGTGACCTGACATAAAAAATTCAATTTTCTACTATTTGCCAACAATGCCAGTATTTTCTAGAAAAAAGTGGCTTTAACAACAGGATGGATTTTATGAGTATTTTGCTGACATTTTCTATACTAAAAACTTCCAATTTGATTGTATTAAAATTAGTCAAAAACCTCATGTGCATTTAATATCACAGATTTTACATCTGCCAGAAAATGTTTTTCTAATTCAAACTATATTTATCTGTACCTCTACAGCTCGGAACAGAAGCGACGCTGAGTCAGTCAGACCTGAGTTACTGGTGCTCCAGACATTGTGTTCGGCTAGTTGTCCCGCTTCACAAACTGACCCAAGAAATCTTCACAGGAAAATATCAGAAACATCAGGTCAGTAATAACTGAGGATCAGAAACATCAGGTCAGTAATAAATGAGGATCAGAAACATCAGGTCAGTAATAACTCAGGATCAGAAACATCAGGTCAGTAATAACTCAGGATCAGAAACATCAGGTCAGTAATTAATGAGGATCAGAAACATCAGGTCAGTAATAACTCAGGATCAGAAACATCAGGTCAGTAATAACTCAGGATCAGAAACATCAGGTCAGTAATAACTCAGGATCAGAAACATCAGGTCAGTAATAACTCAGGATCAGACACATCAGGTCAGTAATAACTCAGGATCAGAAACATCAGGTCAGTAATAACTCAGGATCAGAAACATCAGGTCAGTAATAACTGAGGATCAGAAACATCAGGTCAGTAATAACTCAGGATCAGAAACATCAGGTCAGTAATTAATGAGGATCAGAAACATCAGGTCAGTTATAACTCAGGATCAGAAACATCAGGTCAGTAATAACTCAGGATCAGAAACATCAGGTCAGTAATAACTCAGGATCAGAAACATCAGGTCAGTAATAACTCAGGATCAGAAACATCAGGTCAGTAATAACTCAGGATCAGAAACATCAGGTCAGTAATAACTCAGGATCAGAAACATCAGGTCAGTAATAACTGAGGATCAGAAACATCAGGTCAG
The DNA here is from genome assembly GCA_026874595.1 of Sipunculus nudus. NCBI lineage: Eukaryota > Metazoa > Annelida > Sipuncula > Golfingiida > Sipunculidae > Sipunculus > Sipunculus nudus. The sequence goes on along the minus strand of CM049312.1, from coordinate 82,407,611 downwards.
TAATAACTTTGGATTAACTCACCAGGGAACAAAATATACATGAAAATTAATTTTCTATAAGTAGTTATTTTGGAAAATTGTGATTTATTAAATTTCAATGCAATTTTGTTCAATAAATTAGTCTATGCTGCATGTGTTTATTTTTGTCTCCATTTACTTAGTCCCACACCTGCCATTCTTATTTGATATGAGTACAAATCATTACCAGCTCAGCTGATCACTTAAATCAATCACTTGTCAGACATCGCTCTACATAGTTCATCTCTACATGACACAAACAGGATTAATTACTGTTTCAACCATATTTGTTTATACATCATAATCAATCAGCCAGCACGATTATGATTAAATATTTCTAATGTTAGAAGGAAGAACTGCAATGTTATTTCTAGTCCAAGAATTTCACATTACCTCTTCCAACAACAAGGTTTTATAAAAGTTATTTTTTTTCACCCATGACCACCTCTTCTTTTTGTTTATTATTTGTCTCTATTCATTCTACTTCCAATTAATTGTTAATAGATAAAATGAATTTTGTGTAGAGGTATGTCTTTATGCCAGAGAAGGTTAGTTTAATTTTATGCCTTATATGGATTAATGTTTTATAGCATGTTTTATTGCAAATATTCTTTGCTCAAATCTGGTATATATATATATCTTGCTTTAGGATACAGCTGTGGGTCAGGGTGATGAGGCCAGGAACAATAGCATCATGGCTGGTAGCAGCCTGGTCAGCTTCCCTGTGTGTTGGATGCTCTGTAGCAGTCTCCCTGTCAGCTTCCTGCCAGCATCAACTGTCTCTGACTGTCTGGTAAGTGCTCTGTGACTGTAACAGTAACAACAGCATCATGGCAGACAGCAGCCTTGTCACCTTCCCTGTGTGCTGGATGCTCTGTAGCAGTCTCTTCTCTGTCAGCTTTTTCTCAGCATCATCAGTCTCTGACTGTCTGGAAAGTGCTGTGTGACTGTAACAGTAACAACAGCATCATGGCAGACAGCAACCTGGTCACCTTCCCTGTGTGCTGGATGCTCTGTAGCAATCTCTTCTCTGTCAGCTTTGTCTCAGCATCATCAGTCTCTGACTGTCTGGAAAGTGCTGTGTTACTGTAACAGTAACAACAGCATCATGGCTGACAGCAGCCTGGTCTGCTTATCTGTGTGCTTTGGTACAAAACTTATTGGTAAATAACTCAATGAGTCTGTGATGTTTCTCATCCCTAAAGAGTGCCTCCCACCCCCCAAATTTTCCAACAGACTTGAATTACAAATCATCCAAGTGTTGTTGTGCAAGGTGCATCACCCAGTGATGTCTACTTCAAACCTTTCTCAGGGATATATGAATGATCATTTATGACTAGGAGAATTGACAACTTTGGACTGGTAAGAAAGAGCATTATGTCAGAAACCAGAAAGTCATAAGGGATGCACTTAATGTTCCCCAATCCGTGGAAGTGGGGGACATTGATTTGGGTTTGTCTGTCTGTCTGTGTGGCAGGTTAGATCCAAAAGTCAAGTTGACTGAAGATCTTGGATAGTGTTGTCATGTACTGGAAATTGGTGGCACCACCTACCCTATTATCCTTTTCTTGTTTTTGTGCCCTTTAATACCCAATCATTTGCCACTAAACATTACTGTGAGGATAATAAGTGAAAAACTAATGGACAGATCTCTTTAATATTATACATATACATAGATATGGGTTATGGGATGATGTATATTTAAATTGGGAACATGACCTCTCCTATGAGAGGGGCCTTGACATTTAATTTTCCCATATTTAGTGAAAAATATTGTTTCTCAAGTTTATAAATGGAAGAAACCATGATCGCTTGCCAAGTGTCAATATATGCTGCTGAAGATGGGGGGGGCCTATTCCAAGGGGGGGGGGGGGTGTATTGTCTGGGGATAGGATGGCACTGCATAGTGCCAAGAAGAGCAGGGGTGGTTATAAGGGAGAATATTGTATGTATGCTAATCTGTGGAAGTTAAGGGTGAATGTATTTGTATATTCATACTCTGATGATCATACTTAAATGATGATAATTATATACAGTGTGGTACTGTATATTACTTTCTTTCTTCTGCAGCAATCAGTTGTCCAGCACAGAGCATGGAGCTGTTTATATGACAGTAACCAGGATGGACTGAGTATTAACAGGTAACAGGAGCTACATTGATCACCTTGATAAGAAGTAACCCCTTACCCTGATTTATGTTACTGAAGACACAGTTACTCTCCCGGCATGAACATTCTGGTTTACCCAAAATTTTGATTTTTTTTTAACCAGACAAGGTTTCTGTAAAAGGTCGATTGTAAATGGTCTGAAATTATAATATTAAATTTTTTACCTTAACTGTAACAGTAAGCTCTGTTTTGAAGTTTATGCCTCGTGTGTAATATTAATTTAAAAAAAGTACTGATTCCTAACACTGCAAACAGTCATTAGGTGCATGCTGTTAAAAACTATCAAAGCACCTGTTTTTCAGCCATTTTCTGGGCTCAGTTGATGTTAGTGAAGTGCTAATTGATCAATTATATCAATGATTGATTGTTTTTCATGATTGATTAAATTGGTTGCATTTGATTATGCAAATGATTATGCATGCAAATTCAAAGGAATCATATTAAACAGAAAAAATGCCCTCACCCTGTCTGAAAAGTTGACTAAGTGGTGAACAGCATTTAAACTTAACCTTGTGTCAACAAATTAAATTGTTGATTACCTGGATCTATTAACATGACGTACAGGTCAGACTGAATTTACTTGGTCAATATTTTAGTTATAAGTCTGAAAAGCTTATTTCACAATAATATAGAAAGTATATAAAATGATTCATCAATAATTGATCATCATTTTTTTTGCTATCTTTCAATCATCAAATATAATTTATGGCCAATTCTGAACACAAGTTGATGTTAAACAAAATTTATTAAAAAAATTTCCAATATTTCATTCAGGTGTCATAACTTAAAGGGGCCTAATCACCTATCTGACCTTTATTAAGTAAAGGTAATCCCTTGAAGCTTTTATAAAAATAGGCCAGAAAATGTGGATATCACTGCACACAGGCTGCTTGTTTTGTTTATATCAACGTGTTCATAATATGTAGGGGTAAACCAAAATAATCAAAACAAATTCAGCAACAGCATCTGGCAGCAAGTCAGATAAACCAGAGCTTTCTAAATGGCGTTTTGCAACAAGTGACCTTTCTACCTCCACATATATGCATCCTACCACATTAGGTTGTATGTTTTTTTCCCATTTGTCAACATTGCTGTGTTTACAAACATGTTGATAAATAAGTTCATACATCCTTCACAGAGGCGTTATAAGAATTTTTCATAACTATAATTTTATTACCCTCAGATCATTAATATACACACAGAGGAAACCAGAAATCATGTAAATTCTGTATCAAAAGGTAGGCGAATGTGCTGCTTTAAAAGGCTGCTGGATATAAAGCATTTTATTGGAATTTATATTTAAAATAAAAATTGATGGTTTATTGATTTGTCAAGTAGCTGACAGTATTTCCAAGTTTAGTCTCCAAATGACAGTCTGATCAGCCACATGAAAAGGTTGTGTTATGACAAATTCTAGATCACTATAAAAGCACATTTCCAGATTGTCACCTCATAATATTAAGAACAAAATAAAAATGGTATTGATCGATTAAAATCCTTTATAAATTTAAACCATCATGTCATATTTGCACAGATCTGTCACATCATTGCCCTGTTTCTGTTTTGGCTTCAGTCATCCCTGTTTGAATAAAATTACATCTTTAAAAAGTTTACTTGATAGACATGTGACAGATCTAGAGTGCTATTTTCAAACAGTTTATATTTTACCCACCAGGTGGCAGCACCATGTGATATCCTACAAGGGTCCCACACTCATGATGATACAGTTTGAAGGTTACGTCTACTGCTTGGTTGTGGATGAAGCGTGGAAGTAAGTTACCTTTTCTTATATATATAATTAGTCTTTTCCACTACCTCTGTCCACCAGGTATTTAAGGGTAACAGTGTATACGGGGAACTGAGCTAAAATATTCTGTTTTAAAATAACTGCAAAGCTGGAGTGAATTTGAATGACAATAATAATTGTATCCGCCAAAACGAAATTTTGCGGATACTATGTTTTTGACCGGGTTCCGCTGCCGCCGCGTTCGTTTCTGGAGAACTCCTCTAAGACTACTGGACGGATTTTTCCGTAACTTACACAAATTATCGGGTCACATGTGAACTGGTGCCTAACCAAGTGACCTTGACCTCTGACCTTTCTTTTCTGCCTAGCGTCCATTTGTGCGTCTGTTTCCAACCATAAACCCACATATCTCATGAAATTTTGCATGTGTATACATCTTGGATAGTTTCTCGTTCAAATAACAGGTGGCGCCACATACAATCATGTTTATGTGGCAGAGATCCATTCTAATATGTAACACATGTAACTCTATTTTCCCTTGCCACTCAATCCATGCCTCACTTCACCCGTCCTTCTCTGATTTTGGAGGATACACGTAGTGATTTGTCGACTACCTGTATTCTAGTTTATTTTGTTTGAAATTAATGCTAAAATAATTAAAACAGAACATTAAACAGGGTTGATATTTTAGTGACTTGTAAAACTCAAGTGCACAACGTAAGGGGCCTGGACAGTCGAGGGGTAAAAGGCTTGGCTATCCCTGCTGGTGACTCATGTTTGATCCCCCGTGTGGCTATGTGAGTGGGTTGAAGTTGCCCGTCCAAGGCAAGTGGTTTCTCTGGGTTCTCCAGGTTTCCCAACCTCTACAGACTGCTGAATGCCTTCATCCGAGCCTTGAAGTGTGCCTTGATTAGTTATAATAACTAATTATACAATCCATGTAAAATAAGAAAGTTTAAATTTACATAAAATTTCAGAATACTAAGTTAATGTTCTTTACACTCCAGTTTGCTGGTGCACCAGAAATTTCACAGTTTTGTCCTCTTACATTTGCTGCCTTTGGAATCTTAGTTTAAAGGTTTTTAAAATTTTTTGAGAGAAAATCAGGTGGACAGGGTGTCAAAGAATAGTATGGAAAGAATGAGATTAAAATGTAACAATCTTGCCACTAGTGTTGATCTAACTATGCACGCATATCATGGAATTGAATTCTTCATTTGTATTTGTAATATTTCATTCATTCATAAATAGTTCTTAATTTGATTTTGCAAAAAAGACACATTTCCAGCCAAAATAATTTCTGATTTTATATAAGATTTTCTTGCAATGATGAAACCTAAACTGGCCCAATTCATGAAATAGTTATGACTTTAAAATTTTTGTTTCTTCTGACAGAGAAATCAAACATTCCCGTGTTGTGTCGCATTTAGTATTTTTACCGCCATCTTGAGGCAACTCATGTAACTAATTTGCCACTGTCTGTCCCTCTTATTTCATGGACTGGTAATCTTGCCGGTTCACGGACGGTCAGCGCCACACATCACCCCCTCGCTGAACTAAGGTCTTTTCCAGTGATGTCAGCAGTGGTCATTCCCAGAATCTTTTTCAAAACCAACATGGTTCATTCAGTCATTGCTTATTCCAGGCTTCCAATTGGCTATTAATATTCCCACTTAATTTGTCTTAATAGTTTAAGGCAGTTGCTTAAGTTGAGTTTGGCGAGACTTTATAAAACACTATAACTGCAGCCTCAGTGTTAACATCTATTGGATCACTACTCTTGAAAGTTGGCCTGTTAAAACCATGTAGGCAAAACTCTGGCTAAGCCAATCAAGTGCGCCACATGAGGAGCGCAGTCAAAATGTACCAGCTGACTGAAATGATCACGATTCGCAAATTGCAATTTTACAGATAATACACGACTTCAGACAAATGCTGCCTGCTGCTCTTGTCATCTAGGCAGAAGGAATTTTACTGGACCTGTCGGTACAAAATTGTTGCAATAGTGTCTACAATATGCATGTACATTTGGCCCATGGACCATAATATTCGTTCAGCAGATATATATTATAGGACACGAGGTCCATGTGTGGACTTCCTGAATACATGATTTCAGTGAGAATGTTACCAAGCGGGTTGAGCTGTGGGACCGCTGTTGGCATTCTCATAGCAATGATGCCACTCACATGAGGGGTGACGGCCTGATATGCAAATACAGGGGAATCGTCAGGTCCTGAAAGAGCCTTGTGATGCCTAAATATGCAAATATCAGGGATTCACCATACAGACTTTACAGGGCTTTAGTGATAAGAGCTGGCACTGAGTTAAGTCTATCGGTACATGGAATCACGTTTTATTATAAGCATTTTATTAGTAAATGCAAAACTAAAGCCCAGGCAGGGCTATGATGGACCCATGCATTTCATGAGAGGCGCATGCTAAGAAAGGAGCGTACATACTTAACAGACCTTGATCATGAGCACGTGCACTGTGTGTGTTTGCGCAGTGCTCATGTCAGCAGGGTTCAGGTCATTGACCTCTGCATGTAAACAGACGGGCAAGATGAATGATAATCAAGTATTCAGGTGCCTAATATTAATGAATAATATTTAAGCTAGAATAAATAAAAAGCTAGGATGCTATATATAACTGTTAAATGACCACAAATGAATGAATTAACACCATTATTGTGTTAATGTATGCAACATGGATTGTCATATATATATATATATATATATATATGTATGTTCACAACAGCTTTTCAAGGTGAACCCTGTTTTGTTTAGATTCTCACGGTTGTCATGGATGCTACAATTTATGTTATGTTAATACAACATGGCCCAAACACAACCGCTTTAACGGTTGATTGCCACTCCTGTGTAGGTTACTAACCCCAAATCATACATGTCACATATCGCCAGTAGGTGTCTCTAGTTAAATGGAAAAGGTGTGATGGAGTGTGGTATACCAAATTGCTAAGTTGTATTGCCATATATGTTCACCTATTGTGCCATGGCAGTACTGCATAAGGTTGATGTTGTTTCAGAGATAGTACACACAAGTGGGGAGGCAGTGATTGCTGTTTGATTCAGCTTTATCCACAATACAGGATCATGCAAGGTAAGTGTCCACATGTATAGTTGTGAACACACTGATCAGTGCATATGTCTTGATAATGCCTATATTCCCTATTTTAAAAACTATACTACAATGGCCAACCATCCAATGGCAATGAGATCACTGTAAACAGCCAGTAATTTTAACACTATACTACAAGTGAGATAAAAAATAGGTATGACTGTACAAGTGTAGACCCATATGGTAATTGCCAGCATTTCCGGCACCTTGTAAACCCAGGTTGTCAATCACATAACCTATGAGAAACTTGCTGTGAAGTGGTCAGCATTTAAAAAAATATGCAGGCAGATTTTGCTGAGTTTTAGCAGAATGTTTGTTTGCACATGGTAAGTGTATAGTACACCATCATGTTTAATGTTTGTCAAGTTCAAGTGACAATGTAATTGTAGGCCATAAGGCATATGAAATGATGGATTTACAGTGGAAATTTGTTGTGTTGAAGCCTAAGGGACCCTCAGAAAACTTGGACACATCACAGGTTCGACACAGGGGGATTTTATTTGGTAATAATTTAACTAGAGTTGATGGGAATATTGAGTCTGTAACTTTGACATAAGTGGGGTATTTAACTTAAGCGAGTTTGATACAACAAGGTTTCACTGTATTTGTTTTATTTTATTTCTGCCCTCTCATACATGACCAGTGAAGCTAGTCCTGTGTAGTGAGCAAGTTATAAATAGAACAATGATGCTTCCATTTATTCACAAAGTTAAAGTCATATCTTTTTCTCCTGTCCAAAGATTAGGGTCTGGACAGTGGGGGGCTAAAACGCTCAGCACTCTCCGCTGGCGATCTGGGTTTGAATCCAAGCATGGCTGTGAGAGTGGGTTGTAGTAGCCTATCCAAGGCCAGTGGTTTTCTCTGGGTTCTCCGGTTTCCTCCAGCTCTGGACACTACCATACATCACCACCTGAGCCATTATTTGTATAATCCATGTCAAATAAATAAGTCCTGGTCCTTTGTCCGTCGTCCGTCCGTCTGGCCGTCCGTCTATTAACAGGGCACATTTTAAAACCGTTGGACCTACGAATCCAAAATTTTGCATACCATTAGATGTCCCCAAAATCTCCTACCATACCAAAAATTGGGTCATTAGGACTCCGTTCCTTCGAGATATTAAGGAAAAACCTCCGTTTTCCATAAAAAAGCCGTTGTTACACTTCAAGGCTGCCTAATATCAAAACCACTGATCTGTTTTTGATCATATTTAGTATTTCTATTTCTCCATACATTTTCTATGAACATACCAAAAATTAGGTCAGTATTGGGTATTATTTTTAAGTTATGGGCCCAAATATAATGCAATTTTTAAAAAATCAGGAAATATATTTACTCACCTAACATGAGAATTGCTACAAATGGAGACTTTTTTCAGGAATATAACTTCATTTAATCAAGATTCAATTGTTTACCCAAAATTAGATCTGAATTTTGCAAATTTTTCAAGTTATTAGCATAAATAAAAAATCAATACCTTAAATTTTGTCCAACTTTGGCAATGGCACGTTTTTTCCCTGTAAGCACTGTTGATTTAATTTTCACAGCATATACATATAAGGATTTTATCTTTTAAAAGCTGAAATTTCAAAGGAATTGATTGAAAAGAGTAGCTTTTATTCAAGTTTTCATACACCATGTCAAGTGTTGTTTACATCTAGCTCACCTAGTAGTACAGCCTTAACTTGCATTATGTAACCCACCCCAGGCAGCTTGCCTTGGCTCAGCTTGGCCACTACTAGCAGGCTTCCCCTCTGCCCTGCACTGCTCCCCCCCCCCCCCCCATGAATGTTATAATTTTCTGTATTTTCTTTTATTCTTGGCTATGCTACATTTTGTATTGTATAGATTTTATATTGTACCACCAGGGTTACAATGATTAAAGTGCACATTTAATTGTGTGCACAAAGTGGTGTATTGCTATGAAAGTGTGGATGTTTGTTAGATAAGTAATTCCTTTCTTCAGAAGAGTAAAAACTTCACCAGGTGTGAAATTGACTATTAATTCCAGTAATAAATTATAGCTGAGATAGTAATTAGCACAATGATATTGTTTGTCCCTCATTCAACCAACAGTGTGTATATTTTATTTGAAAAGATGTTTTTATTTTATCAGATTTACTTAATCTTTTATTTTATTTCGGTGAATAAAATTAAGCATGTACTGAAAACTCCATTGTGCAAAACTTTTAAATAGTGATTCAAGGAATAATCTTGAAGATGCCATGTTGTGGCATTATTTTCTTTTAAATTCAGTTTAAACATTTGTGTTTTAAAATAAATAAATATATGTGTATGCATAATATGACCCAATATGAGCTACACTCTGGATATATAATAATTGCAACTTAGAATACCTTAGAAATAAAGGTATTAGTCCATTCTGTCCACTTGCCTGTCCATCTGTAAATTTTTCATATGTATCACAGTATCTCAAAACTTTTACTGTTTTTCTTCATGACAGTCTTGTCAGAGTATTAGTTTGCAATCATATATGTAGAACTTTACTATATCCAAGTAGGAGGGCCCCTCTTCCTCTTAGGTTCTCATATGCTTATATAAATGAAAAACATTACAATAGAATATATTGCATATTTTGCATTTGCAAAAAATTCAAACTTCAGCTGAGCGCCGTGACCCATGGGTCCCTTGTTTCATAACTTGTGAAGTGATTTGTTTTTAAATCCATCTTTTTTTGGAAACCAAAGTCACAGAGCAAAAAATTGAAAATATGCATAAAGTTTGGTTCACCAGTGACATTATATAGATGATGGCTCCCTGTTACTTTTTCAGCTGGTCCTTCCATGGTGTATATGAACACAGAGGACCGAACAGCCCCCAAAGGATTGTTCATAGGCAAAGACTCGAAAACAACAATGTTAGAGATTGATGCTGGGCTTTCCAAAGTCAGACATTATGGGATAGACTATCCAATACACAGACTGGAGGTAAGAAACATGAAATAACTTTGTCTTTTTTCTGATGAACTCTAGAGAAACTTAATTATATATGTATATGACTTACCCCCTAGGGGGCAGCACTGTGGTCATATTACCATGGTACCACTTCATTCTATTCAAAATGTGTTGTTTGACATCATATAGAGATAAGTGACTGGAACTAGTTGTAAAATCATGTTAAGTGATTGAAAGAAGAAAACCACTGATGTAAGGTTATTGTATCCCCAGATGTCAGTCTTGCCTCAGCCACTGCCGCTGCCTCTGCTGCCGCAGATAAATCATGTCTGCATGATAACCCAAAAAATATTTCACGGATCTTTACGAAACTCGACATGTGCATTGATATGGGTGATAGGATATACCCAATTTCAAATTGGGTCATGACCTTAACTAGTAGAGTGACTTTGACCATGATTAGGTCCATTTTTTTGGAGGGGGGGGGGGGGGAATCACACAAAGTCTTAAATATCTCAGTAAATCTTGCATGGATTGATCCAAAAATCAAGTCTACCAAAGATCTTGGATAGGGACGAGTATATTTAAATTGGGCTCATGACCTTTCCTTAAAGAGTGTCTTGACCTTGAATATTTCCATATATGGTGAAAATTACACAAATTCTTAAATATCTCAAGGATTCTTGCATGGATTGATCCAAAAATCAAGTTGACCAAAAATCTTGGATAGCATTGTCATATATCGGAAACTGGTGGTGCCACCTATTATCATTTTCTTGTTTTAGCTTCTTTTAATGCCCCAATCAATGCCACTTTACAGTACTGGGAGCATTATAACTCGAAAACTACTGGCCAGATTCTTTCATGTTATACATATATACATACATATGGGTTCTGGGATGAGTTGTATATAAATTTGGGTTATGACCTTTCCTTTGAGAGTGGCCTTGACCTTGAATATTTCCATATATGTTAAAAATCACATGATTCTTAAATATCTCAAGAAATCTTGCATTGATTGATCCAAAATTCAAGTTGACCAAAGATCTTGGATAGAGTTGTCATGTACCAGGAACACCTTAGTCCTTTTCTTGTTTTTGCCCCTTTTAATACCCCAATCATTGCCACTTAATTTTGACAGTACTGTGAGCATTATAAGTAAAAAACTTATGGACAGATTTCTTTCATATTATGCATATATATATGGGTTATCGAATGAGGTATATTCAAATTGGGATCATGTGAGAGTGGTCTTGACTTTAAATATATCCATATTTGGTAAAAATCACACAAAATCTTAAATATCTCAATAAGGGATGTATAGATTACCGTAGTCCAAAATACAAATTGGCTAAAGATCTTGGATAGCTTTGACTGTGGGAGACAAGTGGTGCCACCTATTGTCCTTTTCCTTTTTTCAAGCCTTTAAATACTCCATTGCCACTTGACTGTACTGTGAGCATTATAAGTAAAAAACTAATGGACAGATTTCTTTCATATTATGCATATACATAGATATAGGTTATGGAATGAGGTGTATTTTAATTTGGATCATGACCTCTCCTATGGAAGTGGCCTTGACCTTGAATATTCCTATATTTGGTAAAAAATATTGTTTCTCAAGTTAATAGATGGAAGAAACCATTGTGGCTTGCCGAGTTTCAGTATATTTTTTTGATGATTCTCAGAATTGGCCTGAAATTGTGTATATCCATAGATCTGGGACTCCTCCATGTTGTGTTTAAGACTAGTTGGGCCATCTGCAATAGTTTCCTGTGGCGTCCATCTGTACATGTGCTTTGGGTGATACTTGCTCATGTCTAAGGAGTAGGTCAAGGTATTGTTCTAAAATTTGGCATGTCTATCCATCTTGGAAAGTTGTCACATAAACCAGATCGGTGGCACCATTCATAGAATAAATTAATGCCCTTTTCTCAGGAGTGGTTTGCAGTGTTGGTGTGAAATTGTGCATATTTATAGATCTTGGACTCCTCCCTCTTGTACTCCAGACTAGTGGCACCATCTACAATCGTTTTCCTGTGGCGTCTATTCGCACATGTGCTTCAGGTGAAAATTGCTCATATCTCAGAGGTTGGCTCAGGTATTGGTCTAAAATTTGGCATGTTCATCCATTTTGGAAAGTTTTCTCCTAAATGCGACAGGTGGCACCACTTACCTTTCCATTTTTGTTGAATGAATTAATGCCCTTTTTCCAAGGAGTAATTTGCAGTATTGGCCTCTGACGGTGCAACCTACAATCATGTTTACGTGGCAGACATCCATCTCACTCTAATATTTCCCCTTACCACTCAATCCATGCCTCACTTAACCTGAAATTAAGTCATGGGGACCAATATTTTGTAAACTTCAGGCTAAAAACATGATTTTGAGCACCCAGTCAGTCAGACGGGGCACAAATTGTAGCTGCTTGGCCTAGAATCTTCTTACATGACATTACGGCAGGTCCTGGTGGAAATCTGAAATTAGATCATGGTACCAATATTCTGTGAGCCAAGAGCATGATCTTTAGCACCTGAAAATCAGATGGGCACAAATTGTATCTGCTAGCCCTAGAATGTTTCAATGTAATATACAGGAAAGTCTCAGGCAATCTCCTTTGAAAACCTGAAATTAGGTCATGGTTACCTGTATTTTGCATGCTACTGACCAAAACATCTTGAGCAATCTCCATGGAAACCTGAAATTAGGTCAAGGTGACCTATGTTACTGGCCAAAAACATTTTAAGAACCCAGACAGTCAGACAGCGTACAAAACTTTACTGTTGTACATAGAATCTTCTGTCTTGACATCCAGGGATGTCATTCAAAAATGTGCATGGTCATTTTTAGCCCAGCTGACTGCATACAAACAGGCTAGATTTCTTGGGAATGACTTGACATATTATTATGAATTTGAAACTTTTTCTTCTTGTTGATTTTTAGAACTTTAATTGCTACTGTTGCAGGGGATATCACCTACACAATTTGTCATTCAGATGATAAAATCCATTTTGTGAATGTCTTCCTAGTCTGCTGAGCATCATTTGATTGTAATGAGTTATGCAAAAATGCAACCAGTTCAATTGCTTGTGAAAGAAAATGACCAATCATTGATATAATGGATTAATTGGCCCACCACTAATAGAAAGTAACAACATCTTCACCATACCACATGTTGAAACCGAGTAGCTTTGTTTTATAGCATTCAGCTTTATGATAGGTATTTATTGTTGTTCATGTACAAGTAGAAGCAGACACATTATAACATGTAACTGTGGTACAAGACATGTTTTCCTTGTAAGTCCAACAGTATGTGTCGTCATGATTAACAAACAGCGTATATATGTCTTAAAGGAAGTGGTTTAACATCACATACATAAAATACACATTCATTCCTGTGGCAGCAAAGTGTCAAACATCTTAAAACTGAAATCAGCCCTTGTTTTATTATTTTGTTAACACCCAGCAAAGCTTAATGATGGTTCAGAGCCGTGTTATGTTAAGGATTAGAAAGGATTACAGGAATTAATCCACTTTAATTTCCTTTTTGAAGTTCAGTCAGGACTGGTGTGACTAAAATCCAAGGAAAAAAAGCTAAAGGAGGTCAACAGAGGTCACTTGGTCAACCTCCCATGAAACTTTTAGTTACAGAATGATTTTTTTTTGGTGACGTATCTGTTCGTTTTTTTTCAGGGGCACTGAGTTAGGGAAGGGTAATTTGGTCAGAGGAAAGCAAACATGGGCCATGTCTTAAATTCTTTATTATCCCCTGGCAGTGAAGTTGCATGATGGGATATAGTAATGCCTTAGTTTGTGCATCTATCAGAAGTTCCATTCTTGGCTTGTGGACATATTTAAAGCCAAACTATTCAACCAAAATCTTCAAATTTCATAATTACCTCACTTGCCAATAGAGGAAGAACCTTATTGATTTTGAGGTCACAAGGTCAGAGTTAAATGTCAGAATTATATCAAACCCACTTCTTTAAAAACTTGTAGACACATATTTTTCCAAAATTTTCACCTCAAACTCTCTATCTTTCACATATAGCACACCTATTAATTGGGGAAGTACCTTTTGATTTTTAGGTCAATGGTGAAATTTCAAAGGTCACTGAAACCACTTCTTTCAAGGCTTATGGTCACATTAAAGCCAAACTTCTCATCTAAACGTTCAGTCTTTCACACATTGCTGACTGACCCATAGTGGAAGATCCCTGTTGATTCTTAGGTCAAAGGTCAAGGTCACAGCACCAGCCTGTCATCTTTAACACTGATATGACTTACAGTTTAATATATCTAACCTGCCTATCCCCCTGATGTTAGGGCATGCTTTGCATTCCAGTGCCCTTGTATTAGATGGTTTTGTCGTTAAATCTAGAACAACTTGGTATACTCACAGGCCTTTTTAAATAAACACATGTGAAAACGGAGGTAATAAAATGCAAACAGAAATATCTTCCTTGCCAAGAGGTGAATAACTATGACTGGTTAACATTATGAATTAACCATCACATTATGTGGTTTAGTTTGAATGCTTGTTGTTTCCTTATTACCTGATAAAAACAAAACCACTGGGGTAAACAGGTTAATTTCAGTCTTATGGCTTTATCAGTGATCAGACTTCCAGTGCATGTTTATTGTATCCGCCAAAACGAAGTTTCGTGGATACTATGTTTTTGACTGGGGTTCCGCCGCCGCCGCCATGTCCATTTCTTGAGAACTTCTCTGAGACTACTGGACAGATTTTTCCAAAACTTACACCAATTATCAGGTCACATGTGAACTGGTGCCTAACCAATTTGCGTTGACCTCTGACCTTTCCTCTCTGCCCAGCGTCCATTTGTGCATCTGTTTCCATACATAAACCCACATATCTCGGGAACCGTTTAACCGATCAGGAAAAAAAATTTGTACAGATGTATCCCTTGGATAGCTTTATAACATACACAAAAAATGGTGGCCCCACCTGTAACCATGTTTGCAAAGTGTCCATCTGTTCATGTGCCTTGGGTTTAAATCACTCATATCTCTGCAGACTTATTCACCCGAAATTTTGCATGCATATACATCCTGGATAGCTTTCTTGATTTTATGACAGGTGGCGCCACCTACATTCATATTCACGCTGCAGACATCCAAGCTCATATCTCGGGAACCGTTTGACCAATTGGGCCAAACTTTTGCGTGTGTATAGATCTCACATAGTTCTTTATCATACACAAAACTGAAGGGGCCACCTGCAACCATTTTTGCACAGCGACTGTCTGTTTGTCTGCCATTGGCTAAAATCACTCATATCTCTGTAGTGGTTTGACTTATCTGCCTAAAACTTTTGGGTGTTTATACACCATGGATTGTTTTCTCGATTTTTTTTGCAGGTGGCACCACCTACATTTATGTTAACGCTGCAGACATTCAGGCTTATATCTCAGGACTGGTTGGACATATCCCCTGAAATTTTGCATGTGTATAGATCTCACATAGCTCTTAATCAGACACAAAATTGGTGGCGCCACTTGCCACCATTTTTGCAAAAGTCCTTCTGTTTGTCTGCTGTGGGATAAAATCACTCATATACATGTAGTGGTTTGTCTTTTCTGCCTAAAATTTTGCATATGTATACAACTTGGACTATTACCCCTTGCCACTGAATCCATGCCTCACTTCACCCGTTCCTCTCTGATTTTGGCGGATACACGTAGTCGCTTGTCGACTACCCATATTCTAGTTATATCAGTACTTTGCACTGTATTTTGCTCAACTGACTTTTATTTTTACTAAGCTGTAGAGATTTGCCAGTGTCTAATGTTTTGTTCTATCTGTCCATCTGGAAGTTAGCATGATACAAATCAAGGTATAGAAAGCTCTAATTTCCCATTCAGATAGGTGGAGATGAAATCTCCTTTTAAAACAGAACTTTGATCACTGTGACCAATATTCTGTAGGCTCCAGTACTAGAACAGGATTTTTAAACACCCACAGTTAATTGTGTTACTGTAATATTAAGTGCCTCATTCAAGCATGTTGTAGTCATCATGGAAATCCTGAAGAATTCCTCATTTAGTTTTACAATAAATTTCAGTGTCACAGTTTACCATGCCATGGAGGCATCAGAGCATCATGATATATAACTGAACTGTTAATACCAGCTTGATTATTTAATCAGTTTAGGATCTTAACTATTTTTAGCTCAGCAGGCTATACTGGTAAATATCTAGAGCTATAGCGATGGTCATGCATGCATGGCGTTTATCTTTCATCCTCAACATTAACATTTTGAAACCATTGGACCTACAATTCCAGAATTCAACATACAGTTGCCAAGTTCTCCAACCAAACTGAAACTTCATCAATGTGTCATTGTTCCTTTGAGAAATTAAGAAAAAACCTTGTTTTTCAGTGAAAGCTTATTGTTACACAAAGGACTGCCAAATATCAGACCCTCTGATCTAATATATTTTCTCACTTAACATGTTAACTGTTAAAGCTAGGGATTTTTTCAGTGATATAACTATTCAATCAAGTTGACCCTTGTGGTGGCATGGTTGTGGTTTGTTTTTAGGTCTGGGCTTGAAGTGACCCTGATCTTTGTTTTTAGGTCTGGGCTTGTAGTGACCCTGCTCTTTGTTTTAAGTTCTGGGCTTGTGGTGACCCTGCTCTTTTTTTTAGGTCTGGGCTTGTGGTGACCCTGCTCTTTGTTTTTAGGTCTGGGCTTGTAGTGACCCTGCTCTTTTTTTAGGTCTGGGCTTGTAGTGACCCTGCTCTTTTTTTAGGTCTGGGCTTGTAGTGACCCTGCTCTTTGTTTTTAGGTCTGGGCTTGTGGTTACCCTGCTCTTTGTTTTTAGGTCTGGGCTTGTAGTGACCCTGCTCTTTGTTTTTAGGTCTAGGCTTGTTGTGACCCTGCTCTTTTTTTAGGTCTGGGCTTGTAGTGACCCTGCTCTTTTTTTAGGTCTGGGCTTGTAGTGACCCTGCTCTTTGTTTTTAGGTCTGGGCTTGTGGTTACCCTGCTCTTTGTTTTTAGGTCTGGGCTTGTAGTGACCCTGCTCTTTGTTTTTAGGTCTGGGCTTGAAGTGACCCTGATCTTTGTTTTTAGGTCTGGGCTTGTAGTGACCCTGCTCTTTGTTTTTAGGTCTGGGCTTGAAGTGACCCTGCTCTTTGTTTTTAGGTCTGGGCTTGTAGTGACCCTGCTCTTTGTTTTTAGGTCTGGGCTTGTAGTGACCCTGCTCTTTTTTTAGGTCTGGGCTTGTAGTGACCCTGCTCTTTGTTTTTAGGTCTGGGCTTGTGGTGACCCTGCTCTTTGTTTTTAGGTCTGGGCTTGTAGTGACCCTGCTCTTTTTTTAGGTCTGGGCTTGTAGTGACCCTGCTCTTTGTTTTTAGGTCTGGGCTTGTAGTGACCCTGCTCTTTTTTTAGGTCTGGGCTTGTAGTGACCCTGCTCTTTGTTTTTAGGTCTGGGCTTGTAGTGACCCTGCTCTTTTTTTAGGTCTGGGCTTGTAGTGACCCTGCTCTTTGTTTTTAGGTCTGGGCTTGTAGTGACCCTGCTCTTTTTTTTAGGTCTGGGCTTGTAGTGACCCTGCTCTTTTTTTTAGGTCTGGGCTTGTAGTGACCCTGCTCTTTGTTTTTAGGTCTGGGCTTGTAGTGACCCTGCTCTTTGTTTTTAGGTCTGGGCTTGTGGTGACCCTGCTCTTTTTTTTTAGGTCTGGGCTTGTAGTGACCCCGCTCTTTTTTAAGGTCTGGGCTTGTAGTGGCCCTGCTCTTTGTTTTTAGGTCTGGGCTTGTAGTGACCCTGCTCTTTGTTTTTAGGTCTGGGCTTGTGGTGACCCTGCTCTTTGTTTTTAGGTCTGGGCTTGTAGTGACCCTGCTCTTTGTTTTTAGGTCTGGGCTTGTAGTGACCCTGCTCTTTGTTTTTAGGTCTGGGCTTGTGGTGACCCTGCTCTTTGTTTTTAGGTCTGGGGTTGTAGTGACCCTGCTCTTTTTTTAGGTCTGGGCTTGTAGTGACCCTGCTCTTTGTTTTTAGGTCTGGGCTTGTGGTGACCCTGCTCTTTGTTTTTAGGTCTTGGCTTGTGGTGACCCTGCTCTTTGTTTTTAGGTCTGGGCTTGTGGTGACCCTGCTCTTTGTTTTTAGGTCTGGGCTTGTAGTGACCCTGCTCTTTTTTTAGGTCTGGGCTTGTGGTGACCCTGCTCTTTGTTTTAAGTTCTGGGCTTGTAGTGACCCTGCTCTTTTTTTTAGGTCTGGGCTTGTAGTGACCCTGCTCTTTTTTTTAGGTCTGGGCTTGTAGTGACCCTGCTCTTTTTTTTAGGTCTGGGCTTGTAGTGACCCTGCTCTTTTTTTTAGGTCTGGGCTTGTAGTGACCCTGCTCTTTTTTTTAGGTCTGGGCTTGTAGTGACCCTGCTCTTTTTTTAGGTCTGGGCTTGTAGTGACCCTGCTCTTTTTTTTAGGTCTGGGCTTGTAGTGACCCTGCTCTTTGTTTTTAGGTCTGGGCTTGTAGTGACCCTGCTCTTTGTTTTTAGGTCTGGGCTTGTGGTGACCCTGCTCTTTGTTTTTAGGTCTGGGCTTGTAGTGACCCTGCTCTTTTTTTAGGTCTGGGCTTGTAGTGACCCTGCTCTTTGTTTTTAGGTCTGGGCTTGTAGTGACCCTGCTCTTTGTTTTTAGGTCTGGGCTTGTGGTGACCCTGCTCTTTGTTTTTAGGTCTGGGCTTGTAGTGACCCTGCTCTTTGTTTTTAGGTCTGGGCTTGTGGTGACCCTGCTCTTTGTTTTTAGGTCTGGGCTTGTAGTGACCCTGCTCTTTTTTTAGGTCTGGGCTTGTAGTGACCCTGCTCTTTGTTTTTAGGTCTGGGCTTGTAGTGACCCTGCTCTTTGTTTTTAGGTCTGGGCTTGTAGTGACCCTGCTCTTTTTTTAGGTCTGGGCTTGTGGTGACCCTGCTCTTTGTTTTTAGATCTGGGCTTGTAGTGACCCTGCTCTTTGTTTTTAGGTCTGGGCTTGTAGTGACCCTGCTCTTTGTTTTTAGGTCTGGGCTTGTAGTGACCCTGCTCTTTTTTTTAGGTCTGGGCTTGTGGTGACCCTGCTCTTTTTTTTAGGTCTGGGCTTGTAGTGACCCTGCTCTTTGTTTTTAGGTCTGGGCTTGTAGTGACCCTGCTCTTTGTTTTTAGGTCTGGGCTTGTGGTGACCCTGCTCTTTGTTTTTAGGTCTGGGCTTGTAGTGACCCTGCTCTTTGTTTTTAGGTCTGGGCTTGTAGTGACCCTGCTCTTTGTTTTAAGTTCTGGGCTTGTAGTGACCCTGCTCTTTTTTTAGGTCTGGGCTTGTAGTGACCCTTCTCTTTGTTTTTAGGTCTGGGCTTGTAGTGACCCTGCTCTTTGTTTTTAGGTCTGGGCTTGTACAAGTTGTAGTGACCCTGCTCTTTTTTAGGTCTGGGCTTGTAGTGACCCTGCTCTTTTTTTAGGTCTGGGCTTGTGGTGACCCTGCTCTTTGTTTTAAGTTCTGGGCTTGTGGTGACCCTGCTCTTTGTTTTAAGTTCTGGGCTTGTAGTGACCCTGCTCTTTTTTTAGGTCTGGGCTTGTAGTGACCCTTCTCTTTGTTTTTAGGTCTGGGCTTGTAGTGACCCTGCTCTTTGTTTTTAGGTCTGGGCTTGTACAAGTTGTAGTGACCCTGCTCTTTTTTAGGTCTGGGCTTGTAGTGACCCTGCTCTTTTTTTAGGTCTGGGATTGTAGTGGCCCTGTTCTTTGTTTTTAGGTCTGGGCTTGTAGTGACCCTGCTCTTTGTTTTTAGGACTGGGCTTGTAGTGACTCTGCTCTTTTTTTAGGTCTGGGCTTGTAGTGACCCTGCTCTTTTTTTAGGTCTGGGCTTGTAGTGACCCTGCTCTTTGTTTTTAGGTCTGGGCTTGTGGTGACCCTGCTCTTTGTTTTTAGGTCTAGGCTTGTAGTGACCCTGCTCTTTTTTTAGGTCCGGGCTTGTTGTGACCCTGCTCTTTTTTTAGGTCTGGGCTTGTAGTGACCCTGCTCTTTTTTTAGGTCTGGGCTTGTGGTGACCCTGCTCTTTGTTTTTAGGTCTGGGCTTGTAGTGACCCTGCATTTGTTTTTAGGTCTGGGCTTGTAGTGACCCTGCTCTTTTTTTAGGTCTGGGCTTGCAGTGACCCTGCTCTTTGTTTTTAGGTCTGGGCTTGTAGTGACCCTGCTCTTTGTTTTTAGGTCTGGGCTTGTGGTGACCTTGCTCTCTTGGAAGAACAGAAGAAACAGAAGGCCTGGGAGAGAAGAGACATAGAAAAACAGAAGGAAAGAAAGGTACATTCATAGAGGTTATTGTTGTAGGGATATTAGACCCTGGGCATGTTTGCCATTCAAAAAATAAACCTGAAAAAAATCAGTTTGACTGGGGTAGTAGAATTGGTAATAACTAAACTTCTTGTGACCGTCATACAACAGTCAACAGTCTCCACCTATCCCCCACCCCCACAAACTGATCTCTGTTGTTGGGTGTCTTCACTGGTCTTAACTTTTTTTAATTACTTACAATACTTAGGAAAGAACTACATTTCTGTAAAACAGAAACATCATTTGATTGTACTTCATGAGTTTTCACAGATGAACTGAAAATTTCTTTTTATGCATATTATTAAAAAAAAAGTAACAAAGATATGACCACATTTTGGCCTGCACCTTAATGTCAAAATGGATATCTTTTTCTAGAGATATAAAAGTTGTGGGTCTAGCAGCATAGGAGAAGATTCATGCCAAATGGCAATGACATATCCTAGAGGGTGCTGACACTAATTAAAAACTGATAATAGCAAATAAAGTGAAGTTTCCATGTTAACTTGATATATTAAGTGGTTAAAATCACACATTTTTCAGAGATTTGGTGTATCAGCCTAAAATTGTGTAAGTAGATTGATCTATTGTTGATTTCTCATACACAAGACAGGTGGCACCACTTACAATCACTTATTTGTTTAATACATCAGGCATTTATCTTGGGAATGGTTTGATGTATCCATCTTAAAATTTGCATGTCCATCCCCCTTGGATGGCTTTCTCATATACAAGACAGGTGGTGCCACCTGTAATCATGTATTCATAAAAATTCATTTATGCATTCATCTCAGGAGTGGTTTGATGTGTCAGCCTGAAATTTTCCATACATGTCCATAGATCTAGGATGGCATTATCTTGTGTATGATGGGTGATGCCACCTACATATACCTTTAGTTTCATCCATCTGTGCATTTTGGGATACTTGGATATCTCTGATATCACAGACTTGGAGAGCTTTTATGTAAGGAGAGATTCCATGCCTCACTTTGTCAATGCCTCTGTGATTTGGGGGATACCTGTATTCACTCTTTGACTGCCTTCTGGTTATTCTTGTATCTACTTGAACAATCCATCTAAAGTAAATAAAGTTATAATCATAGTACAAGTTCACTGTGATAACAGAGAAGGATATTTGTGGACAGATGCATTTTTGGCTAAATCATGGGACCTTGAACATTTTACCTTATAAATTACCTGTGTAAGCTGTAAGATCAGACTTGGCACTAATGAATCAACCTCTATTACACCATGTCAAGAGATCTTTGGACTTAACAGATATATAAATATTGACCAAATCTGTTAAAAAATTTGATATGCAAGAATTATGAGATTATTGGGTTAACATAGGTTACAGATGTTAACAATAATAAAGTTTGAGATTTCTGTGGAATTATTACACTCTTTACACAGCGCATTACCCATACCGCAAGCCCTGTTAGTTATGACCTTGTATCCTTAATCTCTACACCAGAGGAAAGCACTGTATTTTGGTCGAATCAGATGAGACCCTGTGCTGGTTGACAAAACGGTTTACCAGCCAAGCAAGGAATACAAGAGGCCAATGTTGTTCATTTCGTTTTGAGTGACAGCTCATCGCTCCGGCGACCATTTAAACAGGCCACAGACTCAGAGAGAATTGCCCCACATGTGGCTTCTTGGCAGGGCCTGATGCCTGTCGAGTGTTTTGTTGACTTGCATTTGGTTGGCTGCTCATCACATCAGCAGTTTTTTCAGCAGACAGATCCATGTGCACCACCTGGTGTTTAAGTGCATCATTAACTTTCAAAGCAGGCAGAAGGAAAATCCGTAGCTTCTTTAGAAGCGCAAGATTTCCGCTGCCATTCAATTAAAAAATTGATGTCTATACCCAAATTATGTGTAAGGTTTATTCCATGAATACAATATATCCGTATTCTAATTTTGCATTTAAAAGGCATCTACTATTATTCTTAAAGGGGCCCAATCACCTATCTGACCTTTATAAACTAAAGGTAATATATTGGAGCTTTTACATAAATCAGCCAGAAAAAGTGGATATCATCGCACACAGGCTGCTTGTTTTGTTTATATCAACATATTTATTATATGCCCGCGAAAATAATCAAAACAAATTCAACAAAGGCATCTGGGGGCAAGTCAGATAAGCCAGAGTTTTGCAAATGGCATTTTACAACAAGTGACCCTTCTACCTCTGTATATATGCAACCTACCAACTTAGGTTACATGTTTCACCCGTTTGTCAATTTTGCTGTGTTTACAAGCATGTTGTTGATAAACAAGTTTATACATTCTGCACAGTGGCGTTATAAGAACTTTTCATAACAAGAAATACCCCTAGATCATTAATATAAACATGGAGGAAACAAGAAATCACATAAATTATTTTTCCAAAGGTAGGTGAATGGGCACCTTTAATATATTGATGAAAAAACATATGTTTATGAAAATTTAAGCATCATAACCCATGCTTAAAGGAAAAATAAGCCAAATAACTCTGCTCAAATGCCAGCACTACTGTAGATCTTGTAGAAAGCCTAGATATCTATTAATAGCTTTGGCAAAATACCCGGATTAATAGAGAAACATATGGAACCTTTTAAATGCTACTGCAACTGGGTATTGCAACTTGTCATTTAGATGTGCATGGGCTTATTACCAGTTATGATAAAATACTATGAATGTTCCAAACTATGCATGTTGGATTCTGTCTCTGTAAATTCCATAAAGGTTAGTAAAATTCCCAAGTACCCTAGTCTGCTGATATGACCATGTGATACGGTCTAAAGCTACAACTACATAAATGTATAAGTCCCTGAGTTGAGAATTTTACTAAACACTATGGAAAAAATAATCGAGTCCTCTGTGTAGTACCAGTAATACTGAATTATTCCTGGGGTATAATTATAATAAAGAGTACTCATTTACACATTTATTTTAAAACATTTTAATAGTTATTTATGTAGATAGTAATTAGGCCTATAATTTGATTTAAATATAAATTATATAAGCAAGTGCACTTGATACAAATGTCTTTACCAGGTTGGGTTATGTTAGGTGAGAGCCTCATAGAAAAATAAGATATAGTCAGGGAAACATAGTTGATAATATCAAATAACGTTTTGTTTATTTTCATCATTAGCTGTGTTGTTCAGTAGATCATTTGTTTATGTATCAAGCAATGGAACTTACTAGACTACGGTTTGTTATGATTGGCTGACAGAAGATTCTGGAGGTCTAGATGCTTCTTGAAGGCTTAGTTGGTAATTTCCATGTAGATAGTTCAAGAACACTCCTTGCTTGAACCTTTGTTGTCGTACCCATATATAAGCTGGGGCACCCCCGCCTCAGGGGAGTTAATCAGAGTAGAATCATTCTGCAGTGAACATGTCACGGACGTAGATTGGCACTAGGCGGACTGTTAGTCGGGTTCTGCATTAGGAAGTCTATTGGTCTGGGAGATAGTGTTTATTAGCTAAAGAGGGCATTAGAAGTTTTGTGGACTTTGTTTTTGTGAAGCCAGAGCCAGTTAGCTACGGCGAAAGCCAAAGAACTGTTGAAGAATCATATTGTGAGATTGGAGCCAGTCTGTGATGGTGAAGGTCAGTTCTGGGACATGATAAGAATAAGCTTGTTTTGTTATACCCTTGACTTTGAGTGACTTTTCTGCACAGAAATTCCTGGGACACATATGTCGATGCATGTGTGATGTGACACACAACATCACTTTGCAAGCATTATTGATCAGCTTTGATTCAGCACCAGCATACCTCAGCACTTAATAAGGATCTTCAGTCCAGTTTAAGGCATGTTTTTTATTTTGAATTTTCCTAACTTGTCCCAGATAATGAGTCAGACTTTATTAGTACTTTCCAGGTACTAGAGTTTGAAATTTGAAAATCTTTTGAAATCTTTTTCAGCCCTTTTACAAAATGTTATCAAATGGCATGATAAGCAAGAAGTCCTTGAAGAGGTTGAAACTGAGTTTGTAAACACCTAGTTGTACTCAAGCTGGTGACTCCGAGTACAGCAAGGTCACTTGTCATTGTTGAAGACAGGACGTGAGCTTGTGTTCCCGATAGTCATCGTTCATGGTGTAATTATACACGTCATCGAATGACTGACTTCTACTAACCAGGTGTGCCACTGTCACACCTATCAGTTCCATACTCACATAGTCATCGTTCATGGTGTAATTATACACGTCATCGAATGACTGACTTCTACTAACCAGGTGTGCCACTGTCACACCTATCAGTTCCATACTCACCTGGTTTTATAAAAATTCCATTTCTTGCATTACACATCAGAATTATCATATGAGATTCTAATCTGTTTTCACCTGATAGGCAATATTTCCAAAATTTTTATTTACAGTATTTTATAGGTATATACCCATACAAGTTTACCAGTTATATATTATTATTAGTTTTATATAACAATTGTTGGTCTTTTTCATTCCAGCACCAATTTTAAAGTGTGTTTCATGAAGTGACACATCACTCATTAATTGCCATGCCTATGGGAGAGGACATTAACTATAGTTTAGACCATTATATTATTTCATGTATATTGATAATGAGGTACATTTGTGATTACAGTTAAAGCTGGAGGACTGGAAGGACAATCCAGACAGACAACTGCTGGAGATGGGAGGGGTACAGACAGAACACGCAGAAAGATAGCATCATCACCACCATCATCATCATCATCATCATCAACCTTGGCTGAACAACTTGACCTGAGGCCATCAAGCTGTGTTTACATACATATGGTTGTCAGTGCATATACAGTCAGTACATATAATATAATCATAACAAACAAAGCTACATTCATACATTCTGCAGTATATATGTTTTGCTTAAAAATATCAAGAGAGACCAACAATTAGACTCATTGTATCCGTACAAATTATTTAGGGGGGGGGGGGGGCAGCAGTTTTATTAAAATTTAATTTGAGTGTGTGTGTGTGGGGGGGGGGGGGGTTGTGCTTGGTTGATTGTAGCATATACAATTCTCAAGAATCATATAATAATATCAGTACACATACACTTCAGGGATGGATCCAGGATTATGGAAATGTGAGGGTCCAACCAAGAAGGACTATTAAGAAAACCTAAAAAATGGTCCTCTGATCCAGATCCTGAAGGGAATAAGGGCCCAAACATTTGTTAGAAACCCTCAAGAAAGGTTGATGTGGCTAAAAAAGAGGGCTGGTCTTGACCCCTCCCCCCCTATGGAACCGCTCGTGCACACACACACACATGTTATATATTGTGAAATAAGTGAATAAAGTGTCTTGATCCATCAGAATCAGTTTAAAAGCTCAAAGAACCACCAGAATCTGTACTGCTTGCAGAAAAAGTACATTTCACCTAAGAAAATACCCCATTTTACCAGATGAGCTTGTATACATCTTATCGGTATTCAGTAAAATGAAGCCATGAGTTTTGTCTCCTGTTTTGGTTTTACCAATACACAAAAGTTGAAATGATACAGACATCAGAGTGTCTTCACTTGCATTTGATGTACAACAAAAATGATGCTTTCACTCTTAACTTTAACTCTTTAATTTTGTAACTGTTCTGTTTCACTTCTCCTGACTGCATCTGTATTTTTATTCATTTTTTTATATAAATTACTCTAAAGTTTACCATTTTCTACTCCCCTGGGAGAGCAGTAAAGCACAATGATTAACTGCTAGCAAAGTAGTGATCTTGTATGTATTTCATATGATGAATTAAAATAAGAAATATGACTAAAGAGTTCGTTGTGGTGTGCATATTAAAGCCAATCAAAACTTAAGATCATAAACTAGATCTGTTTGACAGTACTCAGTGATGATGTCACAGTAATATGACCCGTCATACTTGCATGTGATGACTTTACATCCGTCAAATTATACACATGGCCGTCATGTATATCTTAGGATAAACAATTTTTTTACTTTTTTTTAAATAGAACTTCAAAGCATAATCAGCACCGTCATATTTAAAAAGTAAATACAACAATTATATTTTTATTAAATGGTCATAAATCACCATGCTATCCAGCATGATGACAGCTGATTATTACTTGCTCTTAAAATAAATTAACAGGAATTTCTTGAAAAAAAACAAACATGAGGACAGGGGTTTATGAATTGAGTACATGGGTAGAGTGTTCATAAGGACACATGTATGGGTACAATATATATGGATACAGATTGCACAAGTAGTTGTGATTGTGCGGTGTAATACCTGATGCTGCATGTGTACGCATTGTTTAATATTACCCTCTCAGGAAAATAAGCTTAAAATCCCTGGGGGGGGGGCAGTACGCTTTGTTTTATCGACATATATTTCCCGTATTACTTATTGTGCAATATTGTAAAAAAAATTAAAGTAGTAAGTTTTGATATGTTCATGTCTTTTATATCACATTTATGCTAATTTATTCCACAATCAAATACAGATATTATGTAAATATAATTACCATTGCAAATTAATTGTAGATACACTTGTTTCACTCTCTGTCATGCACTTATATAATTTATCGATGTTTGTGCCTATATTAACGAGTTTTGCTACCTTAAAAAAAAATTTATTAGGCCAAAATAAAAAAAAGGTATGGTTCTCAGGCACTTTTTTTCAGAAATCAATGCGGGCTGGTGCTTTTTTTATTTTAAATTTTTTGGTATGTTTAGATAAAAATGTCGAATGATAAGGAAAAAGCATGAAAATAATAGTTTTATTTTGCTAAACAAGTAAAAGCATTACAAAACAAAGGAAATTGTATGGTTTTATCTTCTTGAAAGAAATGTCAGAGCGGCAGCAGCTCAAAATTGGAAAGTTTTTATTGAAAATCAATATAAAAATTTTTGATGCGGGGGTATAAAATTGATGCGGGCGGTGCCTGAGAACCATACCTTTTATTTTTTTGGCCTTAAATGTACACCCACATTTTATAGGGTACATTGCGATGTGCGGCCATAATTGGGGCCAGTAAACCCGCTGAGGACTGCCCTGCATGCCGGTCTCCCTGACGTGAATATGTGATTCACCAATCAGTATGACCATGTAAGCCGTATATTACGACAATATGGTGACTTAATGGATATATTCACGTTTATAATAAAGAAAACACTTGACGTTTTTTGGCAAATCATCCTAGTTTAGTTCAACAGAAATACCCTTTGCAGGAAATGGACCAGAGAGAGAGAGAGAGAGAGAGAGAGAGAGAGAGAGAGAGAGAGAGAGCGTGAACATAGATACACGACTTAACAAATACAGATGCGGAGCACGTATGACTGAGTATCTTTTCCGGTAAACCTTTCTCAAGAAAGCTTAAGTCTTGTAAGAAATGGAATTAGAGTAACTTGTGCTCCCTGAGTGCGAGTATTTATCATATTACCTGTATGTGCCGTTTGTACAGTGCACATTTTTATTGGTTTAATGCACTTGATACCTGGCCCGCCCCGGGTGACGTAACAGACAGATAATCCCACGCTTATAAACTCGAGTACCTGTCACAAGTGTCTCGGAACAAGTAAAACTGAAAACGTCTATGATCATATACAACGCCGACATGGTAGTTGGTGTTGATTTAAGGTGAACAGTTTAGACTGACAGCGGCACGGTGGACTTTGCGGATATGAACACTTCAATCGTGTTCGTCACATGACTCTCTCTCTCCCTCTCTGTTTGTGTGTCTGTCTGTGAAATCTCCTTCCCTGTCTCGCTGAACGCCCCCCTCCTCTCTCTCTCTTTCTCTCTGAAATATATTCACCATTTTATAGCGTTAATGGGGCATAAGACTTTTGCACCAACTAGGCATCCCTGGGGCGGGTCCAGGATACAGGAAAAGGAGGCGTCCAGCCAGGAGGACTAATGACAAAACCTAAAAAATGTCCCCCGGGGGGGGGGGGGGGCAGGCCGAAAGATTGATCTGATACCCTAAAAAAATTGCGAGTGCTGAAAAATGCGGGGGGGGGGGATCCGGACAACCCCTCCCCCCTCCCCCACCTTCTGATCCGCTTCAGCATCCCTTTTTTTCACACACTTTATACGAAACTTGTAGGAGTAACCTAGTTTGAGCTGAGGAAACAAACATTTTGCATTGAATCGGAAACAAGCGGATTGTATCATCTGTGACATCATGTGGTGGGAAAGTAGAGTCCAAATGCAGGAACATTGGTCACTCCAAAACAGTTCAGAAATCAATTGTGATAAATGTGGAGTAATCTTATTTTTATATTTCTTTCATTTAAATAAGTCCTTGTTACATCCTTAATCATGTTTTCATTGTCTCGGCCTCAGTAACCAGTTGGTGTAAGGCCACAATATCACAGGTTCTCCTCATCAGTTGAGCGCCATGACCCATGGGTATAACTTGTTTTCTTTGAGTATGACTGGTTTAATAATATTATTCCAAATATCTCACATATTCATAAATAATAGTTTAATATACCAACAATAATAATAACAATAATAATAACAAATACAAATAATAGTAATAATAATAATAATAATGTGTGTATGTATATTATAAGAAATAAAATTTTTTACCAGTTTAATTTGGCTAATTATCAGTGTATATCTATAAACACTAATAATAATAATCATAATAATAGTGTGTATGCATATTTTATAGGAAATAAAAATTGATACCAGTTTAGTTATGTTAAATATTTGCTGCCATAGTACTGCCCTCAGCACAATACGTATCTAAACAAGGCTATACAGGTTAAGTGACCGGGTTTTCATTATAACCATGTCAAGCGTGGTTTCTCGGTGAAACATGAAACCACTGAAGACTAATTTGATTTTACAACCACTGGTTTTGCTGAACAGATGGTCGTGAACACGGATGTCTTGCGTTGACCAGTTGTCAGATTACAAGAATGTTGAGGTTATGAACCTGAGCAGACGACATGTTTTCAGCAGACGACACATAACCACGTGACGAACAAAGCGTTACCGCGGGCCCGTGTCCAGCACGGGGGAAGTGTCAACATTAGCATCGAACGCTCCAGTGACTATAGCGTTCGAATGTTAGAGGTGATTTATTGTTTATATCCGGAATTTTGTAAACGAGGTTTGTGACATATAACATTTATCAAATACTATATTTATTATAATGCTAGAGAAAATGGAAATATTTAAATTAAAAGTTTAAATTAGGGGGAAACTAAGGACGTTCGAATGTTTATATATTTAATTTTATGAACTGTGAATTATGTCTTGCATCAATATCCTACAGCAAAATTATTATGAATTAATTTTTTAACTTTATCATTTACAATATCGACTTTTCTTCAGATATTTCCTTTGAAAATGATCAAATATATAATAGCAAACGCGGTGATCTAATCTTGATCTGTTGCTAGTTCTAAAGACTATATATATCGTGTTTTAGTATACATACATTCATACATACACACAAACATACATACACATATAAAAATTAATCTACAGGTTCCCTGCAATAAACAACTACTAGAGTGCTCTATGGTATTACACCAAAGCTGTATAATTATATAAATAAAGAGGAATCAAGTTTCGTCAGACATTTGAACCAGTCCATTTCATTCCTCATACTTGAGAGTGCAACAACATGTTGCACAAAACTACGTAGTCGTAAAATATCTGACGAAACTTGATTCCTCTGTATGTATGTGTGTATATATATATATATATATATACGCACACAAGCACTGTGGTCATGCACACGTTTTGAGCGTCTTATTCACTGCCCTGGCCGATACAGGACCTTTCAGAGAAAGGGGCGGGGGGGGGGGGGGGGGGGGGGGCTCAACACTTGACACGGGTAAAATTTCATATATAGAAGTATAGGGAAGAAAAGGGCACCAGATTTTTAGCGCTTGTTATTCTATTCCCTGAAGTTAAAATCGAGAAAGAGAGACGCGCGCCCCTGCGCCCCCCGCTGAATATGCCCCTGCTGTCAGCAGGGTAAAATTTGACACGGGTAAAATTTCATATATAGAAGTATAGGGAAGAAAAGGGCACCAGAATTTAAGTGCTTGTTGTTCTATTTCCCTGAAGTTAAAATCGAGAAAGAGAGACGCGCGCCCCTGCGCCCCCCGCTGAATATGCCCCTGCTGTCCGAATTCTCTGTGCCTATATAGTTTAAAGGTAAACTGGGGTTCGGCAAAGTCGTCGGCTTCTTAATGAACCTGTGGTTTATTAAAACATTAAAAGTTCACTCCAAGGAATATTTTTGTTACGATAGTATTTTGTCATGGGAAATAATCTCTTGATGTTAAAATAAAGGCCTACGGCCCACAATATTTAACGTGACTCGCATGTTTTTAAGATTCTATGTCGAGTAGAATCGTGTAGTTAATCGTTTCACACTGTGTTTTTCAATTAGGTATTGATAACTCTACAAAGTACAATTGATAATAGTTTGCCCACAAAATGGAAATTTCTAGTGATATCAACCATTTTGCCATTATTTTTTTTTTTATTTTTAGCTCAGCTGACTATAAGTCATCTGAGCTATAGTCGTGGTCCATTGTCCGTCCGTCTGTCCGTCCGTCCGTAAGACTGGCACGTTTCGACACCATTGGACCTACGAATCTGAAATTCGGCATACAGTTAGATGTCCCCAAAATCTCCTATCATGCCGAAAATTGGGTCAATAGGACTTCTTTCTTTCGAGATATTAAGGAAAAACCTCTATTTTTTATTAGAAATTTATTTTCACACTTCAGGACTGCCTAATATCAAAACCACTCATCTGGTTTTCTTCATATTTACCATAAATATTGCTCTATATACTTCCTATGTACATGCCAGAAAACGTATAAGTGATGCAACACTGCTTTTACAAATGTAGAATCACATGTGGCAACCCTGCCCCCCCCCCCCCCTACCCACCCAACCAGATATATAACAGTTGTATTACTTACATTCTTTAACCGATTGCTGTTTCTGATCCAATGTATACAACTTTTCCAATCCTGAATCAAGTGTTATTTTCATATATAATTTATTTTGCAAATTTAAAAAATATATTTTAGAAAAAAAAATACATCTGTGTTTCTATAAAAAATCTTTTCATATTTCAGGACTGCATAACTAATATCAAAACCACTCATCTGGTTTTCTTCATATTTACCATATATATTCCTCTATAAAATTCCTATGTACATGCCAGAAATTTAGTCTGTATTATATAATTTAAAAAAGTTATGGGCCGAAACATAATGGACTTTGTAAAAAAATCAGGGAAGATATTTGGTCACTTAAGACCAAAAATTTTAAACCTGGAGACTTATTTTCAGTAATACAACTTTAGTTAATCAAAATTTAATTGTATACCAAAAATTATAATTGATATATACTGTAAATGTATGGTAAAATTTATAAATTTTGTACAAAATTTACCTTAGCAAAAAATTGATGTGTTAAAAAAATGAGGATCTAATGCAAACATTTGTTCAGTATTTTCTGCCTCAGTAGGATGGGAATTTAAGTGATTTGCTTAGTTTTTGTATCTCCCTGTTTGTTTTGAAATATTTTGAAATAAGTAATTATGAATAAAACTTTGTTTTACCTGTAAGCACTTTTGGATTAAATTTTGTATCCTGTATGTTTATGCAAAGGTGTTGTAACTTTCCTCACTCCCTGCCACTGAGTATTTGTTCGGAATAATATTCTATTGGCAACTGGATAAAATTTATTACTGGTAAATAAAGAAAAAATATACAGAGGTACAAAGGTGTTTTTAAACTCTCATCCTGCCCCCCCCCCCCTCCAATCAGGTCCTTCCACCTGTGGGATGGTAGTTACAATCATTATTTAAATTTGTGAAATTTGTATATCCTGGATTCTCAACAGTTTCATTCGACTGAAACTGAATAAATATGAGACATTGAGTGAATACTTTATAATTGTATTCAAATATGATTTAAAAAAATTTAAAAGTTCGATAATGAAAATTAATACAAATACTATATAGGAGAAAAAGAAAGAATTTTAGTGCAAAATACTTTCAAAATGTATTCATTAATGCATTCATAAATATATTTTATAATATTGTTTTTAATAATCATTTATTTCAGTTATATTATTAAAAGAAATCTTTTCAGATGTTACTGTTTATGTTTTTTTATTAAAATTACTTTTTCCCCAATAAATGCAATTAATTTTTAAAGAATAGTTATACTCTCATATCATTTGTGCTAATGGTACTTTTGGTTATGGGCAACCTGTAATTATTGAATAACAGTTAACTCCTTTGTGAAAAGCATCCATGATAATTAACATGACTTACAGTGGACATTTATTTCCTGTTACTAGTGTTAGTGCTGTGGATTTAATTTTTACAGCATGTACACATAAGCATTTCATCTGTTAAAATCTAAAATTTGAAACCAATTGAACAAAAACTGTAGATTTTCAAACTGTAAGTTTGTAAGAAACTGTAAGTTTTCAAACACCATGTCTTGATTGTTTTCATCATGTCAGTGAAATGTGTGCTAGGCAGTTTTATATAACAACTGGTTCAACTTCTGACCTAGCTACTGCCTCTGTGAATGTCTGGGTCAGGCTGGGTCAGGCAGTATTTATCAGAGAGTCTCTCTCTCTCTCTCTCTCTCTCTCTCTCCATGACAGTCTAGCTCATTCTCTCTTGCTCTCTCTCTCTCTCTCTCTCTCTCTCTCTCTCTCTCTCTCTCATTAACAACGGGCTCAACTTGTGACCTAGCTACTGCCTCCGTGATTGTCTGGGTCAGGCTTGGTCAAGTAGTATTTACTAGAGAGCCTCTCTGTCTCTGGCAGTCTAGCTCTCTCTCTCTCTTTCTCTCTCTCTCTCTCTCTCTCTCTCTCTCTCTCTCTCCCCCCCCCCCCCCATTCTCTCTCACCCCTAAGCCTTCCATCTTCCCTGCACCCCATTCTGTTGACAGGTACTATAATTCAGATTAATTAGCTATGAATGTTGAAGCAAGTGAGAAATGTGAACAACTGAAATATTCATATATATATATATATATATATATATATATATATATATATATATATATGTTATACTGTAAATTTGTAGATACATTTATAAACCTGGAAAAAATGATGTATTGAAAAAAAGGAATTAAAGCAAATATTGTTAATTTTTCCTGGCTCAGTAGAATGGGAATTAAAATGATTTGCTTTGTTTCTCCACCTTTCTGCCTGCTTAAATATTTAATAATTATGAATAAACTTTTTTCCCTGTAAGCATTAAATTTCTTATCCTGTATGAATATGCAAGGGCGCTGTAACTCCCATCATCCCCTTCCCCCACCCCACAGAGTCCTTGCTCTTTGGCACTGTGAACAATAGTTCTATTGCCATTCCATAAAATTTAATAATTAAATATAATATATATAGTGGGCATCAAAATAATGTACCTTGCTTATTACTGCTCTCATTGCATTCATATTTGCTCAAATATATCGAAATTTTCAACCCCTCCTAAATAAATAAAAAATAAACCACTATATTTTACTCTATTAATCCATCAGTCAGGTTATTTCATTAATCATTTACTCACATATTACATTACATTCCTTTATAATAGCCCATCCTGTCCATGATATTCATAAGCTTTATCAACTCGATATAGTATCACAGTGGAGAAACATTTATAGTCCAATCTCGATCAGCTGAGCGCCGTGACCCATTGGTCCCTTGTTAGATATTACTGCGAGCCAATCGGTCAATAATCATGCCCCTGGTTATAGTGTTGCGCCGTTTTAATTAAAACTCTGGAAAAGAAAATAATACACGCACAACACCAGAAGCAACACCTGATTTTATGTCTCGTGCCGTTTCTTCCCTAAACCTCGGGGGCGGATCCAGGATTTAGTAAAATAAAAAAAAAAAAAAAAAAGGGGGGGGGGGGTCAAACCCAAGAGGACTCATAAAAATCTAAAAAAAAAGGTCCCGAGGTCTGGAAAAGAGGGGCTCCAGGCCGTAAAAACACAGTGAAAAATATTAACTCTCCTAACATAATTTTTTTTAAGCTTGAGACTTTTTTCCAAGTATATAACTTTATTTAATTAAGATTCAATTGTATACCAAAAAATTAGATCTGAATGTTGTAATATTTTAGCTCAGCTGACTGAAAGTCAACCGAAGTATAGGTATGGCGCTTTGTCCGTCGTCCGTCCGGCCTTCCGGCCGTCCGTTAGCATGGCACAAATCGTAACCGGTTGACCTAGAAATTTCTAAGTGTACATCCAGAGAGGTCAATAAAAAATTACCTTGGAAGCCTAAAATGAAATCAGTGTAACCCATATCATCCGAGCTATGAGGCTTGTAAGTACCCCACCCCCCCTAGAATAATTATAAAATTTGGTACAATACCTCCAGTATCTTGATAATTAATACATGGACTGCCATGAATCTTGCCTTGCATATTGACCACGGCTAGTTTTGTGAGTTCCCGAAAACGGATGGCGCCACCTATATTTTTTTCATTTTTTACGATTTCTTTCTCTTTTTGAGACAGTCAGATGACGGCAATTAAGTCAGTTTCTCAACTGTGGTTTCATCCAGTGTCCTGAAATCCGATGTGTTTATTGATTATAATTGGTTTCTTTAGATCCTGAAAACTGGTGGCGCCACCTGTATTTTTTAAATTCTTGATACATTTTACCCTTTATTTTGATACTGCCAAATTATATTGATACTATCAAATTTGCAACCTTGTGTTATTTATTAGGGCCCTGCTTGAATTAACGGATGTCCTATTTCAGTTTCCCTGTCCGCCGGTTTGTCTTTCTGTATGTCTGTCAAATTTGTTTCCTTGATGATAACTCCAGTGTGGATTCACATATGGATTTCGGACTTGAGCTATATATATGGCTCACCTCTAACGCAAGAACTCTATTGATTTTGGGTCATGAGGTGAAAGGGCAAGGTCACAGGACACGCATATTAAGAGAGATTGTGGATGCATTTTAAGCCAAACTTTTTATCCCAAACCTTCAGTCTTCCTCGTGGCAAACCTGCCAATAGGGGAAGGTCCCTTTTGAGGGGTCACTAGGTCAAAGGTCCAGGTCACAGGGTTTTTTTTCCTATGAGTACTGTTGATTTTATTTTCACAGCATGTAAACATAAGTATGTAATATGTTTAAATTTGAAAATGAAAGGTTGGAAAATATGCTTGTTATTGAATTTGTTCTTGAGGCTCTCTTGTAGTCACTTGCTTTGTTCAGATGCAGGTAGGCCACTCCTGGTCACTGGAAGTCAGCTATGCCAGTTTTCCTGATTTTACAGGTCACTGAAGAAGATCCCCTGCTGTGACAGGTGTACAGTTATTTTCATATCAACTCTATGCCCCCCCCCCCCCCCAGCCAACCCACCCCAACAAGTGTTTCGCAGTAGTTGTTATTGTTTGCACTGTATTTCCTTAAATGTAATGCTGTTTCCACTCCAATATACAAAACTGTTCTTGAAAGAGTACTTTAAGAAGTAATCCAGAAGATGCCATGTTGTGTTAATGTAGCATTTTTAAAGAAATCAATTTTCTTTTAAATGATTTTTACATATTGAAATATAATTAAACCCATCAGTGTGCATAAATTTATAAAATATGAAGCAAATGATGGATAAATAAAGGCAGAATTTAAAATTGTGAAATCTCAATCAAGTTTTATTGTTATATTTTTATTGTTTTGCAAAAAGATATGTTTTTTTTGTGGTAAAAAAACAAATAAATTTATTTGTATGTATGATATGTTTTTATCTGAAAAGATATAGATTTATGATGATGCAATTTAGAATTATGAATTAACTTATATATTCAGATATATATGTTATAATGGAAATGTATAAAAATATAAACTTAAAATAAAAAAAAATTGATGTAATAAAAAATGAGGATGTAATACAAACATTTGTTCATTATTTTCCTGCCTCAGCAGAATTGGAGATCAGGCTTTATTTGCCATGTAAGTATATGCAGAAGTGTTGTAAATCCCACCATCATAACGTGTGGTGGTTTTGATAAAAAGATAATGATATTTAGGGAAGAGACTTGTCCTGACATTTGGGTGAGTGTGTGTGTGAGTTTGGGGAGGGGGGGGGGGACTCTCCCGCTCACATTTTCTCAGCAGATATAGCCCATGCAGGCCTATTTATCAGAAGTAAAATCCTGAAGCTCTGTGATTGCGACTTTATTTTATTTCAAAACATGATGTACTTGAAAATACTGGTTATTTAACCTTAAAAATGACACTTCATGGATTGTTAAACATTCATTTTCAAATGAAAAGTAAAACACATGATAAACGAGAAAATTTCTTAAAAAACAAGCAGGAAAATGACCATTGGACCTGACGGATGTATTTCGGACACTATTTACTGTCTCTTTAACTGCTCCTTATGATTAGTTTATTTCAGCCTGTCACAAGCCAGGACACAGCAAGAATATACTCAACATAGTCAATAATACTCACCGGTCCCTCATAATACTGTCCAAAGCCAGGACACAGCAAGAATATACTCAACATAGTCAATAATACTCACCGGTCCCTCATAATACTGTCCCAAGCCAGGACACAGCAAGAATATACTCAACATAGTCAATAATACTCACCGGTCCCTCATAATACTGTCCCAAGCCAGGACACAGCAAGAATATACTCAACATAGTCAATAACACTCACCGGTCCCTCATAATACTGTCCCAAGCCAGGACACAGCAAGAATATACTCAACATAGTCAATAACACTCACCGGTCCCTCATAATACTGTCCCAGAAATCTAAACCTTATATTTTGAAATTTGTATAAATTTAGAAAAAAAAATTAAAATAAAGTTGAAACTTAACAAAAAATAGTTATCATTATCTTTGATTGCAGATCAGGTGCCTTATGGTTCAACAGTTTGTAAATTAAGTTCACAGAGAATTAGCTACATTACTTAGAAAAAGAAAGGGGCAAAAAAGAACTGTTCGTGACAACAGCTGGAGGGGAATTGCATGGTGTGGTGAACAGGGAAGCACATCTTTATTTAAGTGTATAAAAGACTGGGCCATTATTGTTGAGCGGGGAGGTTATCACGCCCTGTTATTTAGCGAAGAGGTCATAAACGCATAGAATTCCCAAAACAGGGCCTATTGTTATATCAATACCAGTCCCAGGTAGATGGCTGTTTCGCGGTCCGGGATACGCCATGAATGCTGTGAAAGAGCGAGACCTATCGCCAGCGAACAAACCTTGATGTCAACTTAATATCCAGGCTATTAACATACCTTGTATAGCAGCACACTTTTATAGATAAAACAGACGATACACGCGAAATGTTACGTTCAGTTTAATATCCAAAATCCAGCGCTCGCTTGCTGAAGCGGACACGTTTGAGTGGAAACTGGTCACGTGATTTTCACGCTTGATTGCCCGGGCAAAAATCAAGCCCCCGCCACGGTCGAGTGACTCCCGCGGCAGAAACAATCATACGTTAAGAAGGATAGCTCTGAAACTTACATATATGTAAGTGAGAGGAGGTAAAAAAATTACATACGCTACGCTCTGTTTGTCGGGCGAGCATGGTACCGCTGGCATCGGCTGTAAGGTATATGCACGTACATACGATTGTGATTGTCCACGTATCAGTTACACCCAAGAAGAGCTGGATGGATGGACAAGCGTAAGAAAGCTAACGTCACTCTTGACCAGGTGGGTCAAAATTATCTTCATTAATTAAAAATTCACCTTCATTTCTCATTTCCGAACGGACTTTCCCTAAAAAAAAAAAAAAAAACGCGTGAACTAGCCGGAAACTATCCAGTCCACAGGATTCCATTTTAATATTTGTGCTTCTTTTTTTGAATAATTTCTCCCATTAAGCAATATACTTTACTCTATGTAAAAAATATAAATATATTTCAGCTTACATTTTTTAAATATGTTCTATACAATTTCAGTGATCGGCTGTTGTTATGTAAATTCTGATGACCCTTCCTCCAATTTAAAATGTTCGATCCTGGCTGAGCAATTCACGAACAGTTATAAATAGAAAGCGTGCCTGCTACTGGGTGCCGCGATGGACGGGTATTAATGTTGTGGTTCACAACATTTTATGAAAATCAAATTGCTAGATCTTCCACACAGTTTTCTCTGACGAATTCTAATAAATCCAGGCCGGGTAAATTATGCGACCTATTTCTTGTATAACACTCGTTCAGTGTTGATGTGGTATAGTTGTACAGACACGAAGAAACTTAGATACTAGTTCGTATTTAATGTACAGCTCAAGTAAGAACAGGGAGAGGAATTTTCCAGAGCCAGTCATGAAGTATATATGATAATACAAAACAGACTGCACTCTTTTTGGACAAACAAATCTCTGGATTTTTCATGATTTGAAGAATTTGTCTCAAGTTAACTTTACTTGAAATTTTAATCTGCATTAATTAACTCTGACTGGGAATAGAACTAAAAAATCTGCATCCCACTGAATACAATCCTCCGCCATGTGGGCATTCATTTATTCGGTCCATATATCCAGATTCATTCCTGTATAAGTTACTCTACATTTGTGACCATTCCTTGATCACATTCCTCGATTTGGATCACGTGCCAGATCCACACCAAAATTTAATCGATTCTATCCTGGCCCATTTCCGAAATGCCCGAAAAATCATGAGATAACGTTCATGATTGCCTGAATTATGTCGTGAACACACACGAATGGGAAAGATAGTTTACCCAATAGCGGAGTCAAAAACCAAGTTCCCATGTTTCCAATCTTCTTTGTGATTGACTGATTGATTTGTTGTTACTTTGATGTATATTTGAATAATTAAATTATAGAAGGGGATTTAATTATTATTTGAATAATTGATATTATTGTTGTTAGTAGACCAAAATATAAATTTTTATGTTCAATCTTAATTAAAACATTTATAATGCCTGTACAAATTCTTGCAAATGCATTTGTTATAAAAACTCGAAATATAAGGCTATTTCACCCGTAACATTGATATATACAATAAATGTAGCCGTGTGTTTAATTTATGAGGTCCGTTTTTCATTATTAGTCATATGGAAAAAGATATTAACATTTTCCAATTGTGTCTAGCATTATCTAGGAAATTTCAAAGAATCGAAAAACAATGCAATCAGATAAAAAAAACAACACTCTACGGAGGAGCTTACAGTTGCGGTCCGAAAATTCTAGGAACCATAGCGAACCTCAAAAACATCAAAGGATCGGTAAAAACTACAACAATAACCAATATCATAACATGTAGTGAGGATGATTAGAATTTTTCTTGCATTAATGAGCCGCAAAATTAACACGTGGTTTTGTAGAAGGAATGGTTTCACACAGACAATAACCGGGTTAAACGGCCTTCCAGAGATATGACATGTACGGCAAGGATCTAACGCACGGAACCACCGCCGTATACAGGTGTGCCACCTCGGTGTTTAATCAGCTCTAATAACCAGTAACCATGGAGATGTAACCAGGTGCTGGTTATCAACCAGGTGTTCTACACTGAATAATTCATACTCGATATGTCCCACGGAAACAGCTGATCAACTGTCAGGGGGAACATACCCACATACATACACGTATTTATATCTATGCACAAAATACAGGGAAAATATAAACAAATATATATGTTATTTTAAATTAATCAACACACACACAGATTTATATGTTTATATTTATATATAATATGATATTCAAGTGTAGAGGGAATGCTGCTGAATACAAATAAATATATATATATATATATATATACATATATATACACACATATACTTACATACATACATACGTACATTTATTCATGCATACATTAATATACAAATTTATATGTTCATATATATATATATATATAAATTATTGATTTGATAACAAATAATATCTCATCATATTCAAATGTGCATACATACAAACTTGTATTTTCTTATTATGCACTTATACACGTGTGATGTTATAAAATATAGACACCTCTTTCATGTGGACACCCTTTTGACTGGCCAAAACTGAGGTGTCTACTACATGGAGGTATTAATATAGAGTTAGAAATCGGGACTTACAACTTATATATATATATATATATATATATATATATATATATATATACACACATACATACATATACATGCATGCATATAAACAATATTTATGTGTGTCTGTTTTATGACACAGAGACTCACCACACAATCATACATACATACATACATATAGAATACTGTCTTGATGCGACTATATATAACATATTGCACATACAAAAAACATATATGCATGCAGACATAAAAGAATTTATTCACGGAACGGACTGATATACTGCACACCCATAAATACTTAAATTTGTGCATGCAAATTATGTACCCTATGTGCACTTTTAAAGGTATAACACATACACATTTACGTACATTTATGCACAAATGCTTTCGAACAAAGGTGTGTATACGTTTAGAAAAAAAGTACGGACTGACGAACATACATATTGGATTTGAAACACAGATAACAATACATTCGTACATACAAACATACCAACCTAAACAAAGCTCAGATATTACAGTCGTTAAAGCGTTTCAATGTAAAACTCTAACACAATCCCACACATATGCATATATATATAAATATATATATATAAAATATATATATATTATGATTAAATATATATTATGATTTCATAATGTTGTACGATAGTACTGTTTCGTAAGGACAGCTTTTAGCTATTTGCTATATATATATATATATATATATATATATATATATATATATATATATATATATCTCATAACTTGGAGAATTTTCGTTTCTTCGACCTGACATACTTTAAGCATGAATAATGTAATAACATACTAGCATATCTCATTCTTTCAGGGCTATATAGTATACACATCGACACAATAGGCATTTGTATATATAGGCATGACCTTGTATTTGGATTGTATCTCATCACCACATTTTATATGTATTGGGGAGTGATGCAGTTTAATTATTTGGTTTGAAAAGAAGTAAACTATTCAAATGTCCGATCGAAAATTGAGTCCATTCAGAAAAAAACTTAAATCGGGATGGAACGATCCACCGGCAGTGAGGACAACCAGTTATTTAGTAGTTTAAAATAAAAAAAGTAAATGCTGTCGATTTATCTTCAAGGAATAAGAATTTGGGGGTGAGGAATGACTCATGCTATAGTAGGTTAGGGAGGCTAACGTATACGAATATTAAAACATCACATTGCCCAAGAGAGAGAGAGAGAGAGAGAGAGAGAGAGAGAGAGAGATATGCAAGAATAGCCATGCTTGTTCATTGTATGTGTTATATTTATACCTGAAGAGCGGAAACCTTCACCATAGCCAAAAACGTTTATGAGTTTAATGCAAAAACAAAAGCTCAACTCCATGGTGTAATCTTCACGATTGTTTTAACACAAGCCTTTCCAAATAGTACTGGATTTCTACACTAGGTGTTAGGAGCTCTAGCTGCAGCTTTCTAATCCTCGTCAGGACAGGTGTACAGACACGTCATAGTCCAATACTGATTTCGGATCAATTTGAATGTGCAACTTTATCCTGTTCCGAGAGTATTTTTGTTTATAATATTGAAAATATAACTCTTGAATCAAACCCTTATCTACACAGAGAAAGAATTCTTTAAGAATTTAAGATTAAAATCAATGAAACCTGTGTGTTATTTTGACTCGGAGAGACGCGTCAAATTTAGATATACAAATAAACATTGGGGAATACATATCCTCCGTGCAGTTTCAGTCGTTTCAATTATAACATGCATTGGTTCTGTCATTCAGGCTACATCAGTGCCGTATTCATATATGCTCATATACATGTTGGTCGTTGATAACATTTAATGTTGTCATCAATGTTAAAGTCCCTGCATTCACATACAAACTGCATGATTTATGAGATATCACTTCCTCCCGATACAAGATACAATCACAGTCAAACATGGTGGCCCTACTGGAAACACACTGCCAACGCTTGCTTTGAAGGAATACTAATGGTTGATATAATAAGTGTCCCTGATACGCATTTTTTTCTGATTGATATACAGTTTTTCCTCTGACATGATTCTTAACAATATTGTGCGTTTATCTGTATTTCTCTCTCTCTCCCTCTCTCTGTATATATATATATATATATATATATATATATATATATACATTTATAACAATGTAAGGGTTTGTATGGATGTTTATATATATACTAATATATACATACTAATATATTTATATATATACATATATGAATATGTGTGTATATGTGTATCTCTCTCTGCTTCTTCTCTTCTTGCTCTCTCTCCTTCTCTCCATATATATATATATATATATATATATATATATATATATATATATATATATATATATATAAACAGATAGACATAGGTATAATTATATATATGTATATATATATATATATATATATATATATATATATTTATTACAAAAAACTAGTTTCTGCCGCCAGATTTATTTACTATTTGTTCAGAACGTGTCACAAATCTTAATTAGGTCAGGG
The DNA here is from genome assembly GCA_026874595.1 of Sipunculus nudus. Classification (NCBI taxonomy): domain Eukaryota; kingdom Metazoa; phylum Annelida; class Sipuncula; order Golfingiida; family Sipunculidae; genus Sipunculus; species Sipunculus nudus. Next base: position 82,364,825 of record CM049312.1, on the reverse strand, counting down.
GCACATCGGTGATTTGTAACGTAAAATGTCAGAGGGCCTACATAGATCATTTAAATGTCGCTAGCCGTCTAAAAGATACCTGTGATGATGTCAAGGTCTCTCCATATCTTGTGAAGCTGACATGATCCACGCCGCAGTACCTGACAACATATTTTACCTGAAGGTCGGTTTCACCATACTGGAGTACTCTACACCTTGTTCAGTTGATACGCTCGATCCACATTCACCCTCACTCTCCGCCGAATCCTTCAAGGTGCTGGCGAGGTTACGAGGTTTACTGTATGCCATGCTATAACCGGAGGACTGTCACTGGGCGCCGCATACTTCTACTGAGGGTGATGAATTTGCTCAAATTTTTGAGTTTCACATTATTTTCCATCATTAGATTCCTTTTAGCTGAAATAAAATAAAAGTGGGCTTGAAACGACTGACTGTAACTGGATCGACCTGGAAATGACATGCCTTTTTTCAAATTTTACAAACACATCCTTTCAAAACGAAAGCGATGCTATCACTGAGATGACGTGTCAGTAAACTACAGCTAGAGCAACAAGAGGTAGAAGCAGGTTTTTGGTCATTACTGTTTTGTCCCTGAAGTTACAGACGTAAGTAAAACAACTGTTTCTGGGTTATTATTATTATTTGAATTGATATAAATTTGTAATTATTGAAATGTTGACGTAGGAGGAACGTTGGGCTACTCTTGGCTTGATTCAACCGAATGTCAGTGTCAGTTTCAGGTATTGGTGGACGATCGTAAAAGTCATTGTACTCTTTATGCATGAATAATTTACCTTTTAAAAAGCACGTTCGGTATCTTCGTTCTAAGGTATTTTATAGATTTTACTTTACCATGCTGCATTTGCAAAAAGGTTAAGTTTATGTTTTAAGATAATACAGGAGTCTTTGCCAGGACCGGTCGAAGGGTGGGGGGGGGGGGGGGGGGGGTGGGGCTTTTATCTCGATCCCGCGAAGAGACAAGAGGGATGTTGGATGGGAGTTGGGGTGGGGGGTGGGGGAAGTAGGAGGCTGGGTGGTATGGCCCCTCTCATGGTGTAGAAACGTTTTGAAAATTTACACTGTTCAATCTTAAGTAGTGCATGCGCTGTAATTGGTGGTTTGTGTGTATTTCTGTTGGTGGGATGCGTGGGGGTGCTCCCCTGCGCCGTCGAATCTTGATTGTCCTAAGATTGTTGCGATTAACAAGAGAGAGAGAGAGAGAGAGAGAGAGAGAGAGAGAGAGAGAGAGAGAGAGAGAGAGAGAGAGAGAGAGAGAGCAGAGTCACGTGACAGAATCACGTTTGAATTGTTCATCTCCACCGTGTCACTGTTCACCTTGAATCAGCGCTGACCACCTTGTCGGCGTGTGTATCTAATGACGATTTCATTTTAATTGTTGTTTCCCACTTAAGACAGGTCCTCAGTTCTTAAGAGTGGAATTTTGTATGTAAACTGCAGAAGGAGTGCGAGGGATAGAAAGAGAACACTAAAATATCAACACATACTGGACTACTACAGTAACCAGGAACTGTGGCTCACTACCTGGATATACATATTTTAGTTTCAAAATTAGAACGAGATGAGGAAATGATGAGTCGACAGATAATAGATGTCGAAACTAGTTTAACAATGCTGTGGTCTGGCGTGTCGATTCAAAAGAATGAATCTGTCACATACTATTTGTACAAAAAAATCTCTTGGATTAGGCACTGTTGTGTGTAGGTTGCGAGGAAAGTTTGATGGGACTGGAAAATCTGGAATTTGAGACATGACAACCATTCCCTCTTTTGCTGATTAAATCGGGAAAGTTTGATCTGATTATTTCAATTTTCTCCAAAATTTATACGCCTCCTCTATCATTCTCTCTTAATGTGAAGCAAGATATATTTTTAAAGTGTGTACAGGGTTGACTGGTGTAGTGGGGGTAAGCAGACCGTCCTCCTTTAAAGCATGATGATATGCAACATAAAACTTTCAAAGAAAGTCTGGTCAATATATAGTTTATTAGGTTATATACCGCCCATACATAAAATGCAATACTCTACGAGAATACATGTATAAAATGACATTATAATTAAAAATGATAATTGATAATATCACATGCACGACACAGAGCATTTAAAACATTCACACACGATATGTAAAAGAATGACAAATAAAAAACTAGGCAAACAATCGCCATGATTATTAAGTTTTAATATCTTTTTATAAATGGCAACAGAGAGAGATAGCTTAGTGTTATATGAGTAAATGCACGTTTTCCATATAGTTTCCGTGCCTGTTTTAAGGATTTAAAGCCTGTATCTAAAATTTGATGAAAGAGTTGTTTTTCTGGCTTTTTCATTCATAAGTTCACTTAGGTATTATGGTAACATTTCTTATTTGTTTTTATATTAAAAAATTAATCTTACATTCTGTTCGCTCAGCTTTAGGTAGCCATTGTAGACAAATTTAGTCATTGTATTCTATTAACTTTATGCCAAAATCAGACGAGCCTCAGCGTTCTGTAATCGCTGCAATTTACTTATTTTCTTTTCTGGAAAGTTTCAAAACATTGAGTTTCCATAATCTTAATGCAAGTTTACAAACGCATGAACCGACGTGGGCGGAGTGTTATTGTCAAGGTAATTCCTAATCTGGCTCAGTCTATATAATTAATAAACATTTTTACTACAAACGACATTTATTTTTTTCATATATATAATTTTTCATGAAAGTTATGTCCAAATGGCGCACTTTGTCAACAGTTATACTGAGGTACCACTATTATTGAGCTACCCCCGTAGGACTGGGAGACTTACAGGGGTAAATGAGTATATTTCGGTTTTTATATTTCGGAAAACTTTTTTTGTGTGTGTGGACTCTCTTTGGCCCCCCCCCCCCCCCTTCCTCGCGAGTGCAAACCCATCGATTTCAATTTTTACTTTTTTTTCTCCGCCATTTTTAGATTACTCTGTGAACGTCCGCCGTCCACCACCCACTGTCAACTGTCGACCGTCCACCGTCTGTTACCATATATCTCAACAGCCACAGCAGCTGCCTTCATGAAACTTTGCAGAATTACTGATCATGGGATGAATATGCAAAATTAAGCCTTTGGTGACGCCATCCATGTTAAACTACTTTCTGCGGGCCGAAATGGTCTTTTCCATTTCTTCTAAAATAAGTCATAAAGTATTAATATTATGGTCTTCATATCATAGTCAACAGTTCCTTAGAGGGAAATAACTCGAGTATAAATTCAGTCAAGTCAATTTCAAGATGACGTCTTTACGGAACTTCAAATTGTGTCGATTGCAAAATTGGACAACTTTATGTGTATCTATACATGATGTATTGTCTGTTACCAAATACCTTAGGAACAGCTACAGCCTTCAGTATCAAATTTCACAGGAATATTGATCATGTGACTGCTAAATGATTTCGACCTGCAGGTGGCACTACCTATGTTTATGTCTTTTCTGCAGGCTGTAATGGTCTTTTCTGCTTTTTCCAAAATATATCATAAAGTGTTAATATTTGTTATAATCCGACAAAACAGAGTCTTCTCTGAGACCCTTGGACCGATCTTTTCGAAACCCGGCATAGTTGTTCCCTAACCTATGTAGTTGTGCGTAACAATGCGCCACCTGCAATCCCTTCTGTGCAGTACGAATCTGGGTGTCTTTCAGATAACAGCCATATCTCAGGAGGGGTTCAACATATTGAGCTAGAATTTTGCATGTCCATAGATCTTTGGCTCAATCTTAATTTTTTTTTGCGGAGACCCATCTTTGCATTTGCCATCTGTTCGTCTTAGTAGTTGTTTAGTGAATTGGGTTGAAATTGTGCATGCCCATAAATCCTCGACACCTTCATCTCGTTAACAGGACTGGTGGCGCCATCTGCAATCGTTTTCGCGTGGCGTCCATCCGTACATTTGCTTTGGGTGAAAATGCTTATATCTCAGGAGTGGTTCAATGTATTGGTCTGAAGTTAAGCATGTCCATCCATCTTGGAAAGCTTTGTCGTAAACCAGACAGGTGGCGCCACCTATCTACCCGTTTTCGTAGAATGAATTAATGCCTTTTTCTGAGGAGTGATTTGCCGTATTGGCTTGAAATTGTGCATATCCATAGATCTTGGATTGCTCGAACTTGCACTCTAGACTGGTGGCGCCATCTGAAATCTTTTTCCCGTGGCATCCATCCGTACATTTGCGTTGGGTGAAAATTGCTCATATCTCAGGAGTAGTTCGATATATTGGTCTGAAATTTGGCATATACATCCATCTTGGAATGTTTTCTCATAAACCAGACAGGTCGTAGCATAAATAATTTTGTGGGAGATGATGATCTATAAGTGATCGTACAGGCGTCTGTTTATTCAGCAGTTCAGACAGAAAATGTGGAGCCAAACCATGTAATTACTTGTAAGTGAGCAGCAAAAACTCTATACAGCATAACTCTATACAGGATCGGTAACCAATGTAGCTGTACAAATGCAGGTGTTGTGTGTTCGTACATCGTCATAAGTGGCGAATAAATGACTATAATAAAACCGAAATACGAAGAGCGTATAAGAACAATTCATGGGCACCAAAATGTTCCGCCGAACAAAATGAGGTTAAGGGATCTGAGACGCTTAAATTAATGCTGACATAAAGGTTTACAGGTCAGTGTGAAATCGTACAAGATATAAAGGCATGATTAAAGGATGGAGTGAATTTTGTCCGTGGGCAACATTAAAGAAAAATATAAATATAAAGGAAATCCTATATATGGCACAGTCATGATTTTGTCTGATATCATTATTTGTGCAGAGGACAAGTCATTTGCCTTCCTGCTCTGGCAGCCATCACCGCCCAATGTGTGCCGGGAATCTTCAACTTTCATACTTCCTGTTCCAAGCCTCAGGGAGGTGTCTGTACCCGGAAGCAGATAACGTTTATCTATGAATACTTCCACTCCCAAAAATGTATGTATGTATGTATATATATATATGTATATTTCCGGCTTCCCTAGATAAGCAAACCGAAACATATAAGCGAGGGTGTATTTGAAATATAAAATAGATTAAATGATGAAGTTATCGGTACTACAACTGATAAGCAACTGCTACTAATACTACTGTTACTACCAACTACTACTACTACCGAAATCGCCACTGATTGCCGCAAAACATAATGATTACTAAGTTTTCTTGTAAGAGTCACCATATATATATACGTGCTTTGGCAAGACGTTAAACTCAAGTAGCCCATCATTTCCCCTCTTTTACTTCGTGAAATCTCTCACTTCGGTAAAACTAATCTCGGCTTTTGTTTGGTCAGTACAATCTGACTATCCCAGCCTGTCGTCCAGACCTCTGCTAGCCAAATTAATGAAACAAATCTGCGATAATAGTGTCTTAAAAGCTGCGTAAAAATGTTCCTGTACAGGCTCATGTACTATGTTGAACCACAGACTTGGTGTTACTGGTCTTCTTTAGGTCTAATACAGATCCCTCCTTTTTCTGTTAATTGCGCAGAGTGAGGGGAATCGGCTGGTATATGATATTATAAAGAAGTGTGGAGTGCCCTGGAACTATCATGTGACGTCATGAGTATAAATTCTTCCCGTATATGAAAGGTGCCGGTAATGAAAGAGACCGACTGCAATAAGTTTTTTGTGCATTGGGTTCTGCGTAGATGTTAAGATCTGCTTGAAAAAACATACCCTTAGTATTATTGTCACGGTAGTGTTTCTATTATACTGGGTCAACAGTCCAGAGGACAATCGCTATGGTTGAACTTATAGTCATACTGAAAAAAAAACTTAATCCGTTAATTGGATAAAAATTTAAATTTCAGACAGGCCTATATTGAACAGTTTTTTGATTCTACGTGTGTTCCATTATCGCATTTCTGTATATCTGCCTGTAACATGTTGTATATTAATATTTTCCTGACGGCTAATCCGTAACCTTATAAAAGGTCAATTGATATGATCTGCCTATGATACACTGCTAATGCCACAACAAATACATGTGCCTTTGAAAGGATAAAAAAAAATCGAATTTTTAATCCTGTTACATTTATATAGTCTACTTAAAAAAAAACGATTTTTTTAAGCAACTTTTTATATGTCATGATATTTGATGCGATACACGTTTCCATGGAAACAGTCTGAATCGAAAGAGGAAGAAAGTTCCGATGCATCTTCCCAGACGGGTCAAAGATGATTTCTATTAACAAGTGTGCACGCGGCAAGCGGACAGGGGGAAGTACACAGCGCTAAGGGTGGACAAATAGTTAGTTAACTATTACACAGCGTGTAATCTGAAGGCTCAGCTGGCAAACTGGTTGTTTAAGCAGACAACAATTAATAACCTAGAATATATAACGTTATATTCCTACCCTCATAATCTCCTGCTAGTTAATTACATTTCACTGACAGTGACTGTGTGTGTACATGCCCGCATCTAGAATTATTTTTTATACTGAATAATTATTGGTGAAATGTAGTGTTTGTTGGCACGCGACTGTGTTAGTTTAAAACCGAACCAGGGCAAGTTGGACAGCATCTATTTAGGGTGTCTACGACACTTCATCCGGGTAACAAGGTAGGGTAGCGTTTGAAGTTCACATGTACTCACAGTGTCTGAGAAGTACCAGGTATCGGTTATTTTGTCCTGGTTTTTGTCTGCGAGTTATACAACCGGGTTATAGGAAACCTACAGTTGATTATATGTAACCATGCCATATGTTACGGTAACCTCACCGGAGCATATCCCACAGCTGACTACTAAATTACTACACGGTTATAAAAGCAGGTTAAAAATTACGTAGGCCTACATCTGGTAACGGTTCAGGCTATATTATCATGAGGGATTTTTAGAGTTCATTTCCAGAGTCAATATTAATTATATCAATGACTTGTATAGGACTTTACCTGTTCAAACATAATTCAAGATATTTTATTAAAGATTGGTGCCTTACCTGTAGCCTCCCTTTAACCACACAGTCCTATCTAATACATGTATGGACGTCACTATATCAGTATATATGGCTAACAGCCTGAGGTGGCAGGGAGGAGTGGAATGTTCTGTCCTGTAGAAGGGTTTGAACATTTAGGTTGCGATGTTGTATTCTTGGGTAGAAAACTGTGCCAGACGTATATGTGTGCTCTATTTCCTGGATTTTTTTTTCGGTCGAGAAAGGGGGCGCCACCTGTAACCCAGCTGCCAGTTTAGCCCCCCCCCCCCCCCTTCCCCCAGTTTGTGCAGTCTAGGGATTCACAGAATATAGGGCGTGAGACCATCATTCAGTTAACCTCAAATATAACGCGTTACATTATCTTATTTATTTTATGTTAACTAATCTAACATTGGTCATTTCCGTACCCCTGTTTGTCCAGCTCTTATTCTGTCTGTCTGTCTGTTTGGGTAACTATATGTACTGCTGTAGATACAAGTACGTGACCGCAACCTGGGATTTAACCATGGAACAGATCCTTTCACTTCCCCTCGTTTCACATGTCTTTTGTCCATAGAAAAGTGCTCAAGTTCTCCATGAATTCCAAAGGAATTTTGTGGTGACATGGCTACTGGCCGAAAAAAAGAGGAGATTTCATTTATGGTCTTATGGTTAAAATTATCGATGGATCTGGATTCGGGTCCAGACACTGGCGGAGGTATGCGCTCTAGTCATCCAAAATCCCACTCACGGTTTAGTTGAATTGATCTCATATCATACGCGCCTCGTTTATGAATCAAAGCACGTTAACACCTTACCCTGTTCAATACATTTATACCCGCTGCAGCAGAGGGCAGTATCATGTTGGAGCACAGTTGTAAGTCGAGATTATTTCTATCTCGTTTTTATTATAAAACTCATTACAAATACTAAATATTCACTTGTATGCTATCCAGTGAAATCTCGCTAACACGACCACCTACGGCACCAGCCAAAGTGTTGCGTGAGGTTTTTATGATGATTTACACTAATCCGGGATAGTTGTCGTCTTAGCTCGGGTGGTCGTCCTAACTCCGGTGGTCGTCTTAGCTCGTTTGGTCGTCTTAGCTCGTGTGGTCGTCCTAGCTCGGGTGGTCGTCTTAGCTCGGGTGGTCGTCTTAGCTCATGTGGTCGTCTCAGCTCGGATGGTCGTCAGGCAGAACTTCACTGTGTGTGTTATATGCTTTACAGTGCCAAACCATGCCGTACAATTCAATATTATTCTATGGTCTCCTGAATTCTTCTTATATATATATATATATATATATATATATATATATATATATATATATATATATATATATATATATATATATATAGGGTAGAGCCTTATTTAACCAAACACCGTTTTTCCGAAATTAAAAACTGATAACCGAATATTTGTTTTTTTTTTCCGAAATTCGAACAATTAACAAACAATCGAAAAATTTGTATAGAAGGCTGTCTAATTCCATATATGTATGGGACAGTTAACAACAATTTAAGGTATCTTTAATGATAAATTGATTAAAAATATAACAAAAATGTTGTTGTCAAGGTTAATTTTGGACTAGCTTCGTTAATTCGTGTCTGTCAGTATTTGGTAACATCCCATATTTGACAGTTCTTAAGCAATACATGTATTTTACATGATATAACAACCACATTGTTGGAAAACATAACATAATTATATTAATGTTTATTTTGGGCTAGCTCCGTTAATGTGTGCTTGTCATTGTCTTATAACATCTGCTCTTCGATGAAAGTTTGGCAATCATCATGGTGCATGGATCCTACGATATCGTTTATCCAAACGATTTTTTTCCCGAACAAACCCCTGCCCCGACTTTTTTGGAGAAAAGTCGCTCTACTGTAGTTACATAGTATACAGTTTTGTCCATTTCTTATAACTATAATCCCATTTATTGATAAAATCTCACTTAAAATGAGGAATTCTAGCAACTGTAACGATAATGTGCCACAATATTGTACGCTCCGTTATCAAGCACGTTACACGAAATTACACTGCAGAGTCAAATTTAACATTTTAATTTGAAACCACATTTCGCTTCATAAGAATTTCACAGCAGTTAAATACCGTAGGTACCGCGATATAAACAAAACGAACTATGATAAATGATTATTGTGATTATAACTGTGTATATACAAACACCCCATTTAATTTATATATTTAAATTTTTTAGGATTCATCTCCACAAATTTACCTAAATAACTGAAATTTTACTTCTGTCAATGCATCAGCTACACTTCCTATTTTTCCTTAAAAGTTCTTCTCATCTTTATTTTCTATTTTTTGTTGTACCTTTTTCTCAAACATTGACACTTTGAAGACCATGCCACACGTATTGATGTAGTTTATGATAACCACACCAGAGAAGTAATTTTCAATTATGATCCCGGTAATAGGTAAATTGCAAGTTAATAAATAAGTCAAGCAAACATAAACGCACCTGTTTGTTTAGCATGATGCAAACTCATAATCCATGGTTTTAAAACGCAAACACAGCAACATGCATGCTCGCCACATGACACATAACACGAAATGATCGATCACTACCGTATACACAGGGCTGGTTTTCTGTGATCGTTGGTTCAAAAAGTCCTGACTCCGTGAAGCGATTTCTATTTTATATTTATTCTGCTATGTGTAAGATTTTTCCATCATAAATCATCAACCGATGGCTTCTGGTAAGGTCTTATCTTATAATATATCACAACCTAATCTCTTATCTATGATATGTACGGTTTGTCTACGTGATAAAAGAGGGATATTTTTATCAGTTGTGACATTAGGTTGTTACATTATATTATATTTTAGTATTTTATGTTATACATATACAATAATATTTGTTATAATATACACTATTTGACATAATATTGTAGCATGTTATATATTTTTGCCATATAACATTACATCTTTTTCACATGCTTTTATAAAACAGTGTGTTTCTCTGTAATATATGTCTTATATATGATATCACCGGCAGGGTAACTTCCTGTATTTGAATTGAATATATCTTGTATCTTGAATCTCTTGTATATATACATCATATTAAACAGTTAAGAATAAATCTTATATCTTGTATCTCTTGTATATATACATCATATTCAGTTAAGAATCATGGCCCTGCTGCAGGAGATGTCATCACCACATTTTACGAATTTACGATTGTCGTTTAATTCACTGCCTGGACATTACCGTAATCAAAGGAAATTGTTTTATTAATATTTCATTATTATATTAAACTATAAGGGTTTTGTCACAGAATGTGTGCATTAAAATCATACTTTACTAATAAGGAAAAATTGACAACCAGCCAGGTAGCACGATTATTATATGACAACCCCTGTTTTAACTTCATGTTTCCGTTTGACCAAGCAAGTACCCCCGCCATCCCCCCCCCCCCCCCCCCCCACACACACACTCCGTCCATCCCCCACCATGAACCCGACGAAGTTAGGTTTCTGTCATCTGGGTCTAGCTGTGTATCCACGACTCTGTGGGCATTTTATGTATGTTGACAGGGCCTACATCTGACATCCCGGCAGACTGTTCTATGCCAAATAAATAATATATCTATAAATTTACAGCCAATGTGGAAAATCAGTCAATTTCTTAATTGCCTGAAATAATCAGTAAATATACAAATTGCGTTAGTGAATCAGGCAATTTTTTAATTTACTGAGATTTTCAGTTATTTTACAAATTGACTGAATAATCAGTCAGTTTATTTGACACATTGACTGAATCCATATGAATAAGTCTTTTGGTTCACATATCTTATTTAACACACAACGATGCGGTCATATGAGTTGTAAAATAGTATGCATATTTATTATGTTATAATAGTATATTTGTAAAATGCATTTTTCAGCTATATTATTCATGTTACCCCTAACCAGTCTGTGGATTATATATATATATATATATATATATATATATATATATATATATATATAATATACATGTATATATATATGTGTGTGTGTTAGTGTATACATGTATGTATGTTTGAATGCATAATAAACCAGCTTTTCATGAAATAAAAATTAACAAACAATTAGAGAACAATACTCATTGCAACATTCCTACAGATGTTAGTGATATGTTATCGAACATTAATGTAACTTCAATGAAAGAACTAGTGTTAAGTTCCCTTTCCGGTTGGCCGTGTGTCACAGACCTGTAGTGTTATAATGCATGCAGTCACGTCTGTATCACTCCCCCTCAACACAGAACACGATTCTTACCAATGATTTGAATCAGGGAAATATGTTTAATCTTATAATCAAGGGACGTTACAGTAATTACACATGTTAATTTTCCTGTTTTTGAAAATATTGAAAGGTGAGTGGGTGTCATTCTGATGTGACGAGTATGATGATGATGTGGTGGGGGGGGGGGGGGGGTTGTTCCAGTAATCGCTTGACAATTGCATACGTTAAGTTAGTGTTATAAATTGGGTTAAGGGACGTTTCGTGTGAGACCCTGCAGGAGTGTTAATTATGACGTCACAATATTACCTCAAACATACAAGCTTTTCGCACTTTCTAAAATAATCTTATCATAATTGTCTTTAGCCGGGTATTTGATATTAGGATAAGAACAACAAGGGCCACTTGAGGATGCATGGTATCTCATCGATCAGTGATAAAGTAATCTATGATATCTGAAGCTGGGACGCTTTACAAAGGTTCGTGAATTATCCATATTTCATACACATCACGGCCACTACGGGGCGCTGAAGTCGTGCGAGACCTTGTGTTTTGGGCTCCATATGACATTCCCTTTTACACCCCTGCTCGAACAGTCAAGTTTGTTTTTTATCCCACGGTGGTTTCATATGAAAAGGCAGATTATAGACCAATATATGTGATTTTTTAAGCATTACCCAGAAACCAGTGCCGCCATTCAGACACTTGATCAATTAATTATTAAAGATTAAGCAGTGGTCCCGCAGGTAGCGGCCCCTGATAAATATTTCAGCCCCAGCTCTTGAGGTTTCCAGAGAAACGGTGATGGTTAAAGACCGTGGCTATTACTGCTCGGAAGGAAACTTGTTTCCACAAAACATATCTGTTGTGAAGTTTCCTATGACGATACTTTATTTGATAATTTTTTACTGGGCTTAGAAAGAGGCCTATTTTGCGCAAAGAATAAGTTGCTTAGCGAGGGGCTGCCGAGGATGGACAATAGGGAAATCAAAGTAATAAAGTAATTTTCAAAACATGAAAATATTAATCATTTTCCCATAAAGTTTCATTACTCTGCACTTTTTACTGCAAAAATTTATACATAGAAAGATATCTAAGAACCTGGGCACCATCCATCGTGTTTCCAAAATAAACGATTAATAAGTTGAATTGATTGTATTAATTTTACAATTTCTATTTATAATGCGCCAACAGTTTCTCTTGAACTGAGTTTTAAAAAATATTTATTGGCTGATTCTCGGGAGAGTCTAAATTTTCTCTAATTTCTCTACTTGGTCCATTTTTTCCGCGTTTGTGAAATCACTCGCTCATCGGGTAATTATGGCTAACGGTTGGTAATTGCAGATCTATTGTTTAACTGATTACCAGGGGGTCTCTAGGATCAAAAGACCTTTATTTTTCTTGACTCTTTGAGAGCATATGAACCTGAGACGTATACTTATATTTATAATATAATAGCTGTGAAGCCTGGACGATTATTGTTCTCTTGTTGGAATTTGCTGTAAACACTTCCTTTGGCAAGGTGGTTTGACGGCGATTATACTTTCAACCGTGTTTATCTTTCTGTCTGTTTACAAATTGGATTCCAGCAAAATTTGTCATGAGGTGTGATCCGAGACAGTGAAGTTGGGATTAAATCATGAAGCCGACCCGGAAGCACATATGGCACGCACGGTCTTTTCCTTCTTTTGTATATTCTTTTCCGGCAATTTGTAACGAACTGCCACTGGTAATCATGGTGAATTCACTAGTGAATTCATTAGGAATAATATTTGAAATTTGTGCTCTCTAAAAGCACAATTGTACTTAGGTCAAAGGAAAGCCCAAGCTGCACCGTGCCCAATTGCCATTATTAGCAACATACCAGTACAACAATGATATCCGGTGATGTGAACCTAGCTATTGGATCAATATATTAATACTTGTATGTTGATATTGACACCGGTACAACTGTCATGGAAGTCTATTTTAAACTAATAGATTCGGGTCAGTGAAAGAATTTTAATTGGTAGAACGTAAAAAATTTAAATGTTTTTTTTTGTGGATTAGTCCTTTGCGTAAGACTTTTATCTACTTTTTCGGTGTTTTGTTGAAATCCGTCGTACATTTTAGATGCCATGAAAAAAAAATGATTGGCAGATGAGGTATAGCGTTATCACGTGATCTAAATGCAAAGTTCACAAATACTTTTGAGCCTTCGAAAGGCACACTTTTGCAAAGTGAGGGACGCGACAGATATGACTGAAGTTCAAGGACAACCAGGAAATTCCATGGGAGTGTGATTATCTCTACTTTGGTAATTCTAGGTCATGTAGGAAAGAGAGCAAGGTCAATGACGCAAGTTAAAAAAATGATCACCCCTGGTTGTGCCGTAAATATTCCAATGTAGATAAGATTTGTCAATACACTGGGCATATCAAAGTTTTCACTTTTTAAGGTTTTTATGACCTTCCGTTTGTTAAAGGTGGTTGAATGCTGAAGGTTACAGGTAAATTTAACTGGAAGGGGGGCGACGTACGTAATGGGTCTTCCATGGGACGTTACAGGTGTTATGACTGTATTGTGATAACCCGATGGTTTAAGCTCTCGGCTTTGCTACTTGGAAAAAGCGTTATCAAAAAGCCCTTTGGTCAAGTGGAGGCCCCCTTCCAGTGTGTGGATACACTATTATGTCAGACGGCCATATTCTCTGTGTCACTTTATGTTTTCTTACCCCGTCGTGATGTCATTGGTGCGAGGAACGCTCGTCACAGCCTGCGTGTCCACTGACAGCACAAGTAAGTCTAAAACTCTGCCCAAACTCACGGCTTTCCTGTTAAAGGGGATATTTACGGTACAGATATGTCATGTCTCCCTCCACGCCGGAGATAATCTGTTAAAAATACAGCTGGTATAGCTGCAGTGTTCGGCATATAATCATGACTGTGTGACCATATCCCAACGCACGAGGAAGCTTAGATTCTAGAGCTTTTGTTACTGTGGTACTATCAGTATAGCTGTTTGCCTGTTTTCAATACTTGTAAATAGGAATATGCTTATATTTATAAATGCACAGGCGGTGATATGTCAACATTAAAAACTGTATATAACCATCAACATATATCAAATATATTACATTTATAAAGCGTATAATGTGTGTGTGTCTCATGGCACGTATGCATTTTGTGAATGTATGTGTGTTGTTGCTATAATGTTTGTCTGTACGTGTTAGGATATGTGCTCTGATTTTTTGTGTAACATATCAACATTATAGAAACATTACATATGCAGTCCTAACTAATTGCTTAAATGTGGGATATCTGCTGCTTACAGGCATGTATCGGAACTTGTACATAGACCAGCGTTATTACGGTAATTTCCATTCAATGTTTCTGAAAATGAATGGATTATTTCTTAAATACACTATTTCTTAAACGGTATAATGGTATAGCTCAGATTAATACTAATAGGGACAGCCTTAGTAACTGGACATTTATTTGAATATCTTTTTCAAAACAAGGTAACAAAGAGTGACCCATGAGTCAGGGAGCTCAGTTGGGGTTCCAACCTGTCACTATGAAATTATATGAGAATATTAGGGAAATGAAACTAAAAGGTAGCAATTACATATGCAACACAGATTAATTTTAATGTAAACTTTCCCTTAACTATCTTACAATGGAAGGCAAATAATCCGTTTGTTAGGGTCACACAGTGGTAAAAGTGTAAATATTTAAACGAATGCACCTGAATTAGATATTGGGTGTTGCGTGACTAGTTCGATTGGATCTTTATGAAATTAACCAGTTGTCATATATCATATTAGCCAGAATATTATTGGCTTTCATAAAATGTACATGTCAAGTGGTCACAGAGCAACAGTTTAGGTGTTTGAAAAAAAAAGAAACAATGTCTATACAGACTCTGGTGTCAGTTCTGACATCTTGAATGTTTCACCATGCATGCAACATTTGGACAAAATTTATAAATGATAATCGTGTTTGAAGTTAAGTTGTATATCATTTATTTTACAATTTATCCAGAAATAAAGTTCCACATTTTTTCATACACAGGTATGCACAATTTAAATAGAATCAGCCCAGTAACTTCTTGCCTTCCATTTTGAATACAAGTTCACAGCAAGCTCCCGTCTCTGATCGATTACTTCATTGCATGCTCTGATCTTGGATTCCTTTAATGTTCATATGACACGCACCTTAATTAATTTAGTAATACAATAAATTTATTTATTATTTTCAGAATTGGACATTGTGCTTCTGTGACACTTTATGAACAGAACAGAACAGAAGTTTATTGAGGAAAAAGGCCTCAGGCACAAAGTTCCAAACATTTCAATAAATATTCAGTTTAACAAATACATCAATTCACTTTAAGGTATAGTCTCATATTTTCTAATAAAAAATGCCATTAACTCAAGTAACATTACTGCATACCTACATACACTATGTATCTATTTGCCATCATCAGTGACACATATACATTAAAATAAAACAGTCAATTCAACAATTACAACAATATTATGTAAAGTGTCTTATAATGACTAATAAATCATGCCATAAACACATGTAACATTATTGCATACCTACGTATACACAATGAATATATTTTACCGTCATCAGTGAGTACCGTTTAAAATTCATAATTCAATCATCTTCTATTTTCTGTCTCCTCATAAACGAAATAAACACATACGCAGCAACGTTTGTTATTTCAAATGGAATATCTAAATTAAATAATTTCATAAAATTTTGTTTTCACATAAAAATCTTTGATTTAACAAATATATTATAGTTATACAAATCAAAGTGATCTCATATAACACATATAAAATAAGCCATCCCATATAAGACAAAAAATTTTTCTAAATTTGAAATTCTTTTTGTATCTTATGAATATCATTAGCACATAGCTGGGCACACGCGCCTTTTACTCTGTTACTGTTTTTGGTCCTATTGCATGAGCCCTTTATTTAAGTCGCGCCCTTTCGGTACCGTGAACACATTATTTTTTGTATATACGCCCACAGATCCAGACATGTTTCATTAAAACCTTTACATATATGGACTTAGAATCAAAATAAGGTATGTAATTTAAGACAAATACTTTTTTAGGTCATGGTCAAGTGCTGAGACGATTATAAATGCCACAGTCAGATAAAGGCTACGCAATGATTAAATGTGGCCTTGACACGTCGGGGTCAAAGGTCCAGCGAAGGATCAGACTTGAATATATTTAGCGGGCAAGGGATCATTATGTTTTAGTTCTGACTACTATAATAATTTTTAAACTGGTAAAGTCCACATTCACTTAATCATTTATGTGTAATTACTTATTCCGTCAACACCTTTAAATGTTGTTGACTGTTAACGGGTCACCAATGTGTTGGTCCCAACGTAAAATATTTGTTACACATAAGGTTCACGCGTATTTATATGAATTATATAACTATCTATATAGATACACAGCAAAAATGAAAAATAAGGTTTTGAATCAGTTCTGAACAGCTTTTCTCAAAAGATGATTTTTCTTGCAGTTGATTTTTATTTTCTGGTATTCCTGATGTCGTCTTTTTATCTTGCTAGATAGATAATCATGTCAGGGCGCATGCGCACCTGCAGAATCCGTGCAATATCAGAATCTTTGTCCTATCGTTACCTGTGGCACAGTCTAGAGACGTATTTTGACGGTGTATATGTAGAGAGCTTAAAAACACGAATATGCACATGTAGTACATACATATAACAAAACAAAAGTCCACTTTAACGAAACAGTCTTTAACTCTTAATGTCCTCCCAGAGAAATGAAATAAATATAAACATATATATATATATATATATATATATATATATACATTTATACATATATATATACATATATATGTGTGTGTGTGTGTGTGTGTTTATGGAATCCATGACTTGGGTAATCACTGTTTGTTCACATCCTAGGTTAGAAATAAGTTTATTGTAGAAAATGTAGTTTAAATCATGAGCAAGTTAGTGACAGACCTCATAGAGGTCAATTTTTTTTAACATATATTAAATAGAAAACATCTTTTTAAAATTAACTAAATTAGCTTTACATATTTTTTTTTATATACAATACCAACATCTCAAAACTTCATCCAATCATAATACTATTGTTGTAAAGAACTGTTCTTTGTTAAAATGAATATATACTATTAATAGTATGTATGTTTTTGTCATTCTGTCGAATTATCATATCAATTTTTGTTAAAAAAATACTCTTTTTTAAACTTTTAGACGGCATTGTAGCTGAAAATCGGTGTTTGCATTTATCTATGATGAATGTCATTTTTAAGTTAATGAGACGAACAACGGCATAGTTTGATAAAATATTAATATATATAACTAGTATCACTGGTATGATATCATAAAATTTTATTTTAGGGATGTTACTTTGATGATATATGCGTGGAAAGTAAAATAAGAGTTTTCATTTTTGTATAGGACTGTAACAATAATTATAAATCGAATAATCGATGTAATGAATCGAAGCCAGTCATTAATCGATAATAGAACAGGGCATGAAATAATCGATTAATTTCGGTTTTACATTTTCATTCATGTTCATACCTTTTCGGTCTGTAGCTCTTACCTAGGAACAGATAAACAGCATACATTATAAAGTAGGACTGTTATTTAACAAAGAAAGTCATCTTATATCCTTCAACAGATGTTAGCACAATAATGGATGAGAAGAATTGTATATTACTTGGTCTGCATAAATTCTCAGGTATATAATAAACTTATAGCATCATATGGGATGAAAACTTTTAGTAGATATACGTCTCTGGAGGAAAATTGTGACATTGTGATGGATTCAGTTCCCTGCAATGTCCATGGCATGTGTAAGAACTGTACATGTAGAAAATAGCAAATGTTATGTAAATGTCAGAGTAAACTTAAACGTGCAGTTGCCCCTATAAGTGAAAATCTTCTGTTGCAATGCTGGATTTTTACAGTTCTAAAATAATTGGAAGTGTTATTACAATCATAGACTGGAAAAAAATTATTGTCCATCAGTAAATTTGAATCTTACAGATCGCTCATATCAAGACCATACACAATGTAATTGGCTCTGGCATGACTTTACAAACATTCTGTTATATTTCTGTTATAATTATATTTTATATTTTGTTATATTTTCATTCACATTATATAATTCAAATTATATAAAAATATTCAAAATCAAGAGCAAATGGTAATGGTTCAGCCTTAAGATTAAAGAGACAAATGAGAGTTACTATGTCAGTTTCTCAGCTGTGGTTTCATCTAGTGTCCCGTAACCTGGCGTGTTTATTGATTATGACGGATTTCTTCAGGTCCTGAAGACTGGTGGCACCATTTGTATTTTATATATTTATGCACTTTCTCCTTTTCTTTTGAGAGTGCCAAATTATATTGATACTATCAGATTGGCAACTGTGGCTTCATCTTGTGTCCTGAAACCGCGTGTGTTTATTAGGGTTCCGTTTGAATAAGTGGATGCCCTATAGTGATCCCCTGTCCGTCCGTCTGTTCGTCATTCTGTATGTCCGGCAAATTTGTTTCAAGCTGATAACTCCAGTTTGGATTGACAAATGGATTTCCAACTTTAGTTTTATATGGCCCACCTCTAAGGCAAGAATTCTATAAATTTTGGGGTTATGAGGTCAAAGGTCATGGCCACAGGACCTTTTTATTTAGAAAGCATGTGGATGAATTTAAGGCGAAACTTTTCATCCCAAACTTTCCTTCCCGCAATTATTGTTGACCTACCAATAGGAGAAGAACCCTATCGATCTTAGGGACACAAGGTAAAAGGTCATGGTCACAGGGGCAATCTGTCAACAAATTTGTTTTCAGGTGGTAATTCAAGTTTGGATTGACATATTGATTTCAAACGTGCCCAGTATATGGCCCACCTACAAAGTAAGAACCGTTTGGATTTTGGGGTCCTGAGGTTGAAGGTCAAGGTCACAGGACCCACTTCTTTAATAAGATATTTGGGATGCATTTTGTGAGCCAAACTCTTCATCCCAAACCTTCCATCTTCCACATATATCTGACCTGCCAATAGGGGAAGATTCTTTTTAATTTTGTTGGTACATGGTCAAAGGTCAAAGGTCAAAGTCACATGGCTCATCCATTCACAAATTAGTATATTTATGATAAATCTATTTGGGTGGACAGATTGGCTTCAAACTTGATCATAGGACCCATTTTTTGAAAAAAAGCTCATAAAAGCTTATACACAAATTCAAATGAGCGTCGAGACCCGTCGGTCCCTAATTATATTTTTGTATACTGAAGCAATGACAAACATCAAGCAACTGTCGCGAAAAAGTTAAAAAGTTTATTTTACTTAGACACACACACACACACACACATATATATATATAACTCTGAAGAAAAACAACACTGTTAATTCACAACAGTCTGTTTCACGGGATGTGACCCGATCATCAGGTGAATGTGGTTAGAATGAAGCTAACGGCGTGGTTTGAAAAGCCGAGACTTAACGAGATTACGAGATTATGCTTTGTGTGATTCGGGGCGGGGGGGGGGGGGGGGGGGGGGCATGTGAAAGACTGACGCTGATCCTATTGTTCTCGTGGGCTCAAAAGAATTGGTCGGGGTACACGTGCGATACTGGAACATAACAGGGCAAGGAGGTTATATGTTGTTTTAATTTTTATATAATACAAAGATATATACCAGGATGCTCAAGTAGCATATTAAACTGATTTGTAATAGGGTCTTGGAAGCAGTGAACATATCAGTAATATACATATGATAAAAATACACATATACTATGAAAATACACAATATACAAGGCAAATATACAATATACAAGGCAAATATACAATATAAAAGGCAAATATACAATATACAAGGCAAATATACTATACTCTACTCAATCCACTCGGTAAACTCACCATGATGTAGTGGTAACGCCATGTCCCTCATCCACTCGGTTAACTCACCATGATGTAGTGGTAACGCCATGTCCCTCATCCACTCGGTAAACTCACCATGATGTAGTGGTAACGCCATGTCCCTCATCCACTCGGTTAACTCACCATGATGTAGTGGTAACGCCATGTCCCTCATCCACTCGGTTAACTCACCATGATGTAGTGGTAACGCCATGTCCCTCATCCACTCGGTAAACTCACCATGATGTAGTGGTAACGCCATGTCCCTCATCCACTCGGTTAACTCACCATGATGTAGTGGTAACGCCATGTCCCTCATCCACTCGGTTAACTCACCATGATGTAGTGGTAACGCCATGTCCCTCATCCACTCGGTAAACTCACCATGATGTAGTGGTAACGCCATCTCCCTCATCCACTCGGTTAACTCACCATGATGTAGTGGTAACGCCATCTCCCTCATCCACTCGGTAAACTCACCATGATGTAGTGGTAACGCCATGTCCCTCATCCACTCGGTAAACTCACCATGATGTAGTGGTAACGCCATGTCCCTCATCCACTCGGTTAACTCACCATGATGTAGTGGTAACGCCATGTCCCTCATCCACTCGGTAAACTCACCATGATGTAGTGGTAACGCCATGTCCCTCATCCACTCGGTTAACTCACCATGATGTAGTGGTAACGCCATGTCCCTCATCCACTCGGTAAACCCACCATGATGTAGTGGTAACGCCATGTCCCTCATCCACTCGGTTAACTCACCATGATGTAGTGGTAACGCCATGTCCCTCATCCACTCGGTAAACTCACCATGATGTAGTGGTAACGCCATGTCCCTCATCCACTCGGTAAACTCACCATGATGTAGTGGTAACGCCATGTCCCTCGTCCACTCGGTTAACTCACCATGATGTAGTGGTAACGCCATGTCCCCTCATCCACTCGGTAAACTCACCATGATGTAGTGGAAACGCCATGTCCCTCATCCACTCGGTTAACTCACCATGATGTAGTGGTAACGCCATGTCCCTCATCCACTCGGTAAACTCATCATGATGTAGTGGTAACGCCATGTCCCTCATCCACTCGGTAAACTCACCATGATGTAGTGGTAACGCCATGTCCCTCATCCACTCGGTTAACTCACCATGATGTAGTGGTAACGCCATGTCCCTCATCCACTCGGTTAACTCACCATGATGTAGTGGTAACGCCATGTCCCTCATCCACTCGGTTAACTCACCATGATGTAGTGGTAACGCCATGTCCCTCATCCACTCGGTTAACTCACCATGATGTAGTGGTAACGCCATGTCCCTCATCCACTCGGTTAACTCACCATGATGTAGTGGTAACGCCATGTCCCTCATCCACTCGGTTAACTCACCATGATGTAGTGGTAACGCCATGTCCCTCATCCACTCGGTTAACTCACCATGATGTAGTGGTAACGCCATGTCCCTCATCCACTCGGTTAACTCACCATGATGTAGTGGTAACGCCATGTCCCTCATCCACTCGGTTAACTCACCATGATGTAGTGGTAACGCCATGTCCCTCATCCACTCGGTTAACTCACCATGATGTATTGGTAACGCCATGTCCCTCATCCACTCGGTTAACTCACCATGATGTAGTGGTAACGCCATGTCCCTCATCCACTCGGTTAACTCACCATGATGTAGTGGTAACGCCATGTCCCTCATCCACTCGGTTAACTCACCATGATGTAGTGGTAACGCCATGTCCCTCATCACTGCAAAGCAGTGTGAGAACAACTACCTGAACAGGTAAATCGGCCCAGCGGATCATCGTTGGTGGGTTTCATGAATTGTCTGCCAATGTTGGTTTTTACATGACGGCTATAGGGGGGATTGAACCATATTATTTCCCTTTTCCTGTTTCTTTTGCTTTTCACTGTGGGTTCAACATATTTTAAGCTTTCTGAGAACCCGCTTTTCGCTAAAGCTTTGTCATACATGGGTTTGTGATCATTTTGAAATTACCAGAAATAGTAGCAATGCAGTTATTTTAATCTATGATTCATTTCATAAATATGGTATCTGAATACAACTTACCGTTGCATTCTACCATTTTACCATTACTGCATGCTATGATGTTTAACTTTTTTATTATTCTTTTACCACAATGGATTTAAGTTTTATTTGGATGCGGAACAAACATTTTTCTGTGTAAACATCCTCCGAAGTGATCAGTTGCATATACTGTTTGTTTAAAACTGACTTCCTCATTTTCGTTAATTTTGCATTTATTTAATGCACCCCTACATGTAAACATGCCAAGTTATATACTGCAAACAACATTACACATGGAGCAGATGAAATATTCATTCTCATTCAGCAAATCAGCAACCGAACATGAATTTGACAACCTCTTTACTTTTTAACCTCTTATATACTATAAATATATTATATATATTATATAACATATAATTTTTTTTATATAATTAATATATTATATATATAAAATATATAAGAGTATAAATGAAATATTCCCTAAAATTGGTGGCAAAGGTAATTTATAAAGTACAATGTAGCCTTTGCTACCAAACTGCAAAAATGAATTTCTTGACTTCATAGACCATTGGATAGTATCTCGCTTATTTCGCACAAATAAGTGATGATCATGATTGTACCCGTCGCTCATTGCATATGCTAATTAGCTAATTATATATTCAGTAGACAACTGTAGGGTTAGATCAATCACCCCACGGCACCTGAGCAAGCACACCTTAAAAAAATAACCAGTGGATGTATAATTTCTCACCATACCCACCCCCGATACTCATGATTCGACCCGTTGTTCATTACACGTGCAAATTAGCTTATTATACATCCACTGGAGGGGAAGATAAATTACCTGTGTAAGCAGACAAACCATTTAATCACATTCAATGTATGTCTGTAAATACCATCCATTTAAAAAATCCAAATAGTTAACTATTTCCACGGGACTTCTCTACATATTTATGTATGTACCGTAGTCGATAAATAACGTAAATATGTAAATTTGATGAAAACAAGAACACGTAATACGGCTAATAAGTGAAATGTAATTCTCTTGTTAAAAGACTACTAGCTTTAATTTGTTTAGCTACACTATGATACAAAGATTAAAAACAATATGTTTGCAAAAATTTGTATGAAAATTCAGCAGAACCTAGTGTTTAGCTAAAAGTAGAACTGTAGTCTGAACAAATATGAATACCTACCATTTAAACATAGGTTTCTTATCATATTTTCTATGTTCTACACAGTGTCGCACTTCCATAACACACGTCACAGGTTAACTCCAGAACAAAGACGTATCTAATACCAAAGAGTAATATCATGTTGGTGTGTGCAGTTCGTTTGTTATAAAGCGCTTAAAACTTTTATGTAAAAAATTGGGGTTATCAAAAGAACCCTAGGTTCGGGCACTTCCTCTCCAGACATAATGGTTTGTGTTCAAGCTAGATATAGTCTAGTTATATATATACTTGGCCCACACCTGCTTCAAACCGATTGCGCTTGAACAGTGAATGGGTAGTTTTCATGTGCAGCAGGCGGATGCGGAATTAATAACCCTTCTTTATAACTCCCCCTTTTCAGCCGCAGCAATTTTTCAGCCGACTAATTTTCGCGGCCTGCATAGACCCCCCCCGGACCTAGAGTTTTTTTTTAGATTTTGTTATTAGTCCTTCTTGTTTAGACCCCTCCTTTTCATAAATCCTGGTTCCGCCCCAGTGCGGCGGAACGCTCTGTGAAGCCTCAAGAAGAACACACTCTGAACTTCAAGAACGAAAGGCTGTAAGTCGAAATGTATTCTCGTCCGTGACATCTGAATATATACAAGAGGAACACTAAAAAGACCCACACCATCGCAAAGGCCATATTCTATCCAGTGACAGGTCAAGAGTGAGTTGGGGGGGGGGGGGGGGGTGTCAAAGGGGTCCTGACCCCTTCCCCCTTTTTGTCCTGTAACAAACTTTTTTTAGGGTTTCAAACCAACCTTGACTCCATCCTTCCCGGACCAGAGGACCTTTTTTTTAGGTTTTCTTTTAGTCTTCCTGGGCGTGACCCTCCCCTTTTCAAAATCCTAGCTTTACCAATTAAGCTCCCAGATATTATGATCTAATAAACTCTCACTATTTTCTTCACTAGGTGACATAAACAACAGTGATCTTTTAGGAAACCAGGAAACTAAACATGGATAGGAGCTATAGGAATTTGGGAAAGAATTATGTTCTTGCATATCGCTGTGTTACAAAAACATGATTTAATGACAAATAGTCAGTTATCTTAATTAAATTCGTCCGAATACTCCTGTAGATATTCATACCTTCGTTTATTTCATATGAAAGGGTAACGCGATCTACAAGTTATTAAATGTACTATGATAAAATACATCGACGTTTATGCTACATTATTTTTTTACTTTCAGGTTCAATCGACACGATCGGTCGTCATCCCGACGTGAGTTTTTTCTACAGCCAATGCTGTCGTCATAGTATGCGTGACATCATACCTCGGAAGCTACTTGTAACACTGGAGCGTGTACCATATACTAAAATACTTCAAAGTTTAAAAGATATTCATATCGACTCATCAGCGACTGTGATACCAAATATGGATAATATGGAGTCATGTGATAATCCTCACCAGAACAATAGCGAGTCAGGGGCTGACTTTCAAGAAACTGATGAACGGTTAGTTCTGCCGATTCTCAGTAACATATCAGATACCAAGAATAATAACTCGGATAAAAGCATAAACCTAATCTGTAGGGAGAGTGAACATGGCGTCACTGATGATGTCAGACATGTAGTCCCAGTTGACAATAGTCAGGAGATGGAGGTAGATATTAAAGATAACTCAGTCGAGGCCGCTGACACAAAAAGCACTACAGTGACTGATCTCGGCACAAACCCTGGTGTTCAAAATGAAAACACTGCTGTAGATTTGTCAAGCGAGAATGAGGCTCCTGTAACTGCAGCAGGTCAGTCAACAGAGGATACTGCACCCAATAACCTTATCATAGACGAAAGCGAGGCTGCGCTGGAGGACGAATCGGAAACCGCGAATGAAAGCGAGTTTGTTTTGACGGACCAATCAGCAACCGAGAAAACAGTTTCAAAATTGGATGAAGTGGTTGCTAATTCCCCTTTGTTATCAGACTTGGTGCAAAATGATGACACACCCTCTGAGAAACAGGAGGACGTGCAAAACCAAACAAGCGTGTCTCCAACTGAAAACGGCACAGGGATACTTCTGGAAAAAATCAGCTCTAACCTCAAAACATTAAAACAGTCGTCACCAGTAGATCTGTCAAAGTCGGCGGAGGATGGCGCACAAAAGGAAAACATAAAACCAGACACTCTCATAGACAGTACCAACTCCGACGCTCAGGAGGACGCCACGAGTTTTGCCAAGAAGTTAGATTTCCTCATTAATGATGTAGAAAGTGAGGACATATATGTGACCGCCGAGAATCATATGGTGTCTTCGCGGACTGGTTATCTCATAGAACCCAAGATTCAGTTCCCTAATAAAAAAAACAATCCCAACGACCCCATTGAACCGGGAGAGATACGACACAAAGAGAATGGATCAACGGGGCCAAAGTCTCGTGCGGATTTATTGAAAGGCCGACAGGGTGCCCCGGGTATGCAGAATGGATCTGGCAATCTTTCTCGTAATGTTGAAGATTATGCTTGGGTTTCGCGCCTGCGCGATCTGTACCGGAAGTTAAAACTGCCAGCTAATATTACAAATGAACTTGACCAATACTGGAAGCATATCGATACGATAGATGAGAATATTACCAGAAAGGAAATTGAACTCATTGAACTGAAAGGTCAAAAAAGGTGGCTGATCACGATGCTCACGAAAACACTGGATTCCTACCCGATACCCCCGGGTCACAAAGACGAATTTAAAAGTAAAGCGGGAAGGCCCCCGATGGACCGTGCCGCAGTGAACAGCAGACAACTCGTGTCTGCCAAAGCCCAGGCCGAAGGAAGGCCGGGCACTACTCAGGGGACCAGTCATTCTAGAAATTCCGCAACAGCGCTTCCTTACATCTCGTACAACCGCCGCACGGAGGATCTCTCTCACAATGGCTGGTCAGGGTATAATCAGAAAACCGCCACGACACCTGCCGGACAATATAGCCAACCAGCGAGCAAAAAGATGAAACTGACGCCCCAAGTTGCGCAGGTGCAGCCGTGGGCGATGAAAGGTGACGCAACCGGAAGCCGACCAGTGCTACCCCCTCCTGCCCATATGAAGAACGATTCTCCTCGCGTCAGCACGGCTATGAAAGGGCCGCCACCGGCCCATGGAGGCGACAGGTTAAGATTTACCTCGCATCGAGGTTCGAATCCTCACTGGCCATATCCAATGCAAGATTACTGGGCTAGTTATCTTCAGGCGTACAACTACAGACTTGCAGGAATGGACAAAAACGCTAACTGGACCACGTCTGTTGCCAAAAGCGGGAAAACAGTAGGAGAAGGGTACAAGTCCACAGCAGCCGACAGCAGTTCCAAACCGTCATCGCCTTATACAACAAACAGTAACAGTGGACAGAGTAGTGAAGCTTACGGACGGAAGGGGGCGCTCAATTACTCAGTCACAACAAAAGGACAAACAAATGTCCCCCGCAGCTTGGAGAACACAGGACTAATAATGACCCCGAGTAATGTGGACAATTTCCTGCGAACCATTATCACTGATTCTAACAAGCAGGGTAAATCCTCGACCGACCGCCAGGCGGCGCCAGCAACTGAAAGCACTGTTAACTCGGTAGGTACCATTTTAACATTTTTCTGCGCTGATGAAATGAATAAATAAGGTGACCCCAAGGACTGGCTGAAAGTGAGATTTCCGGAAAATTCGGCCCGCACTGACCCCCTTAGCAAGACCACAAAGAGGTTTTTGAAAAAAATCCTCATTCTGACACGATATATTTTAACGTTCAGTTGACCCCTTTTTATGCAGTTTTCATTGTGTAAGTTTTGACGTTGTGTCCTCATAATACACTGAAGAACCAATTTTATGCCCATGAGCAGCTGATGAGTAAATAACTGAATTATATCTTTCAACCAGTTCATGCAATAATTGGCTCTGGTGTGAATTTGCAAACATTCTATTATATTTATATGTAACAATCATATATAATTTGTCAAATGTTCTTTATAATTCAATTTAAAATATATACCTGTATATTAAATGAATATATGAAAATGTGACAGAGTATCAAAATGATGTAATTTAGTTATGGTTCCTCTCCGGAAGACGTCCAGCTCACACGAACGTGCCTCGTAAACACAAATGATCGCGATCCAGTAGATTCTTTTCAAACATTTAATTATTTCCTGTAGAGTTATTGGTAAATGTGTCGGATCATTACTGAATGGAATTAATTATCACGTCATGCTTCATCTGACGTGGACATGTCAGGGGCGTAGCCAACCGGGGGGGGGGGGCTGAAGGGGGCGTGCCCCAGTCGAATCTAGTGCTCCCAGTTTTCAAGAGAATTCACTTAGTCCAATAATGATTACATTTTCTAGAACACGATCATGTAATCCCTGTCTTAGGTATCCGCAGATTTTGGACTTATATCAGTATAAATATTGCTCCAACCGCACGCTGAAACTTATTAAGAACAGGCTGCGTCCCACATCGGGATTGAGAGGCTCACTGGTCTGGCACTGATGTCAG
This sequence comes from Sipunculus nudus, assembly GCA_026874595.1. NCBI lineage: Eukaryota > Metazoa > Annelida > Sipuncula > Golfingiida > Sipunculidae > Sipunculus > Sipunculus nudus. The sequence goes on along the minus strand of CM049312.1, from coordinate 82,336,969 downwards.
TGTAACGAGACATTGAGATCGATCCTCAGGATGTAACATCGTACTTTGCCAGGCGACATTCAAAGAAACTTGACCTACATATCATCTCATTAGAGGGCTGAGGTGTCTGCAAAACATGTTATTCATTTCATATACCGTATTAATGTATTTTGTCTTGATAATTCTACATTCAATTAGGTTTGATCCGGCAAATATGATATTTATTTTTTAATTTATTCATCTTATATCCAATTGGAATTAAAATATAAGTATTATGTATAATTATCTATATATATGCATCGATTCCTTTTGTCAAATATTTCGGCCCGCTCCCCTCCTCAATCCTGGCTACACCCCTGCATATGATGTTGTTTTAGAAAGAGAGTTCATGTTGCCTTTCTAACTAATGATAATACATTTATGTTGACTGTGGTAATATCATACACAGCAGGCAATATTACTCGAATAATACTTGATAAAAGGTTTTAGATTGATCAGATTAAATTTTAAATATTGTATTATGATACACACAAAATCAGACTTGTATTGGAGCACGGGGATCTCTGGCAGACCCACGGCCTGGTCGAGGTACGTTACTGCCATCTGCCGGTCTTTCCTTAACTAACATAGTGATCCATTCTCCACACAGAAGGTCTGTCTATGAATATCAAGGATTAGCCTCCAGCACACATTCATTCACTCAGCACGTCTTTACGCCGAAATTGAGCTAGTGCGCCTTGGAATTTAAATGTTCAATAATCAAGTAAATGGAGCAAATATAGAACATGCATTGACAGCATTTATTTCAAATATAACCCAAAGAAGGTACATGTCATTGAAAAATATTTTATATATTGATAAACCTGTTGATAATCTCCGTGACGCGCATTGTAAATATAAGCAAAATGATGTATGTACTTCCTAGGACAGTAAACGTGATACCTCCGTTTCCAGAAGTGTTGAAGATGTAAATGAGCGGTGATATTGCAGCGACACTTGTTGTGATCATTTCAACATATGCAAAAGAATTACCTTGATGAATTGGAGGAATAACCATTATTGCATACTGACATTAGAAATGAATTCCAACAAGTTCACATTTACTGTCCATGCAAATGGGTCAGTGACTGGGTAAATGTCAGGTCAAACATGCTTTAATCCGTCACTGACAGTAGGGTTAATTTATATGCGCAATGGACCTTAATCCTGCGCTTGAGGTTAAAAGTGACCCTTTCTACATCCTCATTTGCATATGTGTTGGTTAGTCTCCTGACAATTTACATTTCCCTCGATTTTCCACTAGATTGTTAAAATCTTCACATAAAAAAACAAGTTTTATATATCGCAGTCACTCCTCGATGTCATGGATGTGGCCTGGTGCGCCATCTGGTGTATGTTTGTGACACCACGGGGAGAGATGTTTTTCGGTCCCCCTATTCAGCTGCAATAAATTTTAAGTTTTGCCATAGAAGATAGAGACAATCATACCAGGCTATTTATAAATAAAGAATTTAAATTTAGATATTCCCCAAACTGGCCTTTTAGGGGTTACATACACCAATCAGAAAATAATAAAGCGCACAACAAACGTCTATATTTTTTTCAGGACAAAATGACAGGATATGAAATAAATTTAATTTCGAGACTTACTTAGAATGATAACTTTCAAGAACCCAGGCAGTGCGTCATTTATCTGACTTGTTAATCATTGTCCTCAAGTCACAATTAATTTAGGTCATTAATTAAAATAATTGACTGGTCTCCTATCGATAAGTAAGGTCAAAGACAATCCTGTCTTGTTATATACAATTTCGACGGTGGTATCTCAAGCATTGGCGCTGGTGCAGTTTAAGAATGTCAGCCAAATAGACGAGGCTATTCCAAGCGATTACTAATTATTTCAAAATTCACTAACTAGGGTCCCATGTTGAGTGAAAACCATTTAACAAAAAAAGTGTGACTTTCTATATCTTTTCTAAAATTTAAACATGAGCAATGATCTTGTACCGCTTTATCATTTTTACAAAATATCTTCTTCAAGTAACTTCATTTTTAGACATACTTACAGATTATAGCAGTGGGTAAAAGTTAATTCATATTCAATTTTTATTTCGAAATCCGTCTTACATTAGTAGTCACGCAACGAGCACAACGCCATATTTAAAACAGTACTCTCAGTATAACTAAAATCACTGCTCGCTCCCTGCTGGAATTTATAACAATCAAAATATTACTTAAAATTATGATTATAACTTGCAATAAATAATATCATTCATAAGGTATCACAAAAATTACCTAATATTTCCAATTGAATTGATTGATTTAAGTGGTTTGACGATGTTTCAATTCGGGCAGATGTACATGCAAGAATATACTCAACACGGTCTTGAATAGGATAAAATTATCAAAACAAGATGATCTCGAGAATACAAGATCAATGTGGCTCTAGCCTTGACCTTTTTACCGATGACTGGAAGGAATTCCGCCAACCTCCGGGCAAGGGAGAGATATATTGAATCTATTGTTGACATTCATCGACAGATCTTCTGTGTGGTGAATAGAATTCTGCATGAAAAAAAATGTCGTAAAAACTATGATAAATATGACTGATAGACCACAGGTCAGGTAATCGTTTTTTCCCATATGAAATCATATCCTACAGGGTTCTAGATTAACCTGTGTGATAACATTTATAAACAGTATTGATTAATATGTATATTAGGTTAAGGGTCAAGGGATCGAGATGAGCATGTATGTGTCCTTGACTTTGCAGAATGATGGTACTCACGTGTGTGCCGCGTGCGGGGGTCCGGCGGTGCAGGTCTGCTCGGGATGTACAAAGGTCTGGTACTGCGGGGAGGCTTGTCAGGTAAAAAAAACCTCTTTTCCGTTGCACAATCCTTGTACACAGTAGATAATGTCTGGAGCATGAAACACGTCGTTATTAATGTATTATCATTAAGAAACACAGAAGAAATACCCGTGGGAAGCTGAAAAAAGTCTGTATTTGTTAAGTTGCGCGGTACGGTCAAGAAGTGGCGCTATATTTATATTTTGCGTCACTTATCTCGCCCATTACAAGTTTATTTCCGCTTGTGTACAGGAGAAAGCGAACGGTTTAAGAACCAAATACTGGCAGATACCAAAATATTTTAAGGTGAAAACACGGGACTTCATACCCGGTATGTGATAGGGTCCCTTCTCAGCCAAGCAGAAGACCGAGTTTTGTGTGTTGATTGTTGTCAAGAAAATGTAGTTTCTAAAATGTAACACAGATGACGCCACCTACCAACAATTTACGTAGACAACTCCTATTCAACTTCAAATGTTTTCAAACAGGAAAACATCGGCTCCGCCGGGACGTTTTAAAAATCTATTAAAAATCTCCAGTTTCCCACCTGCTATAATTATTATATCTCTCCTTAGGTATATGTTGTTTAAGTTTGCTATATAATGAGTTTGCATTTTTCACTGTCCCAACAATTTCAATTCAATTGCACATGGCGATTTAACATTTATATTTCCTCGCATTTCAGCTCCAGGCATGGGCGACTCACAGTTTGGTTTGTGGAAAGACGTGACTGCACGGAGAGTGAAATACAGACTGGTTCTCAGCTCATACCATTCTCCTCTAAAACGATCTAAGGAGGAGGAGCTCCTTAATATATGACCGGGCTAAATGATAATGACAGGAAAAAAATAGTGGAACAATAATGTCGTAGCTCTAAAAGTAAATCTGCAAAGTGCACTTATTTGTATTGGCTATATAACTTGTGAGTCAATATGGCACAAAGGGGGTCAGGTTCGGAATAAGGGATCTTTTAAAATAAGGAAAATATAAATGTGAGGGCACTTAAATTAAGAATATATATATATATATATATATATATATATATATATATATATTTATATATATAAATATATATATATTTATTATTTATATATATATATATATATATATATATATATATATATTTATATAAACAAAGGGGACAATGAATTTATAATGAATTCTCATGTACATATTTAAAAAAAATGAATTCAAGAGTCCGCATTCAAATTGTACATTGTACGTATAGCAATGCAATAAAAGGATGACTGCTTGACTCGTATTCTGACATGTTTTAAGCATTGGTCCAAGCATTATACTTGTGCATGTGGCATCGCAGTTAATAATGATTATATTTTCCAATACGCAGTCCAAAGGTTCAAACTGATATACCGGTAAAAGGAATCCAGGCGGTGTTCCCTCAAAATCGCAACTTATGTATCAATGTTTCAATAATAGCCTATAAATAATATTTTGAAGGGCTCGAAATTTGTCAAACAATAAATGTTTGAATGGAGACTGACTAATGAGCTGAAAGTTTACACGAATGCTGTACGTCAATCTTTGCTATTTCTTTTTAGTATATAGTTACAGCTAATTAATGGTAGCGCGATGGGCTTATGTAATGGCTGATAATATCTAATATTCACGACGCAGTTCAGTGCAATCCTTTGCATTCTGATTATGAAACACAGATGGAAAATGCAGAAAATCGGTTTTTAACTTGATAAGGTCAAATGTGAGGAAACAGTCCAGTTTTCTTACAAATGTTTCATGAAAGCGGGAAATAAGGTCTAACTGAAGAGGTTGATTAAGTGTAAATGCGTTGGAAAATTTAATGATTCAAATGATTCATATAAATTATATGCATTAAATATTACCAGTTATAAAAAGATAATAAAAGGCAAAAACCACTACAAATAAATTTGCATTTGAACTCTGTTTAGTTATAAAATACAGAAAATCATTGATAAGTTTCAGGATTTATATATATATATATATATATATATATATATATATATATATATATATATATATATATATATGTGTGTGGATATAAAAGTTGACTAATATTTCATCATTGTTTTTCACAAAAATGGAATATTAAATGGAATATTTAAAACCAAATTCGCAACTGAACCCAGACACCATTTTAAATTTTCATAATCTAATGAATATATATCAAACATGACCGGTCTTCGTTAGTTTCAAAATAACAATGAACGTAGCGGAAAAATGAGGGGGTGTCGCAGCTGGCACCTAGTCTTACATAATGGGTAATGTCTAAAGGCAGTCCATGGCTTCATTATTGTGAAATAGAACAAACCTTGAATGAGGAATTGGCCTATTGAAGTAAAATTTCACGAGTGTTATGATATTTCTGTTACCTGACTATGAAGTACCACTGTTTCCATGCCGACAGATTTATACGTTTGAATGAGGCACATTATTTCAGTTTTCCCGACCTTATTATCTCCATCTATCCATACGTAGAGATATTTGTTTTTGGCATTAATATTATTATTATTATTATTATTATTATTATTATTATTATTATTGTATCCGCAAAAGCGAAGTTTTGCGGATACTATGTTTTTTACCTGGTTCCGCCGCCGCCGCCGCCGCCGCGTTCGTTTCCGGAGAACTCCTCCGAGACTACTGGATGGATTTTTCCGAAACATACACCAATTATCGGGTCACATGTGAACTGGTGCCTGACCAATTTGCGTTGTCCTCTGACCTTTCCTCTCTGCCTAGCGTCCATTTGTGCGTCTGTTTCCATACATAAACCCACATATCGGGAACCGTTTGACGGATCAGGAAAAAAAATGTACAAATGTAGCCCTTGGATAGCTTTATAACATACACAAAAAATGGTGGCGCCACCTGCAACCATGTTTGCACAGTGTCCATCTGTTCATCTGCCTTGGGTTAAAATCACTCATATCTCTGCAGTGGTTTGACTAATTCACCTAAACTTCGGCATGCGTATACATCCTGAATGTTTTCTTGATTTAATGACAGGTGGCGCCACCTACATTTACGTTAACGCTGCAGACATCCAAGCTCATATCTCGGGAACCATTTGACCGATTGGGCCAAAATTTTGCATGTGTATAGATCTCACATAGTTCTTTATCATACACAAACTGGAGGGGCCACCTGCAACCATTTTTGCACAGCGTCTGTTTGTTTGTCTGCCGTGGGCTAAAATCACTCATATCTCTGTAGTGGTTTGACATAACTGCCTAAAATTTTGCAGGTTAATACATCCTGGACAGCTTTCTTGATTTTATGACAGGTGGCGCCACCTACATTCTAGTCTACGCTGCAGACATCCAAGCTCATATCTCGGAAACCATTTGACCGATTGGGCCAAAATTTTGCATGTGTATAGATCTCACATAGTTCTTTATCATACACAAACTGGAGGGGCCACCTGCAACCATTTTTGCACAGCGTCTGTCTGTTTGTCTGCCGTGGGCTAAAATCACTCATATCTCTGTAGTGGTTTGACTTTTCTGCCTAAAATTTTGCATATGTATACCACTTGGACACCTTTCTGGATTTGTGGTAGATGGCGCAACCTACACATTTCGGCTGCAGACATCCATGCTAATATGCAACACACCTTACTCTATTTCCCCTTGCCACTCAATTCATGCCTCACTTCACCCGTTCCACTCTGATTTTGGCGGATACACGTAGTCGCTTGTTGACTACCCGTATTCTGGTTATTATTATTATTATTATTATTATTATTATTATTATTATCTACTTATTATTATTATTATTCTGCCACTTTTTTTCATTCGATTTCATTCATATTTACCCAGGATGTACCCTATCATTGTCTTATTAATTTGACCAAGTTTCAGTGACTTTGACCTATTTTTTAAGGTCACAAGTGTCAAAAAGTACGATTTTTTTCGAATTTTCAATGTCGATATTCTTCTATAAGGGGTACAGATAAATTGGTTATGGGCGGGGATGGGGGGGGGGGGGGGGGGGGTAGATGGAGATCCGTTACTGTTCCATGACAGTTACAAGAAGTCTACTTAAAATATGTGATCTACAACAGGGAACATGCACTGAAAATATCTGGTTTGACTTTGAGGTTTTATTCCGTATATCTCGCAGATTGTGGGTAAGCTTGACCTTATTCTATATTTGATGGCAAGTTATATCTTCTTAGGTCTGAAAATGACGGTTTGTATTTGGAACTGAAAGGCCGAACAGCCTGCCTGACACAGACCTACCGATATAACTCAGTAATAACATCTAAAACAAGATAAGTCTCGACATGTCGAGGTTCATTGTAAATTTTCCGAGCGGAATTATGTTAAAGAAAGACTGTTAAAGCGTGTTCAAGTACGATTTTTCAATTAAAATACTTATAAAATGTTCAACCGTTTATTTACTTTTCAAATCTAACTTCCGATATTACCGTCAGCTGAAACAAGCCATAAATTGAAATGTATATAATATATTATCCATCCCTCTCTCTCTCTCTCATATATATATATATATATATATATATATATATATATATATATATATATATATATATATATGTGTGTGTCTGTGTGTGCGTGTGTGTGTGTCTGTGTGTTGGTTGGTTGGTGGATGGTTACGTGTGCCCTATTCCATGTTTGATTTAAAAAAAGTAATCTAATTTCCTATGTATGTTGCCTGGTTTATCTCCAGATTTCCTATTCATTACACATGGACATTTAGCGTTTATACTTGTATTCATATGACCCATCGCCTGTACTCGTATTTACAATAGTGGGGAATCCCTACTTCCTGGTCAACAATTATTACGCTGGTTTTATCCCCTGTGCGTAGTTAACAATTATTCGTATTTACTCACCACAAATACACAGACATTATGTGGCCTATGTTTTCATATATCATTATAAATGCAGTTTCGAGCGGTTTTCTACATCAAGGCTGTTAGCGTTCCCTATTACGTAGTCAGGTGACCCTTCGATAAATAAATTGAAATTGGCGGAATATTTCATATTATGTAACATATAACATAATCTAATTAAGAGATACCCATAGGTTTACCCCTAGCACAACTATGAGGGGAACAACTTTGTTTAAATCTTAAATGTTGTATGTATTATTCGGGGCTACAATTTAATGTGCTCTCTTGCAGAGACACGGGCCATGCATTGGATTAGCATGAATTGCCCCGATGGAATGACGAAAACCCTCCTTGAATATAAGTTTATATTGATTTTATTTTAAATTTTCAATGTAGTAATCCCATTTTTGGTACTATAGTATGCTAACTCACATGGTGCCGTTACCTCGTTGCATTATGACCTCAGACTATATCATGCATATTCATCAGTTACTCAGTCGCATTAAAGAGTGCCTTTAGCTCGTGACTTATTTATTTTTACACTTATATAATTTTTACCTTTTCATTAAGTCAAGGGTAAGGGTGCAGGGTAAATACAAGGTCCAAAGGTATATATTTTAAATGATTATTGTTAAAACAGTTAATTATTCTAATAAAATGTTGAGCATAAACACGCATTGAACAAGGTTGCTAACGCAGGTTTGAAAAATGGACAAATAATCAAATTGTACTCTATTTTTCGTTTTAGGTATATTTATTTCCATTGCACTCTACAGGGCGATCATGACACTAATTGGCTAACCAATTATAAACGGGATAGGAACTAACTCACAATTTACACATCACCACTTGACAGTAATTATAACATGGGCCTCGCGGATAAACAGCATGATTATTATATGATACTAAAAAGCATAAAAGTACACCCATATTGACTTTACAGTAATATTATCATTTTCTTATCTGAACAATTATTCCTCAAGTCGGATTATGACTCGCTCCCCCCAAAAATGATCCGTCCCCAAATTTATAGGAGCTTATTACGATATCCATGTATTAACAAAAGATTATCCCGTGAAGATATTTTAAATATAGACCAGGAAACGCCAATCCCAAAGCACACAGGATTTGCGTTTTGTTTATATCCAAGTGTTTATAACATGTGGGGAGGGGGCCCGCAAAAACAAAGCATATTCAAAAGGTTTTGCAAAGGGCGTTTTTTTTTTTTGTAAATTTACCTTTTATCTTCCGCAGAAATGCAACAACCACCTTAGGTTACATGGTTTTTCTGTTTGTCAACATTGATGTGTTTACTAACAGCTTGTATATAATCAAGCTCATACATCCGCGACACGGAAAACCTTTAATAATAAGAATTCATTCATACGTAACCAGAGTAAGTCAGAGATCACATGCACTTAAGAAAAAAGGTACGTGACTAACTGGCTTTTACCATCAACCTACTTTACTAACATCAAACTTCCTTGAATTTAGAACTTATAAAAATTATGTCGAGTAAACAGACAAACAGGTAAATATATGAAGATGACTGGAACCGCTTCCCGATCAACCCAAAATTAAATTAATCGGACTCGAATTAAAGTCCAATTATCTCAACATTTCACAAATTTTATCGAAATACATTGAGAACTTTTGGAGATAATATTTGACAGATAAACCCAAAAACAAAGCTGTACAACAGTCTACAACAGAAAGACAAGAAGGGATGAGCACATGACCTCTGCCACCTATCGTTGGATATGTAAAGCTTGTACAACGAATGTTATTTCCGGCTTGGCGGTTTGACCTTCATGAAAACCATCCAACCACCATGTGTGAACCGATATACAGCACGAGTAGATGAGATAGATCAACATGGCTGGTGGTTATGTTCTACCAGTATCATCTTACAACATTGTAACTCATCGGATTAATCTTCCCGACCCGAGCGGGTGTACTGACTATATCTGATCATCCTTTTCATGGTTTTAGGTTTTGGGTGATCTCCGTGGGAAGGAGGAAAAAATTATGGACACAAACGTTGTCATGGTACATGGGCACATTGTATTTTTTTTCATTATGGCAATATTTATTCATTTATTTGTTTCTTAATATTACACGAAATATAACGTTAAGTTAATGATATTATGACATTGATGTTCAACCGAGCGAAGTGAATAACTCACCGAGACGCTAGAGAAATGAATGACCTCGCCGCCGTGAACTGGAGAATTCTAGAAGATTCGTACTACGTCATCTCTGTGTATAAATAGATAACTCGAGTCCAGAGTGTTTTCCCAAGTCCAGGTTTCGGACAGAGACTCCTTTCGTAATGTTAGTATTTCTTCTTGATGTTCCACAGTTAATCAAAGTTAAATTTGCAAATCTTGTGAGTTTCACGATTGGAAAAATAACTATGTTTTTTTTAATAAGAGTTAAGAATCTGGTTTTTGACTGGTTCCTAGCATCTGTTCGAATGACGGGTATATATATATATATATATATATATATATATATATATATATATATATATATATATACTCTTTGTAATACGGTTATGTAATTGTAATGTGTGCATTATATGAGCCCCTTCAATTGATATATAGATAAAAATTTCGACACTGAATATGCTAGATTATAATACAGTTTGAACCAGTCCACGTAATGCGTATAGGTATATGAACTCTTCTGTAATACTCTCGTTGGAATATAAAAGACTATTACAGTAGTTTTATGAAACCCGTGGCTTAAAGGAGCCTTTTCGATATCTGACGTCTATTACTTACAAATAATCCTTTGAACATTTAACCAATACCAAAAATTATAAGCCAAAATCCCACGATGCCAAGATTGTCCCCTTTGTTTATATCCGGGTGTCTATACCGTGAGGCCCGAAAAAAATGCCACCAGTCAAAACCCGAAAAAGTCTAACAAGGAAATCTCGGGGCCATTCAGACAAGCCATGGTTTTGCCAATGGGAAAGGATTCTTGGAATTTTCACACGACCAACAACTAATGACTTTTCACCTTCCGCGCCGGGGCAGTCATCTTCCTCTGGTTCCAGGCTCTTGCTTGTTGTCAACATGGGGCACATGTACCGTATAAACTAACAGCTGGGAAACAAGAAGCATTCATAGCAGGAGTTCATTTATGTACACAGAGAAAATCGCATGAATTCTAGAAACAGGACAAGTAAATAGCTGACTTATGCTCTTAGTGCTAGTGGACTTGGAGGACGGGGTGAGTTTAGTTTTTTTTGTAGAGCAACCACTCCCGATGTATGAACTTTACCGTGTAGAATAAGCTAAATCTGTTCTAGTGACCTCCTAATTGGTATTAAACAAATATATCGCAAAATTGCCAACTTGAGGGTGCATGGAAGTTTCTTATACTCTATTTTTATACATTTAATTGGGTTGACCTCTGTATCGTTCTAATTCAAAGACACTTTAAGCTGATGAGCGATCATGAATGGCGGTGACCGTTTTTAAAGAAAGTAGGTGGCTCATAAAACACTCGTGAACCGATATGTCCGCTGGTAAGTAAATTTTTGCAGCAACATTCACAATGCATCGAGCGACTTCAGCAATAAAAGATATGCATTTCCGGAAGACGAAACATCATTCACATTGTTACATCAAATGAACCCCTTGCTGGAATATGTTTGAACTTTTTAAGAGTTGTTTAACAGAGTGGGCAATTCAATTAGGGTACACACGAACTCTTGTATAATATGTCGCTCCTGATTTTTTAAGAAACGGCACACAATAGCGATCGCATTCATTTGTGAATACAATTAGCAATCACATGTGACTGCTAAGGACCCTGATTAATAGGGCGTACTGTAATCAAAAGGGTATCAACACTTAATTATTAATTATTTAATTTCTTACAATGCGTTTGTCAGTAGGCCGATAAAAGAGCAGTTAGCATCCAGTAAAGAGATTTCTATATTATTAGACTGGTATTCTATGGTACAGCCGAAAGGTGATTGATAATGTTTTCCACGGGTTGGCCGATAATACAAGCAATAGAAGACACCTCAAATATACATGTATACCATTGCTGTTTGAAATATGATGTATCTAATCTTAACTTTTAATCCTAATGTCTGTAAAGAAGGTGAATGGTAATATAATTTTGACGAACAAGAGATTATATTTAAGATGTTTTAGAAATAGCGTTTTTTAATTAGATTTAAAGAGTTTTCTTCCTGTGTGAAAATGACCAATAACTAGGACTAAGAGAGGCATTGGGAATAAAGTAAATTGGATATATGTTTTGTACCTATTCCCATTCCTTAACAATGTAAGACCTCATGATCTCAGCCTAACTAAAGTTTAACGATTCAGGTAATTACATTATAGTTATACAGCTATTGTATACAGGTAGTAGCTCCTTGTGAAATAAAATGCAACGTGGGAAATGAAAATCATAGGGTATAAAATGCACGATGTCATTAAGTCTCCATGGTCTACCATAAAATATTAAACTTGAGTGAAATGTTCAAGTTACCTCCTAACATTGCAGGTAGTTTATTTTCACAACTGGTATCAACTTCTGAGAAACAGTGCAATCAGATCAGAGTCCCGTTCAATCATGAGAGAGAGAGAGAGCTATTCTGGTGAAAATAGATGCTAATGATCTAATGTGTTTGTTAGCGTTAATGAGGGAGTTGATGAAGTAATCAGCATTTATAGGCCGACCGAGTACACTTTTCAATGCTCTATGTTTTCATATTTCATGTTTATCACCCTCCATTTTTGGATGTGAATTGGTTTGCTATATTACCTTTGAGCTCCCAGACAAGTATTTCTTCTCTGAGAAGAGTTCTTATTTGATCAGGTTTGAGAATAATTACTGTACACATCTGCGTGAATATACCCCTTTAAACAAGATCCCGTCAGAATACTATGGTTGGCTCCTTGTTTGCGAGGGTTTCAAAACTGCGATATTAGAAATTAATTAATGCGAAAATAAAACCATCGTGAATATGAAGCTTCATTTGCAAAGGTACACAGTCAAATTATTATCTAATTGACATCTCATGTACGTTATCTCCGGCTCTAATGTCTAAAATCAAGAGAAATGAAATTCGATATGATGACTTTAAACATATCTTACATTTTATCCTCAAATCAAATTGATAATATGAATAATATCAGTATTATTGTACTATTGGTGTAATATTTGCAAATAATGAAAATTGTTTTCTACTGTTCAATGTTATGCTTGAGTTTTCATAAAACTGTTTATTTTTTTGTGCATTGAATAATTAATTTGTACTATATAGTTTATACTTTGTGCAGGTTACAGTTAATTGTGATCTGGAAAATGAAACCCTCGCGAAACAATGAAAACATGAAAATTGCAAAATTTAACTCCGCGAATATGAAGAAAACAAATGTACTTGGACAAGAACACACATAATGGAATTTGAAGAAGACTGTTTGTCTATGAATTAATAATCAGAGCTTCAACCCTCTACAGACGAACATGTAAATATATCATTTTAAAGAAATGTGTAAAGATACGATACCAATGGATCGTATAAAAATGCATTTTTAAAAACATTTGGCCTCGACAGGTACGACTGTGTAACTTCGATACTTTCTGGTTAATATTGATACTGTAAATAGTGAATTTGCAGAAAAGTAACATTTTGTGATTTTATTACAGATGATATAATTCATTTAATAGAAATATATTTCGTGTAAGGAATTGCCTTTCACGTGTACAATTGCCAGGAATAAATATACTTCCGATCCATGTATTTGATATAATTTAATGTTTCTGACATGAACACCGTGCCTCATAGAAATTCAACACATTTAAATGTTGCAGCAGAACAGTATTTTTATTTTTGACCTGCCATATTTGGTTTCAAACTAGAAATACTTACTATAAGAAAAAAAATAAACCTAAGCGTGGGCATTTTCACTTCACCCTCGACAAATGGTCTTGTCTCGTGGGTTATCACGTGTTCAGCAACATATTCGACGTACAACGTGTTTGTAATTTCCAGTATACTGAATAATAAAAAAATCCCGTAACTTACGACGTTTCATAACAGGCATGCTCCGACGTCCTTCTACGCTTCAAAAATGCCTGACTGAGATCATACTATTCGCTCAGATTAGGGGTTGTCCATATGATCACTATGTATTCAAGTTTTTTCACAAATTCTTATATAATTATTATTATCATAATTAAGAACGTCGCACTTAGAGCAAGATATTAAGCTAATTACTAGTGTTCGTTGAGGAGACGTGGGGTGATTTATTGCAGCATGTCCTTAGGGGCATAGGTGGTTAGCCTTAACTGCAAGGCAATTTTCCGGTGCTGAACAAACTCTAATTTGACCACGCCCGACCAATTATAAGCATTAAAGCCGCGGCTGCTATTATATATAAGATATACGAATTTCAAGAACAACTGTTTTATTGTCTATATCCATTGTTGCGTAAGATCTAACAAAATATAAAGCAGATCTAGATACTGATGCAGCAAATATTTGCTTAAAGTTGTCTTGCTATGTTTGATCGTTTTCTTCTAATGGAATATCTCCATACTTTTTACAGATAAGAAGAATTAAAAAAATGGGCATCTGATTTAATTTAGGTCGGATTTAACCCACTGTGGCTGTAAAACTTTTTTTTGTCCGTATCACGAATTATATCTCCTGTGCAAAGTAAGGGTCAATAAAAGTTTTTGAAAGCGTACTAACGGAAGATTTGCATTAATTTTTGGAACAGGTCGAATACATTTCGAGTGGGCATTTTTTTTCTAGGTTTCAAAATGTACTTCAACAAGATCCTTTTGTCCATTTTTTCCTTTTGTGATTTTGTCCATCAGCCGCTCCTCTGGAAATGTGGCCAGAAATACGTTCTATTAATCAAGGAAAAACCCTCTTCCTCGGCTGTTCCAATACTGAAAAAAATGTAAACCAAAAGTTATTACTTTCATGTAACCTTTAATCTGTATCTCGAAAGAAAGATAATATAATTAGTAGAAATTGACCAATTAAGACCACATAATAAGCAACCTGTCGTATATTAATAGGCCGTTTATAAAAAAGAACAAATCCTTTCTCTTAACAGTATTTTCAGAAAAAGTATAGAGTGACGTGAACCTTATACTAGTCATCATTTAATTTTCATACTGGCAGCATTTTACCTTCTTTATGAAGAATTACGAACATCATTATTTACTGCATTTAATGTTTGTCGTATGTTACGAAAAGACAGGAGCTTGATTAAAATTGCAATAACGATGGTGCCATTTACCTTTTTATAAACATATAGAATAGTTGCTTTATGGTATATTACGCAAGACCTTTCAATTTTCCTGTGATCTTTTCAATATTATTTCTTGTGTAACTGATGCTAAAATATTAGAAAATTCGATAAATATATACTAAATTCAGGATTTTAATTGTTATATGCATGATTTTAAATCAAATCTAAGCATATTTGTTTAAATATTCTAAAGACACGTAATTATTCTGAAGATGTAAATGTACATCCCCTCGCGTGTATATATATATATATATATATATATATATATATATATATATATATATTATAAGTAATCGAATTAAGTTACTTGTAGAATTAAAAAAAATGCTGATTGATTATTTTTCTATATTATTGTATTTAGTCTGTAGTCTTTATACGATAATCATAATTATAGTTTTTTTTTACTTTTCAGACTTTTCTCCCTGCAAATAGACAAACTTTTTACAGAGTTAAAATCGTCAAAAAATGTTTTCGCAGCATGCACGATTCAAATTAATAAATAAATATACATTTATATATATATATATATATATATGTATAATATATATATATATATATATATATATATATATATTTTCATTCCAGTATTGTTACCTATATTAAAATTCCTGATATCCCATATTAATTTTGACCGCCAAGTTCTATTTTCAATAAATTGGAGCCTTCATGCCCTGTCGTCCCTGTATTATTAACTACCTCCACTGTTTTATAATGTTTGTTTTCTTACAGACAATACATTTAAGATATGTCTCACCCTATATATTTTCGACTGTCCACATCAGCATATGTCTGCATGTGTGGCATGTGCACTTCCCACAGAGGTTTTCAAGTTCAGTCACGGCCTAAACCGAAACTGTTTACACGGGTTGTTCATTACAAAACTATGAATAATTATTACAGGATGGCATCCAGTTAATTACCCTGTCATTGCCTGAGAAAAAACAAACTCATGACGGCGTGTTTTAATTTATGTACACCGTGCTGCTTGTTTGGAACTACCTCGGACAATATGAATTTGTTTAACCTTTTCTATTCCTTCTGCATTTAGTTATGTCCGCTATAGATTTATTTTTCATATCAGGTGTAAAGTTTAGTGTGAACTCAGATTATTTATTCAAGAGAAAATGATAATATCATATAGTTTACCATACTTTTGTATCATATGGTTTATAAATAACATAGTTTACCGAACAGAACAAAATAGAAATGTTAGACCAGCTTTTAAGAATAAGATCTTGTCAGAAATATTATTGTGTATTATTGATTGAGTCACAGTAGTTACCATGACAACCACTTTCATGTGGACATACAGAATTAATTTTTTTTTTTACTGAACCAAGTCCTATATTAGTCCTTTTAAGTCCCTTCGCCGATGATTGTTTATTAACTATTATAGTAACAGATCATTCTTTCTTTTACGACAATGTGTTATATGCATCATGCCTGTGTGTATAGTTTTATCGGGTGTATCTTGTACAACCAAGGCGGGCGTTATGACACCAAGATCATTAGACTATGAGTCACCGGTTGTATTTTATGTTACATCACGTCTTTATAAATCATTCTTTAAGCCAGGGCTGACGTTATTGTATTATGTATGTGTTTATTGGGAGCACTGGCTAAAATATTCAGTATTACTTGTACATGATATCAATACCAGTAAAGGTCTAGCCGAACGCAAACAGAGTTCGTGATACGTTAAAAGATTTCATGTATGCCATGTGTCATATACAAGCAGCTGATCAGAAAACAGTGTAGGAATATGCGTTTAATTTTAACTCGCCTCATTTAAAAGGAACATGATGACCCCTAGGCCCTATTTGCATCTGGAAGAATTTTGCATTATACAAATCCTAACACTGTACCAATACGTAGTATAATTGACTCAGCTAATCCTTACACTGTATCCATACGTAGTAAAATTGATCCAGCTAATCCTAACACTGTATTAATACGTAGTAATATTGATTCAGCTTATCTTAAAACTGTATCAATATGTGCTATAATAGACTCAGCTAATCCTAACACTGTATCAAAATGTGCTATAATAGATTCAGCTTATCCCAACACTGTATCAATAGGATGTAACAGATTCAGTATATTAAAAGTATGTTCACTGTCATAAACTTGCTCTACCTCTGAACGTTTGTAGAGTCTAGGAAGATTCTGAAAGAAGTACCCGAGTCCGAGTAATTATAACCGATTACTCGAACCCAAATGTAGGACTTGAGTACTTGCACGGGCTTACAGGTTTTGAAAATTTTAACATCATCCATGTAGTTATTAATGTATCTAATAAATTTTTGTTAAATATAAGGAGTGTCTTCTTGGACATTTCCACATCACCCTTTCACGTCAGTCAATTTAGATTATAGTATAATGCTTATATGCTAGCAGCACTTGTCATACTAGAACAAAGACGCTCTATTTTCATTTTACGATTTAAATGTTCCTTAGAAGATTTCCTCACAATAACAAACCTTAAACACAAAATGAATGACGACTTTGTGAAATAACAATAATTGTAACGAGCAAATCGCTGGGAGGGCTACATGTATTCATATACTGTTCACACGTCTTTTATATATCATGTATATGTCACTACGGAAAGGATAATGAGACCTAAGTATAAAACAAATCTTTATATATTTATATATACAATTGTATACTTTCTGCAAAAGACGTGAAAGAGTTCTTACCTTAATTCTGCTTCTCCATCTGAGTTCATGATGTCGGCCGGTAGATAATTCCCAGTATACAGAGGTCCAATGCGTACGATATATATATATATATATATATATATATATATATATATATATATATATATATGAGCGGTTGTGTCATAATGCGACATATATGTAATTATCCATTGAAGTAGCATTCTCTAAATTTCGATAGTTGAATAAACATTAACGAGGCTCCAGCAGGGTACTTACCTTTCTTGGACCTTTACATGCAGCAGACGGAAACATCATATAAGACTCATAAAGTACATATTATACCACTTGAAACTTGAATGATTCTCGTATTACACGCTTATTTTAAAAGCCACACTGATTTTGAGCGGGATTGATAACGCAAACTGAAATAAGTGTCCATACAAATGTTTGAGGGAGAACGTGAGAACATGAAGTTCTATAAAATAATTTATGAAAATACAGACTTAATGATTGATTCATTTATTCCAATTAAGAGAAAATGATATTCAGTTTAGGCCCATGGCAAATGATCCGCATGTATATGAATAATCGAATGTAACTTGCGGAAATTATCTTCATACAAAAAGATTACATTACTGTCTTATTTATTTAAGTGGTCTTAAACCTGCTGGTTAAAACATTAACATTAATTTGAAAGATCTGATTAATGAATGAAATCTATTCACTTGCCTTATTTGATGTGAGTAAAATTCTACAGTGATGGTCATTTGGGTGGTTACTCTTAAGTTGCATTTTAAAACACAACGTTTTAAAACTCAAGTTTTTGAGCTTAAATGTTTGCCGATATTTTCTTTTGCTTCTTGGTATTAGAGAACTTAAAATTCAGTTTGAAAGTCTCGTAGTAAAGGTTCTATACATTTGCATAAAAAGTGCTTACCTGTCTTTTTTTTAATTTAAGGCTCTACGTTTAGATTTCAAACTCATGAGACATGAAATACAGAGATTTTACCTAACGTCTGAAACTGGATTACTAGCAGAACATATTTAATTATTTTTATATCGTATAACATTCAGAGTCAGGGATAGCAGAGTAAGGACATCGAGACTAAAGGTGCTGGGCTTGAGCCCCATGATCGCCTTGATGATGACATCTATGGAAAATAAACTCAGAGATTCGCCTGGAGCCTTGAATACATTATACGGAATGTGGGTTATTGCCGGCCCCGGGTTTATATAATCTGAAATCTAGGAATTGCTCAGTATTGACTTCTGGTCCTTTAACTACCTTGATGTTCATTCAGTGCCAGTACAGCAAACAAGTCGTGGATTTCTACTTAAAAATCAAGACTTTTACCTAAAATTGACAAGTAAATGTAGTTGATGATCAGCATATTACATTTGATTAAAATCTAAAAAAAAAAATAACTCTTTGTTTCTGATCTTACTATAAAGTATTAGCTACGTTTCAAATATCTGGTTGACGGCCGTGACCTACTTTTCAAAAGCAGAAGACCTCAGGCGACGCCTACCTACCACACAGTAACCTTCATACCCATTGCTACAGACAGCGGCATCTAGCGGCCAACGACTTAACTTTTATAAACTCTCTGCAACAACGTGCTAAACAATGCAGCAGCTGAAGCATTTATTTCATTAACTTAAATATTTCACTGTACAATCAATATAAATGTCAATACAATATAACAATATAACAAAAATAGAGGACCAAGCCCACAATTATTGCATTAGAAATATAGGCACATTTGTCAATATTATTAATGTACAATTTTATAAACATGAGATCATGTGTTAATAATTAACCGCCATGGGCTCCTCAAGTGGATCGGAATTGGCCATCCACGTATATTTACAAATAAATAGAATAAATAATAATTACAAAAGTGATCGCACAGCCGGTGAAATCGCAACATGCAAAACATAACTACTGAAACTGTACTGTTATATCATAAACTTATCAACAGTTGTAATATCATAACATCGGGGAGTACAAAATAAAGGGAGAATGACGTATACAGTACATCCCCGCTTCCAGGACAACATTCTAGAGTACCAACAGTGATCGCCAAAGCGGGTTGGTGACGTTTAATGTACAAACATGAATTTCTCCCAAGGCATTTAGAGTGGCTCGGTTTTCCTTAGCAGTAACAACATGAATCACAATGCTACATGGTGCATATTTTACACTTATTCAACAGGAAAATGTTTATGGCAAATCTGAGCAATGCAGAAAGGCTTTACTGAAATATAAAACCCATTCTACAACATGTAAATATATGAATTCATGCATTAACCGCAGAACTGTATCATATATATATATATATATATATATATATATATATATATAATTATTATTATTATTATTAGTCGGATCTCATAGATTACCGGTATATGAAATCAAGGTTATTTTTATACGATCACTTTGACGCTACAGTAGAACCTCAACTGTCCGAGCACTCTAGACACGCCAGGACTAACATTATTCGATCCTTTGGATAAACGAGCATTATACAAGAGTTATGAAAGGTATAATATAGCCGGATTTTCAAATTCGGATTCATGATATATTAGATTTCAATATTCGGATGAATTTCGGATGATTAGTTCCGATAAAACGAGTTTGGACCCTTAGAAATTGGATCATCAATGACCGGATAGTCGAGGCTCTAGTGTATAATATTCGCCATATTTTGGTAATATGGGTTGCCTATCGTTATACGAGATGGCAAACATAACGAAATTGTTTTAAATCTATAACTGAATTCCTCTGTCATTTTAGTATATCGTTTTAATCGTCTGTACATGTACGAGAACTGTATCCGATCATCGTGTCTACTTTTGTTTGTTAATCTGATTAATTACTGCCATAGCTCCTGATTTTGCATATTGTAATCAAAAGAAATAAACAATTCAAACAAATAGTGATTATCTCTCTATATATAACAATACTTTCTAAGTTTGAGTTCATACCCTCAGTTCAAGCGGTCATTGTTATATTATGTACAATTTAAGGCTACCGATTAATGTTCCAGTAATAGGCATTGGTTCGGTCAGGCAAAATAACAAGTCATAAACTAAGCAAAGGAACTTAACCCCAGCAAACCGTTCCCTGCCTGTGATATCAAACACAGTGTCTTCACAACACCTGACTGTAAGGAGTTCATTGTAAAAGTTATTTTAAACAAATATATATTTGTTTATATTAATTAGACTGGAAACCCCTGTCCTATATAACAAGAATTATACAAAATAATATAGCAAGGTTTTACGCTCTCTGAACCAATGCTTATCCCTGCAGAAATAAACAACACAGGAGGTTGTTACGGCATTAAAAATATTGTTTAACAAGAACGATAACATAATACTCAGTTACTCAGTTGTTTAAACTCCAATGCATTCATACGCACATAACTGCAGGTAACAGGAAAATACCAATGAACTACCTGCTGCGAAGGACCTGTACCTATACACGTGTGTGTACAGTACTAACAACATCGGCCGCATAAATCATAGTTATTGTAATGACATGCAGTCAGATTCAAAAAATACGTGAAATCCCTGTCTGACCTGCTTGATTTAAAATAAAGGCACAGTGTCATTCTTTTGGGTATCTATAGGATATGATACACTTATAAATAATATTAGGAATTTAGGGTGCAATGAAATACACTCGAACCTATGGTATAGATGTAAATAGAAACCTAATAATTTTGTATGTACAGAACTTTATATTTCTCAAATAACAACATTCTATCAAAATTTAGTTTGAGCTACAGATCGCTTTGGAATAAAAATGGGCACTTCGGTATAGGAACAAATATAAGTCACCATGATAGTTTTTGTGTGCAGATATAGAGCCCCTGGTACAGTCAAACCAAGGTTTACCAGTAATCTCCTTGTTCATTCTGTAAAGCCCAACCTCTTAGGGTGTCCATTTACTGGAAATCAGGAAAACAAACTGACGGTGTTGGTTACTCTAGCTTCTAAACCCGGAATTGTAATTAGACGCATAACCGGAGTAACCATACACTGAAGGTCTGGACGAATCAACTTGCATAGCCTGTGTTAACGGATACGGTACGCTATGCCCGTACCCAAACGGTGGACAATAAGCCTGCATATGGTACGGGTTATGCGATTGGAAGCGGCCCGCCACTTCCGGTGAGTAGAACGGGTGAATAAGCTGCGGTTGTCGAGTGCTACTCACAGTGGTCGACGTCGAAGATGATACAGTTGTTCCGGGAGTGTTTCGTACATTTGCAGAAGATGCAGCCGCTCTGCGGTTAGCCTGGTACGCGAGTCGTTGTTGGAACATCTCGCGGGTCATGATTGGTTCCCTTTGGTGCCCTGTGCTGTACGACGACGACGACGATGACGTATTTTGAGAAGCACCTGTAGGCGTGCTCGCCTGGGCCGTGCGAGAGTGAGCATGCTGCGATGATGTAGACATATCGATGCCACTGTGGTGACTTTCATGACGTAACGATAGACCAGAAGGCTGGAGTAAACGAGAATGTAATTCAGGCACGCTGGCAAGAATGCTACCTCCAGAGTTGGAGGTTTGTTTATTCGGTGACATTAAATTAGATCTGCTTTGTTGGGCAGAGCATGTTTTTTCACTCGATGACGTAGAGCTATTCCCTTTTTGTCCGTTATATTTCATAAGATAGTTGTACACGATGGTTCTTCGCAGACGAAGAGCGCGAAGTTCTTCCTCCTTTTGAAGAATAAGAGCATCGAGCTCGTGTAACTCTTTTAAATGTGCCAGCCCGCGTGGCTTCCCGGATGAAACCGGGTCATTTTCTTTTAGATTCTGTTGTGGGGGAAGCTGGCGTCCCCGAGGATTGCCAGTTGGCGAAGTCTGACCAATACCGTGCTGAGTATTTGGGTACACTGCCGATGCAGTGCTTAAATAAGCGGGTTTATGCAGAGCAACGTCAGACGTGACACACGTACCCTGGCCGACATACCTCTGTGCCGCGACAGTAGTGGCAGGTCCTGATTCTGGGCTGTGTACACTACCGTGATTGACTGATGCGGAGGTTCCACTTCTGCCAGTTCTTGCAATATCAGAGGCCGGCGAGACGCATTCATACCGCAATCTATCATTTGCAAATAATAGTTGCTGATTCTGCATTTGGTCAGCATGACCACCAACATAAGTAGATCCGCTTGACTGATAACTATACTGCTCCGAGCTCATCGTCTCTCTGACTGGAGCTGAATTGCGTCGTTTGTCATAGACTGTTGTTCTTGGTTTGCATTGCGCACTTTGTCCTCTCCTTCGCCCTCTTGTTCCCCTAGGAACATTTTGTTGTTGGGCTGAGCCGAGTACTGTGTATGTTCTCTGGGAGTCGCTGATGATTGGCTGGATGTATTCAGCAGGGACCCCGGTGGAAGCAACAATACTCATTATCTGAGCCTGTTCTACAGTTTGTAACGACTGTGTGGTTGTATCCATCATGTCACATTCAGAATACATACCTCCTGTACCTGCCTCGAAGGCCTCACGGATAATATTTGAGGGGTTTGTGGTGTAGGTAACATCTGTGTCTGGCGTCTCTGTTTCCTCCTGGTGTTTATTGTATGCATCGGCGGTGGGAACGCCTCCTGTCGGCAGAGGTTGTTGATCTTGACAAGCCTGGGTTGGTTGTTGGGTTTCATTTCTGGTTACAAGAGCCATGGGGGAGCTCTGCATATCCGTCGATGACACCGGAGGGTGAGAGTCGGAGGCTTCTGTGATATTTGGCATGCTGCCAGGAAAGTTGCAGGTCTGACGCAAATATATGGGGAAAGGTCCATCAATATTTTCATTTCGGATGCGGAACATGTTAGGTTCGCTCTGAGTGCAAATTGTGTGAGCATTTGTTTCTCCTAGATTCACCGTTTTCTCGAAGTGTTTTTGAGCGGGAGGACCGTTTTCTCGCTCGAGAGTACAGCCTGTAGAAGATTCGTTGGGAAGTGAAGATATATGTGTGCTGATACCATCCGTTTCATCTAGTCTCCTTTCGGCAGACGCCTCTCCGTGGTTAGCTTCGGCGATATCATGACTTACATCCTCTGCTGACTCTGGTACTCCTGATCTTCTCTGACTGGTGTCATGTTTCCTTAAAGTGTCAGTTATCAGGGTTGGTTCAACACAAGTTACACCACAATCTTGAGGCGTATTTATCCCAGCTAACACTTTCACGCCTTCTGTTGGAGCAGCGGTTACGGTTTCGCTTGGCGATGTTTCAGTTATTTCTTCCTGTATATTCATCGTGCTATTTTCTTTATTATTTTCCTCGCTCTCCAGCGTTTGGTTATCAATTATATCATCTGGGCGGATTACGATTTCCCCCTTGTCATTAACAGTAATATTTCCGACACTAAACTCTCTACCCTTTCCAATAGGTGCCAAGTCAGCAATTGTTTCTAACCCTTTTCTTTGGACATTAAACGGCGGTTCATCGGCTTTATGCATTTCTGAAGCAGGGCTTGCAACCTCAGGCGAAGGTGCAGTTGGTCCAGTTGACGTGCTATTGGTATCATTACGCTGTAACAAATGCCCCGATGCCAGACTGTGATCTTTACTGTCAACAGGACTTGCACCGTGTGCAGAATCCTTATTCGTCTGCGATACAGTATCTTCATTTTCGTCTTCTCCTTCAGTTGTCATTTCTTTTTCTTGATGATCAATCTCAATTCTATCTTTATCTGCCCCTCGAGACTGCCTCACCTTGATAACCTCAATTTGGGGTTCATCTTGTGCGGTTTCCTGAACCTCTTCCTCTATTTGCCCTGACTTCTCGCAAGTTATATTCTGGTTAAAGTCTATATCCGATGCCAATTTACCGTCAGACATATGTTTATTTTCAACTGTACGACTGTCATTATCGGGAGAATCGCACTCTCTATCTAAAACTGGTGCGTCAGATGAGCATTTAGCGGAGTCACTCAGTGCGTCTTGTGATTCCAAATTATCATCAGACTCCATGGAATAAGGTTCCGTGGCCGCAGTGTCTGGCGTTGGAGGTAAGCCATTAATAATTTCATCAGTGACACCACATTCACTAAATGACATGAGTTTATCCGGAGTCTCCTCTGTTGGAACGACTTGTGAGCTTTCAGACAGGCTGAAAGAATTTTCGTTATCACAGGAAATATCATTAGCCTTATTAACTGATGAAACTTTGTCACTGGGATCACCAGACTTTTCAAAGGAACAAGACTTATCCTGCCACATAGGGTCTTTAGCAAAATACTCGTTACAGGAAAAGGTGGACATAATTTGGAGGTTGCTCTGTGAGTCAACCTCAAGCGTATTTTCTATAACTTCCTCCGCCGCCACCGTGACAGTATCGGACGGATTGTAAGAATATTGACGGACAGGATTGGCCCCGTGACATTTTTCCAGGTTTTCTTTTTCCTGTACAGTCTCAAATATATCACATGGTTGTGTTTGTTCCATGATGGTACAACATGCTCCTAAAGAGAGGGAATCGCCCGCACTTGGGCTTGGTACTAAATCATCTGATTGTTGCAGATGGAACACAGCAAGCGACGCTTCAGAGTAACGCAAATCGAGGTCACTGTCAGATTTTCCTGTTATGAAGGATTCTGTCAGTGGAGATGATGGAGAGGGAAAATGCTTTGAAAATCCCCTGCCTTTGTCTTCTGTTTGGGACGGATCGTCGGGTATAGCTAAAACGACCATATCGTTCTCACCGTCTTTCAGTTGTTTCTCTTCATCACTCACAACCAACAGGTGTGTGATCTGTGTTGTTGCTTGTAAAGTTTGATCTAGTTCCTCACTGATCTCTTCTGTGATCAGCTGCAGTTCTTGGTCATTTGCATTTGTATCTGGACGTGTTTTGTAATTTGGTGAATCTCTTTGGTCTGCAGGTGTCTCATTTGACTGGGACACGTTATCACATAATTCTACTGCGTTTTGAATCTGCACAACAGTTTCGGTTTCGAAACTTTTTTGCTCAGAAACACTAGTATCCGTTACACTTTGGTCAGTCATACATTCAGCTTCCGTCGTGGAGATAATAATATTCACAGTCTGTTGGTGATCATCTTCTACAGCTGATTCGTTGTCGACTTCGCTGGCTTCTTGGGCTACACTGGACATGTCCCCACTCATAGATACAACAGCGGCGATTGTGATTCCCAACGCCTCGCCTGATTCACTGTCGTTCCCAGATTCATTCAACGAATTACCATCACACATGTTCCTTCCTTGTACAAAGGTTGCATCAATATTCGACTCATTAGAAGGAATATGCTCAACGTCGACATTTAAAGGCGTCGTAGAAACTTCTATTTCAGAAACTTCAAAAAGGTCAACCTCCTTTTGGGCGCTAACGTGAGGCGGGGAAATATGATCTTTATCAGATGACTGTCCTTGCTCTCCGATTTTTTTATCCTCGGGCTTTTTATTTTCGTCCGGTTTTGGATCTGGTGTGCCTTCCGGGGCACTAACTTGTCTTTGTGTATCTGGAGTTGAACGCCCTTTTTCTGTGTTCCTTTCATTCACGCTAATTGTACTATCTTTTTTCAACATTTCTGTGGCAGCTTCAGGACTTAATATCTCCTGGGTGCATGGTGCTACTAGCTTTTCTGATATACTAGCATGCGCTGAGCATTTGTTTGCTACCTCCGACGTATCTGTTGTCTCAAGTTTGGTCTGCATTTTGCTGGATTGTAAATGGTTCTTTTTATTGCGTTGACTGTTCTTTTGCGTTTTTCTTTTCCCATTAAAATTAGCAGGATCTGAACTTTTATTTTTATTGACAGCGCTAAGTACTCCTTTGTGCTTCCCAATCTTTCTACGTCGTTTCGACACTTCAGGTTGAGACTTACAAAACTCTATGTTTTTGAATTCATCAGCCCCCTTTTCACACTTTTGTAAACTAGAATCTGTGCTATGACTAGGGCATGTTTTGTCTTTGGAATGTTCGGAGATTAAAGATCGAACACACGGCTGCTTTGGAAATGACTTTGTCACAGAATAACTGGAAAAAACATTTTTGTGATTCTTAAAAACAGCTGCCTTTGGTTGACCGATTGTCGGCGAGTCAGTTTTCTTTATAAGTTCAGCGGATCCTTCAGCTCTCTTCTTCTTGTGCGATGACAGTTTGATTCTAGGAACGTCTGCTGTTGGTTTCATTTTGTTTAATGTTTTATTTCCATTTGGAACTAATCCTGAGTGATTCAATCTGACTTTTGTAAAGCTGATATGGCCAGCAGACCCTCTGGAAGCGTACTTAGCCTTTAATTTCAACTTGAGTTTTCCCTTATTCTCAACTTGTTTACCCCTAGTTTTTTCAGAGCGCTTTGGTTTTCTTTGAAAACTATGCTTTCCTTTCCCGTTATGTTTGAGTAAACCTTCACCGACAGTTGTCTTTTGATATTGACTGCCTTTCGGCAGTCCAAACAAGGATGTTTCATATTTATTATCTTCCATGTACGACTTTATCGTTAACAAATTGGTTCCTTTAGGAGATTTCATTCCTGTTAGGCTGCCTTGATAAGGTTCGCCTTTATTGAAGCAAGTTTCATTAGCTTTTTCACACAAAACCCTTTTTGACAAGGGTTTGAAACTGTGATTAGTGAGCAAAATATTTCCCCCCCTGTCTTTAGTTTCAGGATTACTTCCGCTAGTTTCACATTTAGTTCCTGTGGGTGGTTGTTCAATAATGCTTCCCTTTTCATCAGCTTTACTCCCTGCTACTTCAGTTCGTTCTGTTACATTATATAGGGAGTTAGCGGTTTCACTTGATTTAACAGATTTTACAAGTGCATGATTACATAAGCCAGTTTCAGCACCAGACTGCATATTGACGCCATTCTCTCCGTCTATAAGGTTTGGGTGGTTAGCAACATGCATATCCGAGTTAATGTTACACTTGGACCAATCACTCTTAGTGTTTTTATATCGATCCCGGTTAGTGTGTATATTTCGGTCCCTACCACCATTACTCTTTTTATTGTGCCCTCTTGTTTTGTTCAGTTTCCTCGCTAGTTGAACAGCTTGGCGTCTCCGCTTTGGGGGTAAGATGCGCGGCAGTTTTAAGTGACACTCTGTGTCTGAAAAGATAAAACACATTTACTTTACTGAGACGAGAAACCTTGATATCTTGCAGTACAGTAAAAAGAGGAATAATAATAATAATACTATCACTTATTTATACTATCAATTATGGTTTATTTGTAATATCCATTGGATCCGATTGAGAATTTTCTTCCAAGGAGTGTTCTGATAATTTGCGAAACATAACCGGAACTAATTTGTCTGAGGTATGGCTTAGTGTTGTACAACAAGAATCGAAGCAAGCCCATTCTTGTATATAAAAACGAAATGCGTAAGTAAATAATTATTCATAATTATATAAAATATGAATATATAATTCAAAGTAGCAAATGATATATAAATGCTGTAATTACTTCTGTACAACAAACTAGAGAGCCGGATGAGACAATATCCGTTTGTGTTTTGTTTCTGTGATAACATCTGTACATGATCTGACCTAACAATACGCCGGCAGCCGGGATGATCGTGTATTAGATAATAAGTCAAGGTGCAGGCGATGCATAATTATCTAGATATTGTCTCTATAACATCCAAACTTCCTGGTCCTAGGTTGGTGTTAAGACCTATATTTCGGGCGCTACTGAATAGTTCATATAGAAGTGTATGCTTTGGCTTTGTCAACAATGGCAGTATTCATTACACGCGTAATTATAGGCATCTAATATCATTGCAATCAGATGGATCATTATATGCAATTGTTAGTACTATGTTGTATTATGACAAACCCAATAAAAAAGAACGAAACATATCGTAATGAATTTATATAAATATATATATATGTGTGTGTGGTTGTATGACTTACGTTCACATGTACACCCGCTGTTTTTCCTTTTACTTCGAACTTTTTCATGAATATGTTGTGTTGGTTTAACTTCTGTCAATTTGGTGTGTTCGTGTGACTCGGGCGCCCCCTGCTGGTGGTTGTGCGCGTGACCGGTCGTCTGCTCAGAGTTTCTGGCGGGCACATCTTTGGTGCTATTTACAATCGATGAGCTACACTTATTGTTACTAATGCCTTCTAGCATGGGCTGTTCCGGCGCAGAAAGCAGAACTTTCGCAGCATCTGCACAGCGAGTCAATCCAATGCGGAGTTCCCTCACACCAAGCGGCCTCGGTTTCGACTCTGTTTTGACCACGGTGGGACCAACGTACATTGAGCAGTTATGTTTATCATGTTGATGCAGCTTGTTGGTGCCATTTTCTGTGGTCACTTTAGTTTGTTTATTTCCTTCAATTCCATCTATTCGCACAAGTCGTTTTGAAAACTGCTGCCCATCCGCCTCATGGTAGACGTTTACTTCCGGTACCTCTTGCAGCACGGGTTTGGGTGGGTAGAGCCTCCGTTTTGGAACATAGCAAGGTATCAACCTCCATTTGACATTATATTCAGTAGCGTGCATAGTTACTGGTTCTGCTTCATGTGGGATCAGGCTTTCCATCATACTATCACTGTCATAACACAGATGTTGAGTTCACATGTATGCAGGTTGTACCAACTAAAGGGTTGGTGACCCAGTTACGATGTGCATGGTGCCCCTTCCAGTTTCGTGTATTGTCTGCACTTCCATTAAACAGTTCCTCAAATCCGTATAGTAAAAGCTTCAGTTAGGCGTCCGTGTACAGTCAAAGATGCCTTCTGCTCTCACAGCTTACACTTATTTTAAACCAATTTACATGAGGCCCCGCTACTATGCTTTCGAGCTTTTAATGACAGTACTTGTTTATCCGGATGCAGCAGATTAGTATATCGCAGTAATTATTATCAAAAACAGTCCTCGGAGCCGTTAATTTGCATGTACGGGGCTGAAGAAGTATAAAATCCCGTTGACTTCTGCGGTTGTTACGGTACAGCCTTGCACCACCTTAGGATCCGGAATCCCACACCATTAAAAAATTTGGACGAGGTCCAGCTTGTGCTGATGTAGCTGATACAAAACAGTATTCTCACCAGTGTTAAAACCATGCGCCTGGTTAAATTGAGTTAACTAGTCACTATCAGCCCCCGTGTCAACGGTACCGCATTATCAGTTGTTACTGTTTGGACTTTATTCCGTATCCTACACACACGGGCTAGTGCAATGCACATCAGTTATTAAACTCGGGGCCCCGGCTAATCGGTGACCAAATATAGTCCAGGGCACCAGAGATGGCCTGCTTGTGCATATAAATATCTCATTACCTATTCAGGCTGAACATTTAAGCAGCTTTTTTCATCGATCATGTCCATGTCTATCAAGCCCTCACGTGTACAAGTTTCGGCCTGTTTTCCTTGCCATCGCCGAATGCAAAATCGATCACTGTCACTCCGACCAGGCCGGTGAAAGGCGCGCGCTGTCTAATGTACAACAGGTATAATGCACGAGCCACAACGTTATATTCGCAGTTAATTGATCACTTTGCAGGGGATGTCAAAGCTATCCTTTGTTGATGTGGCATTTTTCTCATTTCAGTACAACGGAAGATAAAACAGGCGTCCTGTCATGTTCCTATTAAAGCCCCGGCACTATACATGTGTCAATACTTCAGTTCAGCCCATGACGGGCTTTGTTCGACTCTGTACAAAGACCCTGTCAGTTGAGCTCTCTCTGGGGTACCATTTCTGTATAACGACCCGTCTTTCCAAATGGATGTATACAAGTGGTCAAGGTAGCTTTTCCTCCCTTATAATTGTTAATTTACTCACTTTATATGTTCTCTGTGGCACAGACTACGGTGCATTATTTATGATACTTTTCATTATGATTTTTCAGGCCAGGATAAGATTCTGTTTTCTCAATCGTTTTCGTGACTCCAAGTAGAAAAACATCTGAAACAAAAGAGAAAAATCATACAGTCAAACGGTCAAACAGCGCCTGATAAATATCTTACAAAATGGGAAACACCAAATGTTCAGACATTTAAATAAAATATTACTTAATACCCCGTATGATATATACACAGATCATTCAGCTTGTATATTACATACGATGACTTCACATTCCGGTTTCCAATTTACAAAGATCTTGGTCTCTTTGACCCTGAAGAACAAGTCCACACATATCAGTTCCTATGTTATTTATATATGATTTATAAGGAGCCATTTGCCATTATCCCATCAGGGAGCTGAATCTTAGAGTTAGCAGATGGAAAGGGGGGGGGGGGAATCAGTACCCTCACACAGGGAAACAAGTGTGCCTGGATTGTTAGTAGATATATATATATATATATATATATATATATATATATATATATATATATATATATATATGTCACAGGCGAAATTAGAATCCAGGCGGATTTAAAATCTGCCTAGGCGAGATTGAAAGTTAGATTCCGCCTAGGCGAGATTAAAATCCTGTTATGATTGTATGTGGATTTCAATCTCGCCTAGGCGGATTTAAAATTTGCCTAGGCGAGATTGAAATTCTGATTTTGCCTAGGCCATATTAAAATCCTAGCTATTAATCTGCTTCATTCAATTTTTTGGTTTAATCTTGCTGATTGTTTTATAATAATGTTTATCTTAAAAAGTATAATCTTAATATTTAATGATATCATTATAAAATTAGTGACTAAAAAAAGTTACTTGAGCTTAAAATAAATTCTGAATTAATACACTCATGGATTTATTGGGGTAGTCTTTTTATTTTTAACATTTTTTAATAGCAATTTAATTTTAGCAGACTGACAAAAAAACACGAAATATGTTAATGTACAAATCTGTAAAACTGGTAGTCTACCAAATATTTTATAAATACCTAAACTTGACCAGCCCATATTGCGATCCATGCTTTTACTATCACAGGAGTGAAACATTGAACGTTTTACCAACTCAGTTAGTATTGCATGGTTCCATTTACCCATAATAAATATAATTATACTACACATAGGCAGTTAATAGTAGATGGTTGGCACCAATCTGTTCAGCCTTGAAAATGGCGGTTGTACCAGTGCTTGAAGTGTGCTCCATCAACACACTTTTCCCCTTTGGAAGTCTACAATGGCGGCAATAAACAATATG
Organism: Sipunculus nudus; assembly: GCA_026874595.1. Taxonomy (NCBI): domain Eukaryota; kingdom Metazoa; phylum Annelida; class Sipuncula; order Golfingiida; family Sipunculidae; genus Sipunculus; species Sipunculus nudus. The sequence goes on along the minus strand of CM049312.1, from coordinate 82,305,233 downwards.
GATCTCTGTACATGTTTCTCTGCTAAAAAATTATGTTTTAAAAAATTAACACTGTGAGTCTCTATCTTACAAGGTTGATGATAACAAACATCTCAAGAAAAAGAATTTATTTTTGAAGCATTTTCATGAGGGCAAAATAAAAGTAACATAAAAATGCTGTGCAATTGCCAGACCTATAGAAATAAGAATGAATCTGAAATACTGTTTATCCATGTTACAAGGGGTTGCACTAAACAAAGTGGTATACAAGATATCAAACAGTATCTCAATGATTTGAGCTTTAAATATGACTTCTGTCATTAAAGATCATGAAATGGTCTATATGGTCTATTTGTATTAGGCCTATAATTGTATTTAATATGGGGAAATGGTACAATTCAAAATTAAATAAGTTGGTGAGACATCCCGTGTTTCACTCCTGTGATAGGAAGGAGTGAAAAGTGCCTTTTTGTATTATAACTGTATTAATTATGGTACCATGCAATACCAAATAAGTTGGTCAAACATCCAAGGTTTCACTCCTGTGATAGAAAAAGCACGGATCGCAATATGGGCTGGTCAAGTTTAAGATCGCAATCTGGCCGGACTAAACTGCGATCGCAATCTGGGCAATCAGATCGCAATCTGGGCCTTGACATATATATATATATATATATATATATATATATATATATATATATATATATATATATATATATATATATATATATATGTTACAGTGTAGATAGGAATTCAGTTGAGTTCGGAACTCAACTATATCTAAGATCCGTCCAGATCGCAATCTGGGCCTTGACATATATATATATATATATATATATATATATATATATATATATATATATATATATATATAAATATATATATATATATATATATATATATATATATATATATATGTTACAGTGTAGATAGGAATTCAGTTGAGTTCGGAACTCAACTATAGTTGAGATGGGAATTCCCATCTCAACGGTTGAGATGGGGATAGTCACTGTTAAGATGGGAATATTCCAATGTACACTAGTTCAACCAGTTCACTTTGGGATATCCTGAAATACACTAGTTTACATGAGAATATCTGAATATTTTAGTTTAGATGTTACCAAGAGAAACAGTTTATTTTAAAATATCCTGAAACACACTAGTCTACTTAAGAATATCTCAACCTTATTGTTAAGATATATTTTTTCCCTATTTCTTTTAAGTGGACACAAGAACATTGAGCCTCAGAACATTGAGTAGCTGCTAAAAATTACAGATATTAATCTATAAATAAATGAGGGAATTAAACAGACTAGGAAATTATATTCTGAGAGTAACAAACAAGAACATATGTATAAAAAGATACTCTATTATTATATTTAACATTAAACAATTCCATAACTACATGGTAATCACAATCTAAAATATGCAGTATGCACCATTTATAATAAGCAATATAAATAAATAAAATAGTCAAATACCTGTATCTTCCTTGCCCCTTTCAGCTAATAAAAAGCCAAAATGTAATGTTATTTGCCAAGGCAAAAAATAAATACTGAAACCTGAAAAATCAGACTGAAAATATACCTGTGTTTTTTATTTAAATTTCACCCACCTGTCAGAAATGAATCCATCACTTATGTTAAGCATTCTTTAGCATCAGTGATTATAAAAATACATTTATTTTTTATGTTCATTAAGATATAGTGTTCTTAATAAACTAATCTTTCAAAATCCATAGTTTCTGTAAGACTTACACTTAAAACAAAGCAAATTCAAAATTTCCATCGTGTTGGCCGGGGCAGATCTTAAATTCCTAAAATAGTCCTATTCATTTAGATGTTCAGAAATACAATTCTCAACAGTTTAATCTCTCCCCACCAAATGTGAGAATAAATTGCAATTATTATGAAACAATCAGCATGATTAAACCAAAGAATTGAATGAAGCAGATTTATAGCTAGGATTTTAATTTGGCCTAGGCAAAATCAGAATTTCAATCTCGCCTAGGCGGATTTTAAATCCGCCTAGGCGATATTGAAATCCTACATATAATCATAACAGGATCTTAATCTCGCCTAGGCGAAATCAGAATTTCAATCTCGCCTGGGCAGATTTTAAATCCGCCTAGGCGAGATATAAAATTTTAATCTCGCCTAGGCGAAATCAAAATTTCAATCTCGCCTAGGCAGATTTTAAATCTGCCTGGATTCTAATTTCGCCTGTGACATATATATATATATTTCAACGAACATTTTTCCCAGACAGGAATCCATAAACTACAGTGCGGATTCCAAAAGAGGCTTGGATCTAGTAAAATTTGGTTGAGGTATTTGTGGCATTTTAGTTTTAGCTTCATAGCCTTTTTTTTGTTTATGAAAGAAAAAGGCGTCAGGGGCGTTAACGGAAATAACAGAGAGGTAACTAGGAATCTGCATTCTAAAGAATGCAAGCCTCCGCCATGTTTGCATTCACTTATTCGGCCCTTATTCCCCAGGTTCATCCGTGCATTAGTGACTGTACATTTGTGAATATTCCTTGAAGACTCTCCAGAATCCGGATCATGTTCCGGATCCACAACATAATTGAATCGATTCTTAATTTTCAACTTTCCTAAATGCCCTGAGAGTTTCATAAGATTCCGTAGGCTGACATGATTGCGTGAGGTATGCTGTAAACAAACACACACACACACACACACAGAGGAACACATTCCCTCACGGCGGGGGCAATAGCACAGACAGGACACATGCTATAAGGTCAACGTACTGAAATTTCAACATCACAGGCATTTACATCGCAAAAACAGGCGAGACAGGGCTTCAAATAGAATTTAACCACATCGCCGAAAAGGATGTCCTCATTATCCACAGCGTCATGTACAGAAACCAAATAACAAACAATGAAATTCCAGAAGCAAGCACAACAGTGATAATATATATCATATCTCTCATTGAACTAGGGGCATTTACATCCAAGATTTTATTACCAATTTAAGGTCAAAAGTCTGATAATTCATTATAAGCTATAATAAACTGTAATGACTATAACTATATTATAATTATAAAGCTATAAATTATCACAAAGTATCACCAGTCTTCTGCCACACCACAGTCTTTCATGTTTACAGTTGGTACCTGTCCACTCTATAGGAAAACAAACCGAGTATGTATTAATTACTATGCGCTAGATATACTATACTCTACCATAACCATATATGTTACATTTATCAGATATTTCTCGCACCAGGTTTTATGACTATAAAGGAATATAATCGCAAGTATTCCAGTGAATGATGCCTGTATACATAGTGTACAGGGCCCGCGGGAGTCGGCCACCACATGTAAATATATAACAAAATAAAAAATAAATGTATAAAAAATAATAAACCTACCAATCTGTTTCAAAGTTCATTACCCTTGGTGTCCCACTGTTTGTGCGTGTGCAGATAATTGTTCTATTAACAATGTTTTATTGAATAAATATATATATATATATATATATATATATATATATATATATATATATATATATATATATATATATATGCCCTCTTATCAAGTTATTTCTCACGCTTGTGACTTTAACTTAAATAGGTGTAAAAAAAAAATATCTACCCGGAAATTTGTACACATGCATGTGTTACTACTTGTTACTACTTTGGAATGAAAAAGCTAAGACAGCTTAGGCACCAAGCAAATGACGAATGCTTGTGTTTGTGTGTTGATGGAATGTTTTTTAAGTATTGTTTTACCGTTCCCGGAAAACGACATTTTTAGCTTGTTTCATGTTAAGAAACATTCACACCAAAATATATATATATATATATATATATATATATATATATATATATATATATATATATATATATTACTACAGCGGCATTTTGTGATATAGCAATACTAATTGACTGTACCAAATGGTTATACATAATGTACCTTATTAAACGCTAAAACGTTTTGCTAACCATGAGGGAGAAATGAATTTATAAATATATGTCCTCTGCCGTCCTGTGTATGTTTTCCCAGTAGAAAGAAAAGTATTATATTGACCGAATGAAGTCATTTTATATTTTTGTTGAAATGTTGTGATTTGACCACTTGACCGAATTCATTCAACTATACTTTGCACTTCACTATATATACGGGCACCTTGTTAACAGACCCCCCCCCCCCCCCTCCCCACATCATAACAATAACTCTAGATCTCGGACAGAGATATATGTGCACTGGGAGGCCACGTGGTCCATGTGTTGCCGCTGTATCGACAAGCTCTCTCTCTGGTCTGAGTGAATGTAGGTAGGTATACAATATACCTCACCACCAATATACTGAATTACACTGTACATCGTGGATCCATGGAGTGTTTATATATATATGTATGTATGTATGCATGTATGTATGTATGTATCAATTCTACCCATACATATCAAGAAATCACGACATTATAAATAAATAGCAACATATATATACATATATACATATATATATATATATATATAATATATAATATGGGTATAGTTAACTTGATTTCATGATGTACTACAGTAGCTGAACCCACGAAACAGTACTGTAGTACATCATGAAATCAAGCTAACTATACACATAGTATAATATTATTAATGCTCCCCATACGGTAGAGCACTTTCATTGTGATGTATTGAACCTTAATGTAATATATTGATTATACACACACACACACACACACACACACATATATATATATATATATATAGAGAGAGAGAGAGAGAGAGAGCGAGTATTCTGTCCACCGGTATATGATCTATAAATGGACTCTCAGCAAAAATATAGTCTGATATATGATATATATATATATATATATGTATGTGAGTGTATATGTGCATATATTTGTGTGTTTGGGTGCAGATATATATACATAGTGACTAGCGTTTATGAAAATATTAATCAGCCAATAGGTGGTGTGTGTTAATATAGCAAAGATAAAACAGCAAAATACATACAGAGTCTGTTAAATCTTCAAACCCCTGCAGAGCCGGGACGCACAGTTTTAGCACGAGTGAACATGTGACCTATTTTCCTTCAACAAAGCACAAGTGTCACTTAAACCAACATGTACATGGGGGTATTCCTCCGCGCCTGCTAATCACACATGTTTTTTTATGGACGAAGAGCTCCGATCAGACGTGCACGCCCCTTATTGGCAAACTCGCCTTTAATGTTGACGCAAGATAATGCAAACAGTGCAAACAGGGAAAGCGTTTGCGCATGCGCGGGATATTAGCTAGTACACAGGCAGTATTCGCACTCCAAACAAACATGCCAAAATCAAAAATATGATCAGGTCAGTCACCTAGTAGCGATGGCCCATTTATTCTTTTATAGCTTTGGAGTCCTCGTATGAATTTATGAGGAGGCCACTACTAAGTTTATTACTGGTTCAATGCCTTTGTTATTACACCGGCGTATTATCGTATGTATCGCCGATGCCCCATAGCTGTCATCATAAGGAATTTATATTTCTTAACTTTATACATAAAGCATGGTTCTAAGTGTTCTTTTAATAATTTACTAACTAAACAAATCAGAGTACAGACATTGAGAAATATACAATAAGTGGCGTATAAATCATATAAAAGAAGTTTTCATGTCTAGTCACTGTGTTATACGGAAATAATAATATATGTATATATATATATATATATATATATATATATATATATATATATATATGCGTATAAGATAATGGAATGCATATGAAATTGATTATAAAATTTATGTATAAGGTTAACAGATCAATGCAACTCTATTACAGATTAATATATAACGCAATGGATGTCAATATGGGTGAAGCATATGCAAAACTGACCAATGAATTACTCGAAAAAAAGAATCAAATATGATATTTACCGTATCAGGTATAGACTTGGTACACCATTCTTATAATAGCTCGTTCTGTATATGACACGACTACGTGAGTCACTGGGCCGTATACATTGATATACCATTTGATCATTGACAAGTCATGCGGAACAGGTGTTTGTAAATACTAAGTCAGGACAAAAAGGCATACTTTATTTATAGGGGCCTATTCCGGTATCTGTTGAATATTAACTAAAAATTATCCCTTGAACTATACAAATACGCCAGAAAACGACGCTCCCACAGCAAACGGGCTGTTCCGTTCGTTTACATCCATGGATGTGATTTTAACATATGGTGAACCCGCCAAAATAATCTTAACACATTCAACAAGGCCCCCTGGCGGCAAGTCAGTGAACCACAGTTTTACAGAGGGTCTTGTTGAAACTATCATACATTCACCTTTTTCACATGTAAACCATCACTTAAAGTTAACCTTTTTTAATCAAAATTTAATGACTAATTCACTTAATTAACATTTGCCTTATTCCCCGAATCGAGAATAGGCCTAATAAAGAATAATTATAATAAAAAAAAACACAGCAGCACTGTCACTGCATGACAATACGTGATCTAATTCAAATCTAAACTTTTTGCAACCTGACGTTACAGAACAAGAATAGACATAAAAACATCTGAAACATCAAAATAAGAATAAGCCCACAGTCCAATATTTGTGGCTTCTGACCTTCACGAATATTAACATGACCCCGTGAACTGAGACAATTATCCAGATTTCATGAGCTGTGCTTGCCAAATTAAGATCAACTGGTCTTCCGAAAACCCACGCCCTCTGACGGCATAAAAAGAACTGATACTTCGTGAAAAGTTACTTTTCTTAAACCTTTTATAATTGACCGTTTTCTGAAATACTTATTATGGCAAACATAAATTAATGATTGAATCGAAAACTTTCCTTTTTTTGCAGATTATTACAAAACATGTCAAGAAACGTGTAAAAAAAGTATATTAGTAAATAAAAAAAATTAAGTATGTAACTGTTAACCAGATTTGAATTGTGTTTTAGAGATGCTCGTCTGGGAACACACACACACAGCTTATTTATCTATATATATGCATCTATATGTTGGTATGTGTGTGATTGTGTGTTTATGTCTAGAGTGTCATAATACAGACATAGATTCTATTTTAAATCTATTTTTGAGATATATATCTTTTTTTTTTTTAGCAAAAACGCATCTAATACCGGTCACAGTATGTGATATAAGATGTCAACTTATGTCATCCAATACCGGTCACAATATGTGATATAAGATGTATCCGCAAAGCGGTGTATTAAGAACCATCATTTCAAATATATTAGCTGATAATGAAGATTGAAATAAGGCTTCTAAGAAAATTCGTACGCCGTACATTAGGGAAAACATGTTTTTCCGCTACACGAAGTTTGATCAGCAGATGTCAAGGCAACCGATGACGACGGCAAATAAACTGTCATTTGGTATTCCCAGTGTAAAAAGTCACACACACTATATATATATATATATATATATATATATATATATATATATATATATATATATATATATATTTATATATATATATATATATATATTGATATATATCCCCTGTGCGTAGAGATCAAGAGCATGCATTTTGCCTGTACACGTTACTTACTGGGTACACTTGCCTGTTTCACTACCCTGAACATCGCATAGCCACTCTACTTTTATTTATTTTTATTGATAAACATGCCATGGAAAATAAAAAATAATTAAATATGATAAAAATAACCCAAGGCTGGTGGAAGGACGTATATCAACAGCTAATACAACTTCAGTTTACCCATTTTTAACTTTTTAAGGGCAGGTCCATGGCACTGAACATTTAATTTGGGTTAAGTTATTGGTATATTATTATTATAAAGCATTTTTATTAATATTACTATAGTTTCCAATAGGCCAGAAATAAGCAAGGGACCCATTGGTCACGTCGCTCAGCTGAATTTTAGCAAATACAAAATATATACTTATTCCTCATGGGTTTTCATATATATTAGCACTTTATAAGCCTAGAGAAAAAGGCCCTGCTAAAATTAACCCTGTCATTTATAGAATAATGGACATGAGCCAAAGTATATTAATAAACATTGATTTATTAACTGACCAAAGTATAATAATAAACACTGATTTATTAACTGAAATAAAAAGCTGTACAAAATTCAAATGAGCATAAAAAAAATTAAATAAGCATGTTAAAACAAGCCAATTAGGTATAAAGCGTATTTGCACAGAGTGAAAAATGAACATGTGACCTGTAACCCTTTAATGATGCAATTACGAAAAATAGGCCTAAGTGTTATATGAAAGGATACATTTCATCAACAACAAAAATGTGTGAATTTAATTAAGTTTTCAATAGTTAAATGTATGGCCATATGAGCTAAAAATTAATCCCACGAAAGTTTGCCCAATATTCCTGATTAACTTAGTTTAACAGCCTTATTCATATCAAGGTCTAGCCATTTTTACGAGATATGAATGAAATGCTACAAAGTATTTATATCTTATTAAATCTTAAGACAGGTCAATGAACACTTACAGTAGATCCTTATATTTTAAATTTTTGAAAATTATTATTCAAATCCTGAAAATATATTTGTTTAAACAAAATTCAAAATTGTTCAAATCTAAACAAAACATGAAATTAACATTGAAATGACAAGATTCGTCTTGTTTATTAGTCCTGTACATTGAAGGGGGGAATGGGGGAGGAGTCTCTGTGGTTGCTGAAATAAAATGTGAAATTATAAGATTCATGATGTTTATTGTACAGGTCTGCCAACAAAAAGGGGGAGGGGGGAGAGAGAGAGAGAGGCTTTCTGTGGTAGTTACTGCAGACAGCCTGACCCAGCTCACCTAGACAGAGGGAGCTGGTCAGGAGTGAAGGGATTACATAACAGCCTAAGGAGCAGAGGGCTAGCTCTAGCAAACTGCATATCACTGTTCTGGGCTGGCTGGATGTAAACAATACTTAACATGGTGCTTGAAAACTTGAATGAAATCTACAGTTTTTTTTTGTTTCAAATTCAGATTTAACAGGTAAAATGCTTATATCCACCTGCTCTGAAAATTAAGTCTACAGCACTTACCGGAAAAATACGTTCCATGGTCAAATTTGGCCAAATTTTAAGGTACTGATTTTATATTTATGCTAATAACTTAAAACATTTGCAAAATACATTACTAATTTTCGGTATACAATTAAATCAGGAAAAAATAAAGTTATATCCCTGACAAAAGGTCTCTAGCTTCAAATATTCTAATATGAAAAGAGAAAATATATTTCCTGATTTTTTACAAAGTGCATTATGTTCGGGCCCAATAATTCAAGAAATTACATAATAATGACCTAAATTCTGGTATGACCAATACTAAAATAGAGGAATATGTAAATGAAATACGATATAAAACAAAGCACTGGTTTAGATATAAGGCAGTCTTGAAGTGTAACAATGTTTTTTTAATATCTCGAAGGATCGAAATCGTAGTGACCCAGTGTTCTGTATGATAGGAGATTGTGGAAACATCTAACTGTATGCCGAATTTCGGATTCGTACGCCGAACGGTTTCAAAACGTGTCAGTTTAACGGATGGACTGACATACAGCCCACGGACAAAGAACCATCGCTGACTTAAAGTCAGCTGAGCTAAAAATCCAATGTTAGGGTTAAACATTATGTACAAGGAATCCTTAAGGTTTAATCCAGATATATCCGGTTTTATGTTCTGGGGTTCTTGCGGGAATCAAACCTATAGGACCTATAAGATCTCATTTATTTTAACATGAGTTTGTAGCATTTGAAAAAAAAAATATTGTACTATTTAAAGACTAATATTTAAAAAAAGTTGCTTGATGTCAATGAGTGCTATAAAAAAACTATGTTAAAATATCATTTGAATATTGATGAAAATGTAAAAAATACGGATACCATCAGAAATAACAATGTACCAGATTCAAATAACGTAAACCTTATGGTATTTGAACTTTAAAAACTTTGGGATTGATTTTAGATGTAGGGATTTTTGTTCTGTTAGCTTTATTTACCGAGCAATGACACACTTCTATACACTGCAAGAGGAAACGTACGGACTTAGCATACCACGGATAAAGGTCCGTCTCTGTTTAAGACTACTGCCACTGCACTGTTTTTACTAATTGTACTGCAAGATAAAAATGAAAAGGAGTTTAATGTTAGCCAATTAGTACCAATATTTCACAATAAAAATCGTTTCTTTTGGTATGTATTGCTGCGTAAGGGAATGTAAATGGAGAGAGAGAGAGAGAGAGAATGAGAGAGAGAGAGAGAGAGAGAGAGAGAGAGAGAGAGAGAGAGAGCTGTTTGTATATGTACAGGCAGATGTGTAAATTTGTATTTACATTTAATTTGAAACCCTGCATTCCCACCACGCTTTATATCTCTATATCGGGATATCTAAAAACCTTACAGTCGTTAATCAGGGCAGTACAAAGTTTATGACTTTTCTTTCAAAATAGTTCAGATAATTAACATAAATTATACTATTCCAACCTTATTATATAGTTAAGGCGGCTCCTTATTATACACCGCTGAGCGCGTCCTTCCAAAGCAAACTGCAAGATCAAACTGACAGATTTCAGTATCAAAGGCTAGCATCTCAATGTAGTTGTTATATGCTATGATATATATATATATATATATATATATATATATATATATATATGTATACAATTTCAGATGTGTAACCGAGAAAGAATGCCTTACTTCTATATCAGGAATATACAATATAAAAGGTTGATATCTGGTTTGTATATGTCAGCTAATTGGGCTCAAGTGAGCTCCAAGTATAGACTATAGCGAATAATGAAAGTTTGCGCATGCGCACAATGATAATCTATTCCAGGAACATCCTGCAGATGAACGTCTTGACAGCGATGGAGAGAGACAGCACGGACGTCACTGAGAACATAAAAGTCCTGCATGGTCGTTTCATAAATATTTTCATAGATTATTACGTAAGTCTCCGCCTCATACCTGAATGCTGTATTAATTTTGTATTTCCTTCCCTGCCTTGTTATTCTGTTTGACTGTGACATTGGCTTGATGACTCATATAGACCCTATGGATGCTTGCGTCCATTGATAAAATATACACCAATCTTTGGCTGAGATATGCAAAGTTTAAAGAGCGAAAAGGGACTTAACCACACGCCAGTCATAAATCAAGTGGTACTTCTATTTTACTTTGACGAAAGTCTTCAGATTTATGAAAAGAAATTGAAGGAAAATGAGCCTTACGATGTCAAATAAAAAAGACGCAAATACCCGTGTTGGTGCTTGTGTAAGTGACACGGCAATGACAGGGAGTGATTTATATATGTAACAGAAAGCTGGGGTACAGGGGACCAGGGAGGTTAAAAAGTATAAGCATCTGAGCAAGATATTGCCCTGAAACCGTTCCTGTACAGGAGTGTTAACACAAGTAGACCGGGCGCGATCACAAGCGTTAACATAAACACAGTCAGTGTTCACAACACCTGTTAATCACCTGATGCCCTGACTGACTTGCATCAAAAGGTAATACATGTTCCAGCTGGCTGAAACATCGCGTGATGCGGCTCACACTGTGCTACGCGTGTCATTTCAGCTGGCGCAATACTAGGCGCTCTTTGTTTAGTCTTTTCAAACTATAACGTGATGAATCCAATTTTCATTTATAATTAGTAAACAAATAACTATTCCTCCAGATACAGACACAACGGAACCTGCCTGGAAGACCACCTGTATTTTAGGACCACCTGCCTAATAAGACCACCTGTACATAAAGACCACCTGTTTAATAAGACCACCTGTATATAAAGACCACCTGTTTAATAAGACCACCTGTATATAAAGACCACCTATTAAATAAGACCACCTGTACATAAAGACCACCTGTTTAATAAGACCACCTGTATATTAAGACCACCTGTTTAATAAGACCACCTGAACATAAAGACCACCTGTTTAATAAGACCACCTGTACATAAAGACCACCTGTTTAATAAGACCACCTGTACATAAAGACCACCTGTTTAATAAGACCACATGTATATTAAGACCACCTGTTTAATAAGACCACCTGAACATAAAGACCACCTGTTTAATAATACCACCTGTACATAAAGACCACCTGTTTAATAAGACCACCTGAACATAAAGACCACCTGTTTAATAAGACCACCTGTATATAAAGACCACCTGTTTAATAAGACCACCTGAACATAAAGACCACCTGTTTAATAATACCACCTGTACATAAAGACCACCTGTTTAATAAGACCACCTGAACATAAAGACCACCTGTTTAATAATACCACCTGTACATAAAGACCACCTGTTTAATAAGACCACCTGAACATAAAGACCACCTGTTTAATAAGACCACCTGTACATAAAGACCACCTGTTTAATAATACCACCTGTACATAAAGACCACCTGTTTAATAAGACCACCTGAACATAAAGACCACCTGTTTAATAAGACCACCTGTACATAAAGACCACCTGTTTAATAATACCACCTGTACATAAAGACCACCTGTTTAATAAGACCACCTGTACATACAGACCACCTGTTTAATAAGACCACATGTACATAAAGACCACCTGTTTAATAAGACTTCCTGTTTATAAAGACCACCTGTTCAATAAGGCCACCTGTATATTAATACCACCTGCCTAATAATACCACCTGTGTATCAAGACTACCCTTGACTGAACCATTATCATTCACATTGGTTATAACCGACCGGTCTAATAAATGCACCTGTGAGTTAGTCAGTCCTACAGGCGGGGTAATAACAATAACTTCACTTTACTTATAGATACCCAAGACAAGGTGTCTTTATTATTCATGTCACATTCATGGTAAATTTCTACTTTTTTTTACATTCATTGAAATGCAAGCATATATCTGTTAAAACGTTTCAAGAAGAAAAAACTACTCTCGGATGACGAGCATTTATGCATAAAGTTCCAGGTTATACTTATTTCTTACACAGAATATGACTGCAGGTAGTTGAAATGCTACACATATCTCAGACAACTAAATGATAGGATAGGCGAAAACTGAAAATGCATGCAGGAAAAAGTATTTTATACATTGTAGTAAAATGGTATTTCAGAATGTATGACTAGAGCTACAAATATTCAAATCGAATAGTTGTCCACTGAATGGCTGAGATATATCAGTATAAAACAAAGATGCTTCGCGATAGTTATGTTTTAATGTACAAATATATCATATATTTCATTTATATTATATTTATAATGATATGACTAAGCTTTATTGGTATAATATATATATATATATATATATATATATATATATATATATATATATTATAAGTATTTATTTTTTTAACTGTGCTTCAGGTTACAAGTACGTATATGAGAGGAATTAAATTTCTGAATTGGTGTGCAGGAGGTAATTTTTTGCCCACACCTGTGTGTGTTCCCATGAAACATAATTAAAATGAGTTGTACTTTCCCCTTAGAGCCCGAAGACATACCTTTATGAATGTACATATGAGAAATACACGGCATAATAACCATACATAGGTGCGGTGAAAATATCCCTATTGAGAACGATGATATTCGTGCTGGAAAGCCCCAACACAAGATTATTAAAGACCCCTCCAAAATAAGGTACACACTTGTTTTCTTTTGAAGGCATTGATTGTAGCTGGTCTCTAACTCACGAGATTGTTGACAATTCTTTGCCGGCCGGAAAAATGTGTAAAACCGTGTGAGTGTGATGCCGGCCCAATTTAAAAAAAAGGTTGGAAAATTTGGTTGCAAAAATATGTGAAAATGTAAAGATTTTATTCCGCCTGGAACATTAGTAGATGTGATGATGCAGCCGAATTATCGGAGGATTGTTTTTAACGTAGTATCTTTCTTTCATCATTCATGAAGACAGTAGCAATCCAGGAGACTAAAACAGACCAAAATGGTAAGGGAACTTTGGTGACGTGCACGCTACATATAGAGAGTTGTGCGGACAATCACTGACCTGCGAGATTAAAAGATAAATTGCAGGTTTTCTCGCTTGGCTTCAAACATCTGCATGATGTAACCCCGGCATCTCTGTATCAGAGACAATATATCGCGAAAATAAAACCGTGAATAAAAGGTCCCATCGTGAATGGCAAGTTAGCAGGCAAATAAGACTGATATTCTAACTCAGAATGGACCTTGTATTTTACCCATTATCCACAGATTATATCACACTTTATTAATGGTCATCCACAGATGAACAATAATGAACACATCTGCCTTCCAGTCATCACGATATCTGCGCACTTTTTTAAAACAATTAATGCATATGATAATATATTATTACTCTTGTATTTGTTATATTGTTTTGTTAGATCGTGAAAATGGAATCCTCGTAAAACAATCACTAAAATTCGCGAAAATTTAACCCGGCGAACATGAAGCCAACCGCAGTATGAAGATGAGGACGAAGATATAGACGAAGAGACGCATCTGTCATACAACCCTCATCAGCTCTGTACAGGGACGAAGGAAACTCAGGGAACACCATACCTCTGACACTAGGAAAAGATGCAGTTATATACACTCAGTATATTTAAGTGCCAAAACTTTAAAATGAAGTCTTTTCCTGAAATTCTATTGCCCAAGACCCGGTATATTAAGCAGTAAGAAAGTATTCAGATAATTTATTTCAGGACAGGGCTGTCGGAGAATCTTCAATAATTCATTTAACAAGCCCGAATCCAGGATGCCCGCATATTTTACAGCCACCTGACGCTCTAATTATCCCAACTTTTAACTGTATCATTTTCCAGTTAATTATCTGTGACTAATAACGTTATTCGTTTGATTTGTTTAAAGGCTTGTATCCTTTCCATTGCTGCAGATAAAAAATCATTATTCGCGTGTTTACATAACATGTTAGTGCGCATGTGCGTGTGTTGATGCGCATTGTCCCTTACATCTTATACATGTACAAAACACCAGGCGATAAAAAGCAAAATACCCGAGCAAAAGAAAAAAATTTGGGGGAAAATAACAAGTAAAGTAGCCACAATGATAGCTACAAATTGCACGCACCGCTTGACACAAGCGCTACAACTCCTGCATTTTACCATTTATACAGATGCTAAGACGCCGTTGGGACCGAAAATACTGCCGAATGATCAGTATGTCCGAAAGTATGGTCACTTACAGTAAACAAGGGACCCATGGGTCACGGCGCTCAGCTGTTATGTATGATAAAAAATATGATTTGGAAATGAGGCACATGCTGGTTTTGTGTGGTATTAAATATAAGCTGTATTATGAGTTTTTGGTGTTTAGCTTATGTATGATTTTGATAGTATCTTTGGAGACAGGGAAGAGGATTGATTTCATTTATTTTATTAACAAATGGAGTGCTATTGTCACAGATTTTGACTTGGCCACATAACTTTTGAGCAGCACATATAATATAAGAGTTTAACTATTTATTAAAATATAATAACAAATATTCTGCAAAATATAATTTTTATTGAAAATAATAAAAGAATCACATGATTTTTTAAAATAAAATATAACTGAAATGATTATTAAAATAATATTATAGAATATATTCATGAATGCATTCATGAATACTTTTTGAAAGTATTTGCACTGGTATTCAAATACTTTCATTTTTACCTGAATTCCCATTCTTATGCAAGAAATTTTATAATGGAGTACATATTCATGTTCGTATTCAAATACATTTGCAAAGTATTCGCACCATGTCTGGTATTTATTCAGTTTTAGCCAAACAATGATGTTGAGAGCCAGAATATACAAAATTCACGAATTTAAATAATGATCATAAGTACCTGGTTTTATGGCTTTTATTTATAATAAAAAAAAATAAATGTAATATATTAACTCTGGACTACTTTCACATCAATCTTCACACTAGACACAGTAGGACTCTAGATTAATATTATCAACTGCATCTTTGTCTATATCATTAATTTCCTTCATATGATCCCTAATGATTAGTAATGAATAATATGATATTATTTTTTTTTATCATTAAAATTGACCTGAAAAATACCATAGGTGACTGGATGGTGTTATTTGGAATACGTGAAATTCTATCCATCCATACAATATTCTTACATCATCAGTAACTGCAAGTTAATTTCCCGTCACTCATCAACTAACAAATTCCTTTTCTATTCATTTTTCCTTAATTTGTTATTTAAAACCAATAAAAATTTATTAATTTATTGTTTATTGTTATGTTTTTGGTCAAAACAACTACTAGATGAGTTGAGTTTGACACCTTGGTCAACTGTGGCTGGCCATATTTATTTTTGCTAATATTTTAAAAAATTTAAAAGATTTTGATCT
This sequence comes from Sipunculus nudus, assembly GCA_026874595.1. NCBI lineage: Eukaryota > Metazoa > Annelida > Sipuncula > Golfingiida > Sipunculidae > Sipunculus > Sipunculus nudus. The sequence continues at coordinate 82,288,950 of CM049312.1, read as the reverse complement.
AATTTTAAAAATACAATTTAATTTTGATTAATTAAAGTTATATTACTGGAAAAAAAGTCCTTAGTTTGAATATGTTTCGTGTTAAGTGATCAAATATCTTTCCTGATTTTTTACAATATGCATTATGTTTGGGCCCATAACTTTTTTAAAATAAATAATACAGACCTAATTTCTGGAATATACATAGGAACTATATAGAGGAATATTTATGGTAAATATGAGGAAAACAGATGAGTGGTTTTGATATTAGGCAGTCCTAAAGTGTGAAAATATGTTTTTAATAAAAAATTGAGGTTTTTCCTTAATTTCTCAAAGGAACGAAGTCGCAAAGACCCAGTTTTCGGCTTGGTAGGAGATCTTAGGGACATCTAACATTATGCCGCATTTTGGATTCCTAGGTCTTACGGTTTCAAAACGTGCCACATCTACGGACGGACGGACAGACAGACGGACGGACGACGGACAATGGACCACTACTATAGCTCAGATGACTTATAGTCAGCTGAGCTAATAAAATGAAATATTGCTTCCTTTCAATCCGGGGCTCTTGTTATCTTCCGGTTGGATCTGCCAATAGGAAAATGGCATGGTTGTAAATAATGCGATGTTTATGAAAATTAGGGTCTATCCTCGAAAATGAGCTGCTTATGCAGGGGAGAGGTGTATTTGCATAGATTCCCCACCTAATCTGTATAGAATTCCTACTTGGTCTGTCCAATGATCCGCGAGGCAGACTCTCACCGTGCTAGGTGTAGCGCTTGCAGCCCTGATAGTGTCAAGGGGTACAATTTGTAGCTATCATAATGATATATACGCTCCGGTTACCGCACGGTGTCAAACTGACTCTGGAAAACCAAAACTGGTCACACACTGGAAAATATCTGCTTCAGTGTGATTGGCTACAGGGAAGACAGTTTCACATCAAAATGGATGCTGATAACGCAGAGGCAAACAGCGCATGAAATAAACAAGCTGAATACCGCTGCCACTTCTTGAAGGCAGGGTGACATATGAGTCTTCTTAGGCTGCCGACTCAACTGATAGACCAACTAGGTTTACAATTGTAAAAATAAATTGTTTAACAAAACAAATTGTTTACCGTGTCACCATTTCTTTACCAGAGCTCAAGTCTTGCTCGATGTAAGAACAGATACAGTCTGCTCTCTCTCTATCAAAGATGGAGTTAAAACATTCATTGTGGTTTAATGTAGCAAAAAAATTCCATGTTAGTCACTTTAAAGAGTGCGGCGGTTATACTATTCACTCCCTGTTAACCCTTCTTTCAAAACATGGGAATAATCGCTGAACATTAGTAAACTGGAATATCAAATCTGTGAAAATACTGTCGCTCTCGCCCTTGACATTCAATATTAAAAAATACATGCACAACATATTTACTGCCAGCCAAAGTTGCAACTGATATTTACACATCCCTTTAATAAATTTATAAATTTAACCTTTTTCCTCCAAATGGCATCAACTGTGATTGTGATGCTTGCAGTTAGAGACACACACCGTTACCGGTTACCTGGCGAGTGGTACTTTGCTATACGTAATTTAACTAACAAGTTTAGTAATTGACAATATAAAATGAATCCACACGCCCAAACAGTCAGAATAGGGTCAGTTTAAGGAAAATTGTATGGTCTGCTTTACAGTGAAATGCAATGCTCCACGGTGCGAAGGTACGAATGTCACCAAATGACCGCGTATGAGATTAGCAACAATTTTAAATTTGCGTGTGAATCCTTAATCTAACATATTCACTCTGAACAGCACACAAATTAAAAAAGCAGACGGGATCCAATTAACTTCAAAATTATGTGCCGGTCCTATAATTAAGCCTTGTGATCTTGATATGTATAATAAGTCTCGGTTATCCAGGAGAATACGCATACACATCTATTACTCGTTAATTAGAAAAAAAGTTATGACGTCACTGCTTCTATGGTAACCTGATAAATGCATCATAAGATCCGAGGTACATCAAAGCAACTGTGACGCCCCAGTGCCAAGTCAATTAGTTAATTAAATGATCAAAGTTTCGTTAATTACTCGAGACAGCTTGGACTTCTGAATACAGGTCGTGCCAAGGCATTTCATTTACTGTAACTGCTTTGATCTAATTAATCAAGCGACTTAAGCAAATCACCAGATTCACCATAAAAACTCTTAATAAAAAACGGGTTAATATATAACCCTCCGTAAACCTGTGCGTGTGACAGATGACGGTGAGTCTGTGAGTCATATAAACAGATGACAGTGAGCCTGTGAATCATACATACAGATGATGGTAAGCCTGTGAATCATACATACAAATGATGGTAGGCCTGTGAGTCATACATACAGATGATGGTAGGCCTGTGAGTCATACATACAGATGATGATAAGCCTGTGAGTCATACATACAGATGATGGTAGGCCTGTGAGTCATAAATACAGATGATGGTAGGCCTGTGAGTCATGCATACAGATGATGGTAAGCCTGTGAGTCATACATACAGATGATGGTAAGCCTGTGGGTCATACATACAGATGATGGTAGGCCTGTGAGTCATACATACAGATGATGGTAGGCCTGTGGGTCATACATACAGATGATGGTAGGCCTGTGAGTCATACATACAGATGATGGTGAGCCTGTGAGTCATACATACAGATGATGGTAAACCTGTGAGTCATACATACAGATGATGGTAGGCCTGTGAGTCATACATACAGATGATGGTGAGCCTGTGAGTCATACATACAGATGATGGTGAGCTTGTGAGTCATACATACAGATGATGATAAGCCTGTGGGTTATACATACAGATGATGGAAGTCCTGTGAGTCATACATACAGATGATGGTAAGCCTGTGAGTCATACGTACAGATGATGGTAGGCCTGTGAGTCATACATACAGATGATGGTGAGCCTGTGAGTCATACATACAGATGATGGTAAACCTGTGAGTCATACACACAGATGATGGTAGGCCTGTGAGTTATACATACAGATGATGGTGAGCCTGTGAGTCATACAAACAGATGATGGTGAGCCTGTGGGTTTTACATACAGATGATGGAAGGCCTGTGGGTCATAAATACAGATGATGGTAGGCCTGTGGGTCATACATACAGATGATGGTGAGCCTGTGGGTCATACATACAGATGATGGTAGGCCTGTGGGTTATACATACAGATGATGGTAGGCCTGTGGGTCATACATACAGATGATGGTGAGCCTGTGGGTTATACATACAGATGATGGTAGGCCTGTGAGTCATACATACAGATGATGGTGAGCCTGTGAGTCATACATACAGATGATGGTAGGCCTGTGAGTCATACATACAGATGATGGTAGGCCTGTGGGTCATACATACAGATGATGGTAGGCCTGTGGGTTATACATACAGATGATGGTATGCCTGTGAGTCATACATACAGATGATGGTAGGCCTGTGAGTCATACATACAGATGATGGTAGGCCTGTGGGTTATACATACAGATGATGGTGAGCCTGTGAGTCATACATACAGATGATGGTAGGCCTGTGGGTTATACATACAGATGATGGTAGGCCTGTGGGTCATACATACAGATGATGGTGAGCCTGTGGGTTATACATACAGATGATGGTGAGCCTGTGAGTCATACATACAGATGATGGTAGGCCTGTGAGTCATACATACAGATGATGGTAAGCCTGTGGGTTTTACATACAGATGATGGTAGGCCTGTGAGTCATACATACAGATGATGGTAGGCCTGTGAGTCATACATACAGATGATGGTAAGCCTGTGGGTTTTACATACAGATGATGGTAGGCCTGTGAGTCATACATACAGATGATGGTAAGCCTGTGGGTCATACATACAGATGATGGTAGGCCTGTGAGTCATACATACAGATGATGGTAGGCCTGTGGGTCATACATACAAATGATGGTAGGCCTGTGAGTCATACATACAGATGATGGTGAGCCTGTGAGTCATACATACAGATGATGGTGAGCCTGTGGGTTTTACATACAGATGATGGAAGGCCTGTGGGTCATAAATACAGATGATGGTAGGCCTGTGAGTCATACATACAGATGATGGTAGGCCTGTGAGTCATACATACAGATGATGGTGAGCCTGTGGGTCATACATACAGATGATGGTAGGCCTGTGGGTTATACATACAGATGATGGTAGGCCTGTGGGTCATACATACAGATGATGGTAGGCCTGTGGGTCATACATACAGATGATGGTGAGCCTGTGGGTTTTACATACAGATGATGGAAGGCCTGTGGGTCATAAATACAGATGATGGTAGGCCTGTGAGTCATACTTACAGATGATGGTAGGCCTGTGAGTCATACATACAGATGATGGTGAGCCTGTGGGTCATACATACAGATGATGGTAGGCCTTTGGGTTATACATACAGATGACGGTAGGCCTGTGAGTCATACATACAGATGATGGTAGGCCTGTGGGTCATACATACAGATGATGGTGAGCCTGTGGGTCATACATACAGATGATGGTGAGCCTGTGGGTTTTACATACAGATGATGGTAGGCCTGTGAGTCATACATACAGATGATGGTAAGCCTGTGGGTCATACATACAGATGATGGTAGGCCTGTGAGTCATACATACAGATGATGGTAGGCCTGTGGGTCATACATACAGATGATGGTAAGCCTTGGGGCATACATACAGATGATGGTAGGCCTGTGAGTCATACATACAGATGATGGTAGGCCTGTGGGTCATACATACAGATGATGGTAGGCCTGTGAGTCATACATGCAGATGATGGTGAGCCTGTGGGTTATATATACAGATGATGGTGAGCCTGTGAGTCATACATACAGATGATGGTAGGCCTGTGGGTTTTACATACAGATGATGGTAGGCCTGTGAGTCATACATACAGATGATGATAAGCCTGTGGGTTTTACATACAGATGATGGTAGGCCTGTGGGTCATACATACAGATGATGGTAGGCCTGTGGGTCATACATACAGATGATGGTAGGCCTGTGGGTCATACATACAGATGATGGTAGGCCTGTGGGTTATACATACAGATGATGTTAAGCCTGTGGGTCATACATACAGATGATGGTAGGCCTGTGAGTCATACATACAGATGATGGTAGGCCTGTGGGTCATACATACAGATGATGGTAGGCCTGTGGGTCATACATACTGATGATGATAGGCCTGTGGGTCATACATACAGATGATGGTAGGCCTGTGGGTCATACATACAGATGATGGTAGGCCTTTGGGTCAAACATACAGATGATGGTAGGCCTGTGGGTCATACATACAGATGATGGTAGGCCTGTGGGTCATACATACAGATGATGGTGAGCCTGTGAGTCATACATACAGATGATGGTGAGCCTGTGAGTCATACATACAGATGATGGTAGGCCTGTGGGTCATACATACAGATGATGGTAGGCCTGTGGGTTATACATACAGATGATGTTAAGCCTGTGGGTCATACATACAGATGATGGTAGGCCTGTGAGTCATACATACAGATGATGGTAGGCCTGTGGGTTTTACATACAGATGATGTTAAGCCTGTGGGTCATACATGCAGATGATGGTAGGCCTGTGAGTCATACATACAGATGATGGTAGGCCTGTTGGTTATACATACAGATGATGTTAAGCCTGTGGGTTTTACATACAGATGATGGTAGGCCTGTGGGTTTTACATACAGATGATGGTAGGCCTGTGGGTTATACATACAGATGATGTTAAGCCTGTGGGTCATACATACAGATGATGGTAGGCCTGTGGGTCATACATACCAGCGTCATATGATTTTGATGTACAACACGTGAGTGTTACAAGCTGCGCTTAAGCAGGAATCCACGCGCCATTTACCAGAACCAGAACATTTCTAGGGACTCGATTAAGAGATCCCTGGAATGTCATTGGCTGCATGAAAAGCCATAAATCCATCAAGTTTGCTGGCTTTTTATATTCATTTCTGACGGTGTACTGTAATGTTCATCTGCCTGTCAAAACTTTGCTATTCTTCGGGGAGCCCCATGTTCTCCTGCGCCGATGAGAGTATTGTTTTTTAACGTTATCCCTGCAACAGAATCAGATACCGAATGCTTAAAGGTAGCTATTCACCTTCCTTCCTAATTAACAAATAGTTTTTGTTACAAAGATCGGCATTTTATTAACCTATTTTAATTTAGGGTTCAAGGGATTTCCTTTAGTTAACAGACACCAGATATCGACCCTTTATTAACACCAGGTTATTCACATATTGCTCAGGTTTTGAGTGTTTCTCTTTATACGACTGTTAAACACTGCAGTCGTTCCAGATCTCCTTTGTTTTAACCGCTGCTTTGTTTAACGAGTTTTTCTAGGTATCAACGCCAGAATAAGACCAACGGGGGAGGGGGTTGCAGGTTTAAAACTAAGAGTTGGATGCACATTGCGATACCACGCTCTCATTGGTCTGATTTTAATCCCTTGCCCTGTTCCCTCCAGTGGTGGAGAATCTTGATATACACAGCAGCGGTTTAAGTGAAGGAGGACTCGGACGACTGCAATGTATAACCGCTGCTTTCGGAATATTCGAAGAATAAAGAGCCTTTATAAGCGACATGTACCAGTCTATGTTATTCCAACAACAACAATATGTCATCCACAAGCAGTGACGCTTGTAGCACTTGGTAAACGAGGCTCATGTTCACACCTACCCCCTCCCCCTCCCGAGTTGTGATATTCCCGGTTTGGTCGATTTTAGATTATCTCCTTTACGGTTTCAGATAATACCCTCAAAACTGTTCATTTTTTAGGTTTATTTACTTTAGTTTTTCTAAACGTACCTACATCTAAATTTCTCAAATGAGGCTGAATCTTTGTATAACTTAAACTTATATTTGCATGTCACGTGTCATTCACTTTGGAGAAGTGTATGAGTCAATAAAAAATATAATAAACAATATAAGTATCATTTTGCCGTGAAAACGATCATTACGATATTTTTTAAACATTGATTTACGCTTTTAAGTCTCGTATTTACTTAAATTATATAGCATGAGTTTAAAGCATCAAAATTTACCACTTGATTCAGTCAACGAGGGGTAACCTGGACTGTGCGGGGGTAAACTCGAATTACATGCAGACTACCCCCGTGGGTAACCTGAAAGCAATTACCCCCCCCCCCCCCCCACACACACACACACACCTACACAGTATTACACACACATACACACGCTTTTTTAAAAAGTGAGAGGATATGTGTCCTATCAGGTTATATTTACGCTCTTGGAAATAGAAAAACGGAAGAAATCACAAGCATCAGAAACAAAACTATATCCTGGTAATAACTGCCAGCAAAAGCGCTGTGTGTATGACAGATGCAGTTATATACACGTAGAAGGTAGCGATACATGATTGATAACGCATGGCTGAATATTTGTAAAGATATGCAAATAGGTTATACTTAAATGTTAATGTTCATGTCAAGCATACACATGTCCAGTAAACACGTGCCACTTTCTGTAACTGATGGAGCCTGCACAGGTAGCAGCAACGGCAATTACACCTTTAGTGTATGCCTGGCATTTTAACCCAGGACAAAGCTAAATCATTTACAAACCTCAGATAGTGCAGGTAACCGTCAGATGAGGTCTATATGGCGTCCACACGCTACAGACTGACAGTAATGACCCTAGGCTTCGTCACATAAGTACGTAAACATATTTCTACAGCAAGCATTGCTAGACTAAAAGCATAACACGGTGGGGCAGCCCGTATGTGGCATTTCATATTGATCTTATCGGGAGCACATTTGCATCAACAACTTGGTAAAGTGATATGATAATAGCTCTCTTTGCTTCCTGGCATACAGTTACCGTGCCCTGGTTCCAACAAACTCAGGACTAATTTGCTGACCGATTGAGGCGAGTTATATGATATTGATACAGGCCAAATTTGTCTTTTATGTCATTTACTCATTACTCATACGTGTCTTTTGTTTTGGTCGCATCAATCAGCCATGTGATTTAATGGCGTCTCGGTTTACTTGTATTCGGCTATTAATATATGTTAATGCGTAATTAACAATTAGAGGAAGGTAGCATGGGATCTGCCTTGACAAAATAGATAAAAATATCAATGTGTTGATCCCTGTGAGCTCCGGGCGAATGATCACAAATATTACCTGTATACATCTAACTGTACATGTCTAGTATGTATCCTTCATCTGCGAAATTCTTGATTTTAAAGGTTTGTACGTAACTAAAGGTAAAGGTATTCGTACAGCCCTAGTACGTATAAACCTATGTTCCCATAAGCACGTACGCTAGCGCGATAAAAATTGCTTCTATGATTATATCACTAGAGCTTTTCCATATAAGCGTCAGCAAGAGCGAGAGCGCCATTTTATGAATGGCGCTGGGTAGCGATTCACCGGTCTGCGCGCGATATTCGCGTGGAAATTCCTTAAAATGACAACACGAAGGGAGGGCATCTACTAATATAGCAAAGCCAGTGTGCTGAAGACGAACGATTTTCAGTTATGGTGATGTGGAGATATTAGTAAATAATTCATAAATGAAAGTCACTAGGCTGTTTTTATCATGCCAACTCTCTATCACAATGGCGTTAAAATGATTAGCAACGTGTGACAATGGAAATGTGGGACGTAGAGGGAAGGTAACTTTAAATACTTCGAGCTACGCATTCTTATTTTCAGATAAATACCAGAAGCGGATACGGGGGAGGGGGGTCCGGACTACCCCCCCCCCCCCCTCCTTTTTTTTTCCTGTCGCCGCAACCTTTTTTATTGGTTTCAATTGTACGACCTGGACCCCCCACCCCCACCCCTTTTCCAGACCTGGTAACCTTTATTTTAGGAATTTTATGAGTCCTCCTGGGTTGGACCCCTCCTTTTCCTGAATCCTGGAACCGCCCCTGAACATAGATTCGAACATGCCTTTAATTCTTGAATACTCATTTTGGTAAGTTGTACAAGATTCATCACATAAAACCAACATTTCTGTAATGTTAATGTGCAGAAATGACTAGAAATCGCGTGCCGCCTAAATGGAAACACACCCTGCGAACGGCTCGCTTCATATCCGCGTTCAATCTCGCGTCCGCGCTTGTGGAAACTTAGCTTTAGTGCCACACTGTACCATTACAACGTGACTCGCAGTATTTTAATGACTGATGAGAGTCATGGCTGAAATCATAGTTTAAAAGTTAAATACATTTTCTCCATTTTATTCATTGGAACTTTCGTGAGAAAAGCGATCGTCCCTTTTTTCCCTTGCATCATTACTGTCCACTGTGTCAGCATTTATTTAGCTATTGTTGTTTTTTAATGCGAGATGATTAATTTGTGAATTTAGCTCGAAACCTGTTTTTTTTTCAAATTGCGTGAGGTCAATTTGTAGATTCTTGCGAGCTTAAGGCGAATGAATTGTGATATAGATAGTAGTAAGTTAGCGACGTGTGGATGTTCATGTGTAAAGCCTGCATCCTGTAAACTGATCATTGCTGCCACAAGGGTACATTGTGTTTGTTCACAACATAACTCTAGAACGGAATTCCATGAAATTTCCAGGCTATTTAGGGATTGGGCCAGTGAAGAATCGAATAGATCTGGGTGTTAATCCGGCACATGATCCGGATTCAGGAACTTCACCATAGAATATTCAGAAATGTACAGTCACTTCTGTACGAATGAATCTTTGAATAAGGGCCGAAAAAGAGATGAAAACACGGGTTGTGTAACAGCCCACTATGCCAACTCTCTCTATCACAATGGCGTTTAAATGATTAGCAACCTGTAACAGTGGAAATGCGGGACGTAGAGGGAATGTAACGTTAAATACTTCGAACCACGTATTCTTTATTTTCAGATAAATACAGATTCGAACATGCCTTTAATTCCAGAAAGCTCACTTTGGTAAGTTGTACGAGATTCACAAATTAAACCAATATTTCTGTAATGTGCAGAAAGACATGAAATCGCTTGTCGCGTTGCCTTTATGGAAACACAACCAGCGAACGGCTCACGTCTCATTTCTACGTTTAATCTCTCGTTCGCGCTTGTGGAAACGCTTTAGTGCTGCACTTTACTATTACAACGGGACTCGCAGTGTTCTAATTGACTGATGAGAGTCATGGCTGAAGTCATAGTTTAAAGTTAAATACCTCCTCTCTATTTTATATGCAACGGAACTTTCGTGAGAAAAGCTGTCCACTGTGTCAGCATGTATTTAGCTATTATTGTATTTTAATGCGAGATGATAAATTGGTGAAATTAGCAGGAAAACTGCTTTGTCATATATATATATATATATATATATATATATATATATTTATATATATATTTATTTATTTTTACATGGATTGTACAAATAGTTATTATAACTAATCGAGGCACTCTCCATGGCTGCGGTGATGGCGTTCGGTAGTCTGCAGGGGTGGAGGAAACCGGAGTACCCGGAGAAAACAACCGGCCTTGAACGGGCAACTACAACCAATATATATATATTGGGAGAGAGGAACAAACAGAATGAGGGGGGGGGGGGGGGAGACAGACAAAGGAAACAGAGAAGTCAAATGCAGAAGGAGATTGCCAAGGGGAGGTAGACAGGGGAGACAGACAGCTAGGAGTAACTCGCACATACAGAGAGACGAGACACATACACACAAAAGACAAAGAGATAGATAGACAACCAAACTGACAGGTGGATACGTTGTTACACACATAAAAGAGAGATAGATCCAGAGTGTGTCTGTGTGTGCGTACTATCCTGGTTAATCACAGCTCCATGTGAACCGCAAACGAGACCTAGTACAGGGACCACTAATTAAATCTATGTATACACAGATCGTCATTGGCGGGTAATTGAACTGCTTGGCTGCACCAATTAAAATACAGCACGTACAGGCTGCTGTAACGATCAGCACATTAATAATCTTACGTTCAATAACAGCTGATCGTGAGAATGCAATGATGTCCATTACTGGCATTAGCTCTCCATACGTCACTGATAAATTGACTGACAATAATCAGACAACGTTCAGGATGAAAGTGAAAAATGTCTGCAGTATGAGCACGTGTGTTCACGTACAGAAAGTGCAGGGTTTGCCATTAAATCTGGCTTTATTAATATTCATAAATTGATAAAGATCTGAGTTTCTATGCATCATAACTTTCTACGATAACTATTAAAATCATTTCCCTCATTTGGCAGACCCGCCTGTTACCTAGAAGAATGTACAACTGCCACAGAAACCTCTTTGATCTGGTTATACTTCATGATTGGATCTTGTGGCTGCCCCGTGAAAGTCAAAGACATCTCTTATACGAGCATTTTATGATTTATTAGAGAGTTACTTTATGAGAGAGAGAGAGAAAGAGAGAGAGATTACAGAGTTTCTCAGAAATATTCGGGAAACTGGCTTTTCGGTACACGTGTAGTCGGAATTTCGGCCAAAATGTATGACGTCAACATGGTGACCACGGAGAGCGGGCGTGTTACATGTGTTAGTTTAGAATTCATCACAAAAACACCAAGGGTCGTGTTAGCGTGTAGCATCTTGGTAACAAAGGACACACGTCTTTTCCTAAGTCATGTAATGACTGACAGTCTGCTTATATGTGATATGTATTTAATCTTTATTATAACATTTAACTAGAAATCTGCATTCTATAATGCATGTAAGCCTTCGCCATTCACTTATTCGGTCCATTTTCCAAGTGCATTTGTGCATACGTGACTGCATATTTGTGATTATATCATGGTGTCGTTCTTGAATCCGGATCATGAGCCAGATCCGCACCAAAATCTAATCGATTCTTCCTTGGCCAAATCCCGAAATACCCTGTGGCCATGCATGCCTCCACAAAACCAATCTTTGGTCTTGAAGTTTCGGGAACGATGCCAAATGTGTCCTAAGAGCATTTCCCATATTTAGAAAACCTGTTGGGAATTTGTTGGGAATGTTTGCGTAGGATATATCGCAGCTGTCTATCAGGCACTTCCCAGTGTACCGTGTATGAAATCGGCCAATGAAAAAAAGTCCAGATTATAGTCGCCCCGACCTTTCCTGATGCATTGACGTGTTCTATACTGGCACACCATTGATTTGTGTACTTTCATATCTACTCATGTGACATGGATAAATCAAACATGAATATATAATATGACATTTTAAGTGCATGAGTCAGAAACAAAACAGTATTGGATACGGAAATCTGATAGTAAGAACCACTTGGAGAGTAAAGAAAAAGGAACTAGCAAATAAAACGGCCCGATATGAATTATTATTCAGAAACTAGAAATCTGCATTTTTAGGAATGCAAGCCTCTGTCATGTGTTCACTTATTCGTCCCATTTTCCCAGATCTATTCGTGCATAAATGACTTTACATTGGTGAATATTTCTTGGTGACGTTCCAGAATACGGGTCATGTGCCAGATCCATACCAAAATCTAACTAAATCTTCATTTAGTCATGCCGAAATGTCCTGAAAATATCTGAAATTCCGTTCAAGATTGCGCGAGTTATGCCCTGAACAAACACACAAAAAAGTTATGTATCCTTTATACACATACATATTAAGAATGCAAGCAGAAGGTTATATATAATGTATAAAGTGTATATAATGTTACAATAGTTACGTACACTGAACAGTTTAAAACTACCTAAGCACATACAAAGTACATGTATGTTGAAATAAAATGACACCTCTTTGAAATATAATAGTACCTGGAAAAAAAATCCCCTGAAAAGGTTGGCCTATTTTTGTACATGAGTATTAAAAAATGGACTGAGGCCAAACATAGTACGAAGGCCGCCTGATATAATGTTTTCTTTTCAGTTTTACAACCGGTGTTTCACAACCGTGCACGTTCATGTTCATGTCAAATGTAATACATGTTCCCGATGGCTGAAACATCGCGGTTTGCAGTGGCTCACAGACCTGATACACGGGGTAACAATGTACTGTGCGTGATATTCCAGCTGAGACCAATTGACCTATCGTTATGCCATCAATTCTGTTGCGATAGATTATACAATGAATTTACATTCGGCCCATAGACCGTAATGTCCATAAAGCAGAGAGAGAGAGAGAGAGAGAGAGAGAGAGAGAGAGAGAGAGAGAGAGAGACATCATAGAGCATGAAAGTCTATGTGTGGACTAGTTTGGACAACTCCTTGTTATAGATGAGTCTCGCATGCGCAAAACTTACCTCCGGTAAGGTGGCCTTGTTATGGTTAACAGCCATCGTGGACCGTATTTACCCACACGTAGAACCAAAACAAGCTAAAGGGGTGGTTACTGAGACCGTGTGTTGAGATTGTTTTGCTTGGAAACTTTTATATAAAGCAAAACTGAATTGATAATGTGTAAAAAAAGCATAATATTGTTCCTGATCATGTCCCATAGGCTAACAGTACACAGAGAAAATGCATTTATGTGAATCTTGTAACTCACGCAAGGTTTATGGCTTAAAACCCTGTGCTTGTCCGATGATTTGGCTCAGTGACAGCGTACACGTACAATTTAGGAGTATGAGTATATGAGAACTTACGTGTGATACTTCAACAATAAGGGAACCCCAGTATAAATGATTCTGGAATCAGCTACTTCAAATGTCATGAAGGGCGAGAGTTTTAATGTACGCACGTGTTGGATGTTATCACTTAAACATGCACAGACCTCGTGAACTCCTACTGGGAACGATGAGGCTGTTCAACAAACCAAAGGCCCTGTACATACAAATTTATGATATATACTCATATACAGCAAAAACCTTTGTCTCGCACTACGTGATATTCGTTTACGGAAATTACAACATGTAGAACTACAGGTGTCTTTGCTTCGCAGGATTCAACAAACGAAAATTACCGTTTTTGGCGTACTTCTGACATAAGATGTTATTTTATACTAAATGAGACATTAATCGTGCTATATGACAGAAGCTTATGCACAGACTGACAACAAGCTACATGGCTGACATGAAGCGCAAGCATCTGACACAACGTTGCACGTCGACATGTTGCACAGAGCTTCTGATACAGAGCTGAATGGCCGACATGTAAAATAGAGCATCTGAAACAAATTTACACGGCTCACATGTTACACAGAGCATCTAATACAGAGCTACAGGGCTCACATATGACACAGAGCACCTAATACACAGCTACAGGGCTCATATGTGACACAGAGCATCTAATACAGAGATAAACGGCTCATATGTGACAAAGAACATCTAATACAGGTCTACAGGGCTCACATGTAAAACAAAGCGTCTGATACAGATCTACATGGTCGACATGTAACAAAGAGCATCTGATACAGAGCTTCATGACCGACATGTAACACAAAGCATCTGATACAGAGCTACATGGCCGACATGTAACACAGAGCATCTGATACAGAGCTACGTGACCGACATGTAACACAGAGCATCTGAAACAGGGCTACACGGACGAAATGTTACACAGAGCGTCTGATACAGATCTACGTGGCCGACTTGTAACACAGAACATCTGATACAGAGCTTCATGGCCGACATGTAATACAGAGCATCGGAAACAGGGCTAAATGGCCGTCATGTTACACAGAGCATCCGAAACAAAGCTACATGGCTTACATGTAACACAGAGCATCTGATACAGATCTACATGACCAAAAAATAACACAAAGCATTTGATTCAGATCTACATGGCCGACATGTAAAACAGACCATCTGACACAGAGCTGAATGTAGCAGACAGGAGATGACGTAGGTCTGCCGTCGTGTCCGATGTCTACGATCTGTTGTCTATTGCTAGACACTGACCGAAAAAAGGTGGTCGTTATACCAGAGTGGTCAATGCAGGGAGATGCCTTACTGGTTAGGTCAGTACCGAAATGTCTCATGGAACTGCTTGTTTTGTTGCATATTTGGTTCAACTGTTTCAAGTTCATGTTAATTCATTAACCCTCCATACCATCTCTAAATTTAAGGCCCCAAATGCAGTTGAAACTCACAAAAAAAGATCGTAATGGAACTTAAAAACACAAAATGTAACCATCAGATTGAGTTAATTATCTACGTTGCTGCAGCTCCGAAAGAACATGTTCTCATAACTGCTATTTCAGTGACCAATCAACGTGCTTTCTATTTCTCTTTTACCCCACAAATCAAATTGGTCACATGATCACTTTTCACAGTTCTGGTAACGGTCACGTGACTAAAATTCAAAACGATGGATGATGACTAGGCATAACAGGCGGTGTAGTTTATGTTATGCATTCCAAATGGCGGATATTTTTCTGGAATTACTTGACCATTGGTCATTGATTAAACATGCGAGGTAACTAATAATTTTTTTAATATTCCAAAATCATGTGGTTAGCGTGACAAATTCCGAAACATAAATGACCAACGTGAGATTTAATTATGGTCTGATCAATATATTTATTACAGTCAATATTACGGTGATATTATGATAACGCAATACTTTGCTAACATGACTCTTGGAAGAGTATAAAAGTATTGTTAGCAAGAGGCCAGGGTTAACACAACGCAGGTCGTAAAACGGACGGATTGGACCATAACTAGTGGTGTTAATTCCGAGTTGGTTTTGATTATTGGGTGGCCGCCGGGCTAGGTTTTAGTATACCTTATAAACTCTCATCCCAATCCTTTTAATCTTACTCCGTATGTTAAAATCTAATCCCGCATACTTGTTTACGTTTGTTCCTGGAACGTTTCACTTACACAGACCTGATCAGTATAGGCTGACACTTTCGTTTTCACTTTAGTATTGAGAATTGTTTATATATACATGTTCATGTACATTAGTGAGGTCACCGTGTGTATGTACTGGCTTCTATACCAGCCAGAAATCAATGATAGATACAACATACTGTTCTAGGTCTTCAAAATTATCTCAGCCTTTGCCATGCGAATATATATATATATATATATATATATATATATATATATATATATATTTATATGAACCAGCATGGTTATTCATACATCTATATATAAATATATTTATAAATATATATATATATATATATATATATATATACATATATTCTTTTATATGTGCAAATAATAAATAATTTTACTAAATTTTTAATTCTCAGCTGGCATATTTTTCTGTACCACAATGTTTGTCATGAGATGATCTCAGTTCGTCTATCACAGTCAGTATAGAAATAAATGTAGAACTTATTGAAGTTAATGTGTTGCTAATTCTGTTTCTGAACATAATTTTACCTCTCCCTACGTATCTGGAATTTACATTACATCATTACGAGGGCTACAGTTTCCATAAAATGCGTAAGTTTTCTTTTCTTGATTTAGAGGAGTTTCTAGGTTATACTTTAGCCATTGTTTTAAATGCATTCGGGCAGTGTCACACGCTTCCTCTCATGTTATATCCTGGTTTTAACCAGGACCGGTGACTACTGCACTTGCGGGCCCTGGGTTTGTAATCGTTCCCGTTTCTAGAAATTGCCACCGTGGAACCCCCGATAGGCGCACTCGTATGTCAGTGATATACTGGCGTTGAGCACGTCTTTCCCATTCTGCCCCTAAGCCTGCAGTGCCGACCGGGCAAAATCTCACCGCTTCGGCTGAGATTTGAACTCACGTTCTTCCGAATCATGTGCTCTGCCACTGAGTCACAGAAGCAGGTCCCGTCTTTAAAAAGGACGAAACATATTTACAGACCTTTCACTGCTACTGATATCAGCTACCATGTAGCTTTATTTTCCTGCTGGACAGATCTCTTTTCGAAGCCGGAGTTTTTTTGTAAGATGGAACTCTTCATTTATTTAATTGTTAACAAATGAATTAAATATATGCTTAGATTTTGCTCAGTTTATGCTCAAAACTTAAAATAAAAATCTGCATACATCAGGTGGGAAACAATTTCTCCCTCAGCTTACCCCGTCGGGTCCCCTTTCCACTGCCGACTATATTACTCAGTCCATACAGTATGGATCGAGCAGGTATAAACAGGAATACAGATTGTCAGATATAGATTTGTCAGCGCGCACGCCACCAGCATGCACTCACGTCCAGGGTCTTGTCACGCAGAAGCTAGACACTAAATCAATAAACACCCGAGCTACAGCTAAAGCATTCTTCCCTTTACACTTTCCCTCCATGTTATATACCACAAGTATACTTAGACGTTGAAACCCCTTTGACCAGTGCATACATATATGGTTAAACGAAACCTGATGAAATGAGCTTAAAGATAAACTAATGCGCCTAACAGCGCGAGATTACCTTTGAGACTTTTTTTCCCGGAATCCACATGGTGCCTATTTCCGTGTGACATTATGATCTGGCGTTGGTATAATTCCGGCGACTAGATTCATGGCTTGCAGTTGCTTGTTTTTGTTTACGTTTTGATGAAAACTGTCACATTGTATATAACAGTTACCTGAACAGAGTTTGCTTCCTGATAAGGCTGCCGCTTTCGTTGATATCCCAGGTTACATATTCAATAAACTTGCTCCGTAAAATAGGACTCGGTAATTCGAGGCAGTACAACATTTGATGCGGTGCGTGTGATTTATACTCGGATATCACAGCGTGTTATAAACGTTAGCCGAGGCTACTGCTACCTGCGCGGTAGTGGGCGATCGTAATTGATCCGTGCCGAGACTGTCAGACCACAGAGAAGGTAGCAATGAGAGCCTGTGTATGTGTCCATAGCTGATGCAATGTCGTTTGTACACGATTCGCGGAAGTAAACAGCACGTGTACTATCGCGAAACCTCAGCAGCTATTGTTGCCATTGGCGCCGCATGTACACAAAAGAGACCAACCTCTCCTGCTGTGCCACGCTGTACATCGGCCAGGCTGCATTACTAATTAATGCTACAGTCACGTACAAACACCCCGGCGCAGCCAGTGTGCACGGTTCCCGATCTTTACGGACTTATCAGCCGATGTATATGGTTTGTTACGGGTTTCTAACTGATCTTAGATTTCAGTTATTAGTTATACATACATAGATTAATTTTGATATCGTGAAAATACTATCATACTATGCATTTAGAAAGTACATATTTGTTGCATAACACAGTGAACGGAGTCCTGTTCAAAGTGAATGTTATTTGTCCACGTGATATAAAATATGGTCGCTTTTTACAAGTTTCTATGCAGATTGAACCATTCTGTTGAACTTACGGCTGGTAAAAATCCGACCTCATTGGCTGTTCCAGAGGAAAACGATAGTATTGGCAAATCCAGACATGGCTGACAAGAGAAACAATAACAGATACCCAGGGAGACGTAGATGATTAATTACAGGACTTTCCAGTATGAACCAATGTAAATATCACTTCAGAACCTGACATGCTCCTTTGAGACCAGGATCATTAACATGGGGAATGTCGCCTCCCAGTTTAAAAGATATTTTTCCTTTTTTTCTATCATGGTGTTTTTCACAAACCTTTTTCACTAGACTGTATAAACCCCGAAGAAAAATAAAGATACCTGCACCTAGCCAAATATGACGCATACGTGTACCTTATATAGTTAAAGTTATTAAACAGTGTATGTTCTTTATATATATATATATATATATATATAGCTATATAGCTTACCAAGGCTAGAAGCCTGTGCCGATAGGGGGTCCTTATTATTGGGTGTTTCCAACACCGTGTTTGCATTCACTTGTTCGACCGATATTCACAGGTTCATTCGTGCATCAGTGTCTATACATTTGTGAATATTCCTCGAAGACATTCCTGAACCAGGATCATGGGCCAAATCCACACCAAAATGTAATCTATTCTTCACAGGCCCACTCGGAAAAATGCCCTGAAAATGTCATGAGATTTTGTTCGTGATTGCGTGAATTATGTTGTGAACAAACACACACAGCCACGAAAGTGGATGAACGGATACCTTCCTCCCGGAGGTAATAAAATACAAACACCGAACAAACTCTGAAACAGACGAGAAAGACAGAGGCAATAAATAATCAAAACACGCGGTGCCTGGAATCCTGTCTCAGCAATAAAGCGAAACACACAAGTTGTTAATACAAACATAGCTCCTCATGCATATCGTAATAAATATTGGAAGAACGTTGGTCGTAACAGAGATTTTGTTTTTACTGCGGTCCGTTTTTACAGGTCATAATTCATTTATGTTGTTTGGATCAAAACACAGACCGTTAAAAGTTAAATGTTTAAAGGATTACCTAAATTGGCCCGTACCCTACAAAAAATGATCATGAAAAATTAAACCAGTGATTTTAAATATTGTCGGCATAATAAGAGAATGCTATTAACTTTGTTTTGATCTATATATATAATCATTTTTATAATATATATTTGCTGGAGGGAACTCCCTCCATTTTTTTATATTCATGCTATACCCTCATTCCAAATATATAAATATATATAATTATACAAAGCATGTGGTTCCCGTCTTTATTATTATTTTTTCTTGTTGGAGGTAAGCCCCTCCATTTTGTTGTGTTGGTATATGTACATCTGCAGAATTCCATTCCGGTTTCGGACCACGTGACAGGACAGTATCACATGCTTCCTCTCGTTTCAAATCCTGGTGTTCACCAAGCCCGGTGACTACTGCACCTGTGGGCCCTGGGTGTGCAATCGTCCCCATTGCCGGGTTATACCACAGAGGAAACCCCGAAAGGCGCACTCGTTTGTGGGTGAAACACGGCCGTTTGACACGGCCTTCCCTTTAAGCCTACAGAACGCTCACCCTTGGTAGGGACCGACCTAAAAAAATCTCACCGCCTCGGCTAAGATAAGAACTCAAGATCTCCCAGCTTTGAGTTATGTTTTACAAATGCCGGTAATATATATATATATATATATATATATATATATATATATATATCATTTATGCTACAGTTATTAAAAAAATCACAGATAATCACAGAGAGAGTACTTACTTCCCTTAGTTTCTCTATGTTAAATATTTGGATTTGTTCCAAAATTGCTTGATTCTAGGATAATTTATACAATATTTTCTCAAATATCATGATTATTTTTTTATTTACTCTGAGAGAGTAAAGTGATGCAAAAATTTAAATGTTTTTATTTTGATGAAACACCACTCCAACGTCTTAAACTCGAAAGTTTGAAAATGATGCCTTCTTAGTGATACGAAAGTTTGATAATGATGCCTTCTCAGTGATACGAAAGTCATGTACGCATGAAAACTTCAACCTTCGATATGCGTTCACGTGACACGAACCGTATCGGTCTGGTGATGAAAAGTCAATTAACGCTTGGCCGAATCAATGTCAATGTGAACAAGTCGTGAAATATCTTCCATACGTGGCATATAACCATTCCAGGAGGGCATAAAGGTCACAGTGTTTCTATCAGCATTTAAATATAATATAGTACTGTGTGAAACGTAAAGGATATTCGATGGGCTCAGGGCGCAAGGATGATTAAAAATAAATTCTTGAATACCTGCAGTTTTCTGCTATCAGTTTATCTACGGTATATAAAAAAGAAATGTAGGACTCGAGTAATCAGTGAATGATTCTCGAATTCTCGAATGCTGCTTCAAGCATGAGTCACCACTCGATTTAATGCACTGCTTGAAACAGTTATCTGTATTACGCCATATTTGTAAGTCATACGGCTCCTGGCTGTTGTCAGCTTTGTTAGATATTCAGGAAAACAACCCCCGATCAATGAAATGACGAGTCATGGCGTTCTCTACTGCTGTTACTGAAGACACCTGAGACAAACTTTTTCTCTCTGTTAGCACACTGTTAAAACCAAAAACTTTCACCATTAGCCTATTGTTTGGGTACTCGGTCGGTTAGTTTGTCTGTTAGCAATTATACTCTGAATGTAATGTGTGGATTTAAATGAATTATCCCGCAGGTTTAGAGTAACACCAAATACTAATCCATTGAATTCTTGAAGCAGAAAAACTAGGAAACCATCATGGGATTTTAATTTGAAGGATTCTTTCCGACTTTGATGGAGTATTTTCTTTATTCCGTCCAAAGTCCATATTAGATATTCATTGGTATTGGGACCGCCTCTTCTCTAAATTTGATCAACCTATGATCAAGCCATGGAGCTGGTGAACCGTGACACGCATTTTCTGTGTTGAACACAGGGAAGTTCATTTAGGATTTTGGAAGAGTAATGTAGACTCGGATTTCACTTCTAGCCATCACTGACTTAACAGACATTAATTGCCTTGACACGTCATCTCGGTTTATAGTGTGTGACGTATATCTTGACAATCACCGAAATATGGGTTTGTTTATTACTATATAAAATATGTACATTGTAAAGAAATTTTGAACACTCTTTGACTGTTAAGAGTGCTCTTTAAATTGGTACAATAATAATAATAATAATGATAATAATAATAATAACAATAAAAACCATATATCATAAGTAAATTTGGCAGGTACCTACATGTATGTAGATTTGAAATCATAGCCTATGAGGACCATTATTTCCATTGTTTGCTGAACCATTAAAATGACTGTTATAGTCAATAGATATGTGTCATATAATCATTACTATATGTTCTACACTGAAAAGTAGTCATTTAATCGACATACCATCTTCATATATCGCTCATGTAAAGAGTGCATCTTCCCTCTGGAAAAAAAACGATTCAAAGAAAATGGGTTCCCGATAATAATCTGATTGATTTTCCGTTCATAGCTGGCATACATTTATGACTGCAGGTGCAACTCCTAGGCTGACACCTGTCTGGTTCACACTTAAAACATCCCTCAGAGTAAACATACACCGCTCTCTCCATTTTAAAGCCTTTGATCTGCAGTGTAAGAATTACCAATAAAAACTTATGTATGCAGATTCTTTTGCGTCATGAAACACCAGTATGCCCATTCTTTTAAAATAAGGATTCAACATATTTGTTTGAAATCTGATATGTAAGCTTCAGGCCACCTGGACTTAGGCTTGGACTCGAGCGTCCAGGACTCGGACTTGTACTCGGTGTCTGAGGTAAGGACTCGAGTGAAGGAAAGCTCGGTCACATACTTAAAAGACATTTATGTACAATTGCGAACTACCAAAGTAATATAACAACAAAAAACTATATACCAAACTGATAGTCTGCATCGGGAACTAAATGCAATTTAACATTAGGGTATAAGGCATGTGTAACTAATAAAAAATAAACGTAAAAAACACCATAAAAATTATAATTTCAAAGTTCCATTTTAATCTTCTTTACATAAAGAGAATTCAAAAGAACTCAGACTTGGACTCGGGTAACAGCTGACTTGGACTCAAATACGGTGGACTTAGACTGGAACCTCAAGGACTCGGACTTAACGTGGGACTCGTAGAACCTCAAGGACTCGGACTTAACCTGGGACTCGTGGAACCTCAAGGACTCGGACTTAACCTGGGACTCGTGGAACCTCGAGGACTCGGACTGAACCTGGGACTCGTGGAACCTCAAGGACCCGGACTTAAACTGGGACTCGTGGAACCTCGAAGACTCGAACTTAACCTGGGACTCGTGGAACCTCAAGGACTCAGACTTAACCTGGGACTCGTGGAACCTGGAGGACTCGGTTTTTAACCTCGGACTCGTAGAACCTCGAGGACTCAGAGTTGACCTGGGACTCGTGGAACCTCAAGGACTAGGACTTAACCTGGGACTCGTGGAACCTCAAGGACCCGGACTTAAACTGGGACTCGTGGAACCTCGAAGACTCGAACTTAACCTGGGACTCGTGGAACCTCAAGGACTCAGACTTAACCTGGGACTCGTGGAACCTCGAGGACTCGGACTTAACCTGGGACTCGTGGAACCTCGAGGACTCGGACTTAACCTGGTACTCTTGGAACCTGGAGGACTCGGACTTAACCTGGGACTCGTGGAACCTCAAGGACTCGGACTTAACCTGGGACTCATGGAACCTCAAGGACTCGGACTTAACCTGGGACTCGTTGAACCACAAGGACTCAGACTTAACCTGTGACTCTTGGAACCTCGAGGACTCGGAATTAACCTCGGACTCGTGGAACCTCAAGGACTCAGACTAACCTGGGACTCGTGGAACCTCGAGGACTCGGACTTAACCTGGGACTCATGGAACCTCAAGGACTCAGACTTAACCTGGGACTCGTGGAACCTCGAGGACTCGGACTTAACCTGGGACTCATGGAACCTCGAGGACTCGGACTTAACCTGGGACTCATGGAACCTCAAGGACTCAGACTTAACCTGGGACTCGTGGAACCTCGAGGACTCGGACTTAACCTGTGACTCGTGGAACCTCGAGGACTCGGACTTAACCTCGGACTCGTGAACCTCAAGGACTCAGACTTAACCTGGGACTCGTGGAACCTCGAGGATTCGGACTTAACCTGGGACTCGTGGAACCTCAAGGACTCGGACTTAACCGGGGACTCGTGGAACCTCAAGAACTCGGACTTAACCTGGGACTCATGGAACCTCAAGGACTCGGACTTAACCTGGGACTCGTGGAACCTCAAGGACTCGGACTTAACCTGGGACTCATGGAACCTCAAGGACTCGGACTTAACCTGGTACTCGTGGAACCTGGAGGCCTCGGACTTAACCTGGGACTCGTGGAACCTCAAGGACTCGGACTTAACCTCGGACTCATGGAACCTCGAGGACTCGAACTTAACTTGGGACTCGTTGAACTTCAAGGACTCAGACTTAACCTGTGACTCTTGGAACCTCGAGGACTCGGACTTAACCTCGGACTCGTGGAACCTCAAGGACTCAGACTAACCTGGGACTCGTTGAACCTCGAGGACTCGGACTTAACCTGGGACTCGTGGAACCTCAAGGACTCAGACTTAACCATGGGACTCGTGGAACCTCGAGGACTCGGACTTAACCTGGGACTCATGGAACCTCGAGGACTCGGACTTAACCTGGGACTCATGGAACCTCAAGGACTCAGACTTAACCTGGGACTCGTGGAACCTCGAGGACTCGGACTTAACCTCGGACTCGAGGAACCTCAAGGACTCAGACTTAACCTGTGACTCGTGGAACCTCGAGGACTCGGACTTAACCTCGGACTCGTGGAACCTCAAGGACTCGGACTTAACCTGGGACTCGTGGAACCTCGAGGACTCGGACTTAACCTGGGACTCGTGGAACCTCAAGGACTCAGACTTAACCTGTGACTCGTGGAACCTCGAGGACTCGGACTTAACCTGGGACTCGTGGAACCTCGAGGACTCAGACTTAACCTGGGACTCGTGGAACCTCAAGGACTCAGACTTAACCTGGGATTCGTGGAACCTCAAGGACTCGGACTCAACCTGGGACTCATGAAACCTCAAGGACTCGGACTTTACCTGGGACTCATGGAACCTCAAGGACTCAGACTTAACCTGGGACTCGTGGAACCTCGAGGACTCGGATTTAACCTCGGATTCGTGGAACCTCAAGGACTCAGACTTAACCAGTGACTCGTGGAACCTCGAGGACTCGGAATTAACCTGGGACTCGTGGAACCTCAAGGACTCGGACTTAACCTGTTACTCGTGGAACCTCGAGGACTCGGACTTAACCTCGGACTCGTGGAACCTCAAGGACTCGGACTTAACCTCGGACTCCTGGAACCTCAAGGACTCAGACTTAACCTGGGACTCGTGGAACCTCGAGGACTCGGACTTAACCTGGGACTCGTGGAACCTCAAGGACTCGGACTTAACCTGGGACTCGTGGAACCTCGAGGACTCCGACTTAACCTCGGACTCGTGGAACCTCAAGGACTCGGACTTAACCTGGGACTCGTGGAACCTCGAGGACTCGGACTTAACCTCGGACTCGAGGAACCTCAAGGACTCGGACTTAACCTCGGACTCGTGGAACCTCAAGGACTCGGACTTAACCTCGGACTCGTGGAACCTCGAGGACTCGGACTTAACCTCGGACTTGTGGAACCTCAAGGACTCGGACTTAACCTGGGACTCGTGGAACCTCGAGGACTCGGACTTAACCTCGGCTCGAGGAACCTCAAAGACTCGGACTTAACCTCGGACTCGTGGAACCTCAAGGACTCGGACTTAACCTGGGACTCGTGGAACCTCGAGGACTCGGACTTAAACTCGGACTCGAGGAACCTCAAGGACTCTGACTTAACCTGGGACTCGTGGAACCTCAAGGACTCGGACTTAACCTGGTACTCTTGGAACCTGGAGGACTCGGACTTTACCTGGGACTCGTGGAACCTCAAGGACTCGGACTTAACCTGGGACTCATGGAACCTCAAGGACTCGGACTTAACCTGGGACTCGTGGAACCTCAAGGACTCGGACTTAACCTAGGACTCATGGAACCTCAAGGACTCGGTCTTAACCTGGGACTCGTGGAACCTCAAGGACTCTGACTTAACCTGGGACTCGTGGAACCTCGAGGACTCGGACTTAACCTGGTACTCTTGGATCCTGGAGGACTCGGACTTAACCTGGGACTCGTGGAACCTCAAGGACTCGGACTTAACCTGGGACTCATGGAACCTCAAGGACTCGGACTTAACCTGGGACTCGTTGAACCTCAAGGACTCAGACTTAACCTGTGACTCTTGGAACCTCGAGGACTCGGAATTAACGTCGGACTCGTGGAACCTCAAGGACTCAGACTAACCTGGGACTCGTGGAACCTCGAGGACTCGGACTTAACCTGGGACTCATGGAACCTCAAGGACTCAGACTTAACCTGGGACTCGTGGAACCTCGAGGACTCGGACTTAACCTGGGACTCATGGAACCTCGAGGACTCGGACTTAACCTGGGACTCATGGAACCTCAAGGACTCAGACTTAACCTGGGACTCGTGGAACCTCGAGGACTCGGACTTAACCTCGGACTCGAGGAACCTCAAGGACTCTGACTTAACCTGTGACTCGTGGAACCTCGAGGACTCGGACTTAACCTCGGACTCGTGAACCTCAAGGACTCAGACTTAACCTGGGACTCGTGGAACCTCGAGGACTCGGACTTAACCTGGGACTCGTGGAACCTCAAGGACTCGGACTTAACCGGGGACTCGTGGAACCTCAAGAACTCGGACTTAACCTGGGACTCATGGAACCTCAAGGACTCGGACTTAACCTGGGACTCGTGGAACCTCAAGGACTCGGACTTAACCTGGGACTCATGGAACCTCAAGGACTCGGACTTAACCTGGTACTCGTGGAACCTGGAGGCCTCGGACTTAACCTGGGACTCGTGGAACCTCAAGGACTCGGACTTAACCTGGGACTCATGGAACCTCGAGGACTCGGACGTAACTTGGGACTCGTTGAACTTCAAGGACTCAGACTTAACCTGTGACTCTTGGAACCTCGAGGACTCGGACTTAACCTCGGACTCGTGGAACCTCAAGGACTCAGACTAACCTGGGACTCGTGGAACCTCGAGGACTCGGACTTAACCTGGGACTCATGGAACCTCAAGGACTCAGACTTAACCTGGGACTCGTGGAACCTCGAGGACTCGGACTTAACCTGGGACTCATGGAACCTCGAGGACTCGGACTTAACCTGGGACTCATGGAACCTCAAGGACTCAGACTTAACCTGGGACTCGTGGAACCTCGAGGACTCGGACTTAACCTCGGACTCGAGGAACCTCAAGGACTCAGACTTAACCTGTGACTCGTGGAACCTCGAGGACTCGGACTTAACCTCGGACTCGTGGAACCTCAAGGACTCGGACTTAACCTGGGACTCGTGGAACCTCGAGGACTCGGACTTAACCTGGGACTCGTGGAACCTCAAGGACTCAGACTTAACCTGTGACTCGTGGAACCTCGAGGACTCGGACTTAACCTGGGACTCGTGGAACCTCGAGGACTCGGACTTAACCTGGGACTCGTGGAACCTCAAGGACTCAGACTTAACCTGGGACTCGTGGAACCTCGAGGACTCGGACTTAACCAGTGACTCGTGGAACCTCGAGGACTCGGAATTAACCTGGGACTCGTGGAACCTCAAGGACTCGGACTTAACCTGTTACTCGTGGAACCTCGAGGACTCGGACTTAACCTCGGACTCGTGGAACCTCAAGGACTCGGACTTAACCTCGGACTCCTGGAACCTCAAGGACTCAGACTTAACCTGGGACTCGTGGAACCTCGAGGACTCGGACTTAACCTGGGACTCGTGGAACCTCAAGGACTCGGACTTAACCTGGGACTCGTGGAACCTCGAGGACTCCGACTTAACCTCGGACTCGTGGAACCTCAAGGACTCGGACTTAACCTGGGACTCGTGGAACCTCGAGGACTCGGACTTAACCTCGGACTCGAGGAACCTCAAGGACTCGGACTTAACCTCGGACTCGTGGAACCTCAAGGACTCGGACTTAACCTGGGACTCGTGGAACCTCGAGGACTCGGACTTAACCTCGGACTCGTGGAACCTCAAGGACTCGGACTTAACCTGGGACTCGTGGAACCTCGAGGACTCGGACTTAACCTCGGACTCGAGGAACCTCAAAGACTCGGACTTAACCTCGGACTCGTGGAACCTCAAGGACTCGGACTTAACCTGGGACTCGTGGAACCTCGAGGACTCCGACTTAAACTCGGACTCGAGGAACCTCAAGGACTCTGACTTAACCTGGGACTCGTGGAACCTCAAGGACTCAGACTTAACCTGGGACTCGTGGAACCTCGAGGACTCGGACTTAACCTGGGACTCGTGGAACCTCAAGGACTCGGACTTAACCTGGGACTCGTGGAACCTCGAGGACTCGGACTTAACCTCGGACTCGTGGAACCTCAAGGACTCGGACTTAACCTGGGACTCGTGGAACCTCGAGGACTCGGACTTAACCTGGGACTCGAGGAACCGCAAGGACTCGGACTTAACCTCGGACTCGTGGAACCTCAAGGACTCGGACTTAACCTGGGACTCGTGGAACCTCGAGGACTCGGACTTAACCTCGGACTCGAGGAACCTCAAGGACTCGGACTTAACCTCGGACTCGTGGAACCTCAAGGATTCGGACTTAACCTGGGACTCGTGGAATCTCGAGGACTCGGACTTAACCTGGGACTCGAGGAACCTCAAGGACTCGGACTTAACCTCGGACTCGTGGAACCTCAAGGACTCGGACTTAACCTCGGACTCGTGGAACCTCGAGGACTCGTACACGGATGGTGTGGACTCGACTACAACACTGTAAGCTACTGTGAGACATCTTTTATTAATTTTTCCCATTGGTTTTCCATCTTTGTCCATTTAATGCTCCCTTTTGACATCGACTAGATGATGATCAGCTTTTTCTCTTAAAGAAACGTCTACCACCGCTGTCAGGTCCGGATTCAGAGTCTCAGAAACTTGTGCCAGTGAGTGTTTGTAGTATTTATCAATAACTCTCGCATCATTGAGCTGAGGGAAGAAAATGAAACGAGATACGAAATGAGGGGTTGTTTAAAGCGTGTATACCTAAATATCACAGTTTTTAAAGTCGAAATAGAGGGATCTCGCCCCCTGCGCCCACTCCTAATCCGCCCCGTAACTACTTCCATATACAGTGAAACCTGTGTCATGAGACCACCCATGTGACTGGCAAAAAGTGGTTTTACTTTACAGGTGGTCTTATTAGACAGGTCAGTTATAACCAATGTGAATGCTTTCAGATCACTCAAAGGTGGTCTTAATAGACAGGTCAGTTATGACCAATGTGAATGCTTTCAGATCACTCAAAGGTGGTCTTAATAGACAGGTGGCCTTATTAAACAGGTGTTTTTTTCCAGACAGGTTCCGCTGTACATATGTATAAATTGCCAAGATCTCATAGACCCTATTATAAAGCCTATAGCTGGCATCATAGCGATACCACAAAAAAATTACTTATGTGAAAAACACCTTAAATTTTCCGGTTGTCCTCTATGTAAGATCCAACAAGTATTCACTTTTCCGTGTCGTTTTCTTTACGCTCCCACTAATATTGTACACATGGAACCAAAATAACTATACTGCCATTGAAGTTGAGCTAGCCTGATCTGTGGAGGGCGATGGATGATTGCATTTTTTTAATATTAGCTGTCAAATTGGTAATGGTTGTAAGATTAGCCTAATTAGACTACAACGTTTAGGTATTCTCATTTTGGTAGTGGGGAGACCCAATACTTTACCTAGATTTTATAAATGTCCGCTAAAGTAGCTTATCCAAGAATACCAGAGGACAATCGATGATGTAATTGGTAGTTTTTGTAAGCAGGTACATATAAATCGATGGTAAATAAACTAGAAATTATTCCTTCGGATAATTGAGAAGTGTTAAATCAGAAAAATATGAAAAAAAAATTATAAATGTAATTTTAAATCTTGATAAAACGAAAGGTCAGTCCTCGGATTGTCAGAGCTCTTGCGTGCCACTTTGTTCTGTATCATTACTTTATCTTAATCTGTTTCTGTAATTTTCATCTCTCTAATAAATAAAAACTTTATGTCCTTTTACCGTAGCTGTCGTGAGAAATTGCAGACTTAGATTCCGAAATCCGTTATGAATGAAATATCGATATTTTGATTGACTCGGAAATTCAAACCTTTGCATAAACAAACATAAACACTTGCAACGTGGCTTCAATTGAGCGAAAATATAGGAAAACCTGTTCACAATATGTTTTGAGCATGTAGCAAGATACCGACTTTATAATGTTGGACCTATCGACTATCAATAGAGTATACGGACGTACAGCTGCAAACGTTTAAACCATTAAGATATCAAGCACACAGTGTAGCAGTATCGATGTTTTACAAAGCGCAGCAAAATGACAAGGCCTCACACTGTTCGAGTGGATACGCCTCCACGGTAATTACCTGTAATTAGACCTATCCGTCTTTATATAACACACAGGTATAAAGTTAAGGCGTGACTCACCGTGTTACGGGGCAATATTCCCTTGCTTTACTATGTGTGGCGCTTCCTGATATTTGCTATAGCTGAGCAATATACCGCTTGTTCACGGTGCCTTCATACGCCGTTAGACAGTGGGACTACCAGCATGGGAACATGGACGCTCGACCTGTTGTTCCGCTTGACTGCGCCTGCCTAGCCATGCGTAGCGACATTAAATTATTGCCGCAAAATGAAGGAATGTGTTAGACGTAGCGCAAGACTGGACTTATACAAATATACATATATACATATGTATTGTATATATATATATATATTATATATATATATATATATTTATACTTATGACCTTAAAAAAACCGTCTAGACGGCTTATATATATATATATATATATATATATATATATATATATATATATATATATATATATATAAAGTAAATTTAAGTGTATAAGAATATGTTTATGTGTGTGTGTAGAAATGATCTATGGGTATGCAGTCTTTCCTCCGCGGTCACACAGAGCATGAAATGCAAGGGTATGTGATGAATCTGAATCATCGGCTCATCAGGTGACTCAAGTTCAACTAATTGCGATATTGGTTTTTATAATTTCTTTTTAGCACGGACCATGGCGGCAGGTGGATACAATTTCCGAACGTTTGTTAAATAGGTTCTTTTGTTTTGAGCTTATGATAACTAGTTTCCCCGCCAAACACAAGTTGCACTGATGTCAAGAGGTCATGACTGCTGGATTATAGACCAGGTGATAGTGAAACTTTGTTGCTTGTCTTTCAGGGTCCATACGAGTTAGGCAAGCTCGGCAGAGAAAAATAAATAATAAATTTGACTCTGACGAGAACGGTTACTTAGTGTAGACAGAAACGGTGACAATGAGCAAGATGCGAGGAATCTTCAAGGAAAAAGTCTGAAATGACTGAGTACTCACACTCTGGCAAGTCCAAAATAACAATAGCTGGAGGGTGAATTGATGACAAGGAAGCTGACTAACAACTTTGCATATTCCTGACACAGATAAGGAACTTTTTGTTGTTGTTGTTAATATCTTATTTAAAGTTAAATGAAGGAAATAAAGATTATCAATCTTAACAAACGGAACAGGTGTTTGAAAAACTAAATGAATATGTTAAACAATATTTAGCGTCGTGCGTCCCACGTTTTCCGTCGTATATAACTCCTGTATAACCTGTAAGGCATGTACATCATTTTATTGTGTAAATTATGGAAGGACATCACATTTCCTCGAGAGATTATACGTCTTCACTGAATCATTGTCAGCATTCTTACCTTAAATGTGTCAATACAAAAATACTGTAGCTGGTTGATGTGATGATATATTTTTTAAAATTTTCATTTTAATTTTTTATTGATGTGATGAATATTGAAACCAGACCAGTCGTAAGTTTTGTTCGGTTTTCTTCCTCTGATCAGATAACAGACCATCTGCCGTCAGGAAGGACGTGCTTCAGTAAGCTGGAGACATCTGTTTATCACATTATATGACTGATCTTTACCATATAGAAACTGTCCTAGCTTGCAATAACAGGTCAGGGACAACTAAGATCAGTTGTCAGACATATAGGAGTACATATAGGTATAAATACCGTTACGCCGGGGGAAATCTGATTGATCTATGCAGGTCTTCAAAACACTCGATCGATAGTGGAAACTCTCGCTGACGTTATGGTCTGCGTACAAACCCCTTACAGACGTGCTGGGTACAGTATATATCACCTTCAAAATAACAGAATGTCAAAATGTTGGCCTTTGGGGAGTTGGCTGCACTATACTTGTTACAAAAATAGTTATTTTTTTATGACAGATTCTTCCTATTCTAAATGTTCATCCGGTAATATATTAACTAAGCATTGTATAAAGATACCCATGAAGGATAACTGTTAAAGAATGCTAATAAATGGTAGAGATGCTCCGCTTCATCACGTGTACCGTCTGCTGAGAATACATTTATTCCCATTTGTCTTTGTGCAGGTCAATGATACACCTGTACTTAGTTCATCTTTTCTGTCCTTCGAACTGGAACGCAGCAGCCTCTGATTTTCCACTTCCGATATTTGATGATGATGATAATAATAATAATAATAACAATAACAGTAATGATAATGAAAATAATAATAATAATGATGATAATAATAATAATAATAATAATAATAATAATAATAATAATAAAAACAATAACAATAATGATAATAAAAATATAAAAAAAAATAATAATAATGAAAATAAAAAAATAATGATAATAATAACAATAACAATAATGATAATAAAAATAATGATAATAAAAATAAATAACTATATATCAAATTAATATAATCCTATAATTTGCGGACTTTGGAGTGGTCCAAGGAAAGAGTTGTATCGCTTTGAACTTTGCAGATGAACTTTGAACTTTGTCAACGAAGCTCTTCCAGCAGACAGGTTTTCGTCTGGACGTTGTTCTGGCAGTACTGTAGCGCCGCATCACCGCGCCTTTATCAAAGCCTGAAGTTTTTTTAAATATTTTTCCAGTTTCACGTACCAAACTCGCCCATGATTGTTGCAAATTTGCCTACACACCAAAACCTGATTGTCAGAGGTGCCATGTAGAAATTATGGGTTTCCTCTGGTAATGATAATACCTAGATGCACCAGTGGAAAATCAACGGTTCTATAAGATAAATAGTTTTGTAATCAGCAGGAATGAAACTCGCATATTTTTAAGCCTGAGTTTCCACAGAAACTTTTTTCATTTGGTTCACTTACGTGGTATAAAGATCGCTTGTGGTAGAGTACAAAGTCAGAAAAGAATGGAAAATTATAGCATTCAAGAAATCACGCAAAGAAATACATTTTGGAAACAGACGTGAGGCATAAATAAAAGGATGTATGACATTTTGAGTGAGATTTTTTCTCTTATACACAACCTGGATACAACATCATCATTGTTGGAGAATTGACTACATAATAGATATAACAATTATATATATGACAACTTTGTAAATGGAATCTCAGAGGAAATCACGAAAAAAAAGATATTGAGGGTATAGTCGGCATGTTACCAGACACATGTGTATCGTTGAAGGCCTTTACACGCGAAAGCGTAACGTATAGCTGCCAATGTGAAAAAGCAGGCTCAGGTAAATAGGTTCCAACTGTATAAAATGTATGTCCTGAACCTTGTTGATTGTCATGGAATAAGCAGTTCCGATAAGAATGACAACGCTCCCTGTTTAAATAAATAATAAATATTAATAAAAATCCATTCAATTTTGGAGGTTATCAGAATCACCATAATATATATATATATATATATATATATATATATATATATATATATATATATATTTCTTTTATAGCATTATGACACACAAAGGACGATTCCTGTTTCCCCGTGTATAGAAGCCGCCCATTCGTATGCATTTATTCTGCCAACCCGTGTTACTGAAGCGTAACAATGTTTACACATGAAACGTAAACACAAGAACATATCACCGATAAGGATATTCTGGCGGAGGTTTGTAGGCTCCGATTACAGAATCTAATTTGTTAAAGGAATTCCTATCAGTTAAAGATGCACTGGTGACATGTTTTCATGTTTTAACGTCCCTGGCGATTGCGTATAATAAAATTATGCGTGCTCCCCCACCTGAAAACCTTAATTTTGAACAACTTATATTCACACAACCCCATAAATTTGCCGAACCATTAAAACCATGGGTGACATGGAAAAATACGTATGAAGTATAGAAATCATATGCATGTGTAACTGTTATCACTTCTAGTGCTGACCCAAATGAAAAGCCATTGCATTGGAAGCGGAGTCATGTGGTTTTTTTTAAGCGCTTGAATTAAAAATCCTTTACTTCCTTTTGAAGGAGTAAAATTCCTTAAGAGACGTTATAATATATATTGGGATCTATTGAGATTATAGTGGACTTGTGAACGTGAACCACGACAGGACCCTGGCCTGGACATGACATGCTCTGTGGCCAGTGAGCTGGCAATGCAGGAAAATCCTAAAGGCGCCTACAAAAAAAGTGTGACTTGCGTGGAGGCCATTGAAGCTGCACAAAAGAAAGACTGGCACTTGTGGAGATAAATGTTAAAATGATTAATTATGTAGATAAATAGAAAATAATCGCGGAAAAAATCTTGTCCCAGATAAGCGCACCAAAGATACGTGTGCCATATTTGGAGGGCCATATCAGAAATGAAGCAGGTAAACCTTTGTTGACAAGAAAACCTAATTGCGTATTTATTATATAGATGATAATAATATAATAATAATAATAATAAAAATAATAATAATAATAATAAAAATAATGATAATTATTATAATATAATGAAAATAATAAAAAACCTTCATGTCGAACCATATGCTATTTTTTCAATAATAATAGTTTCAAATAGAGTTCACGTGCCAATCATTTATAAGTTGATCTATATTAGCTGTTGATAATATCTCATCGCATTTGCATGCATTTGAAAAAATGCATGTATTTGAAACATTTGCATGTATTTGAAACGTTTTCATGTATTTGAAACATTTACATTTATTTGAAACATTTACATGTATTTGAAACATTTACATTTATTTGAAACATTTACATGTATTTGGAACATTATCATTTGAACTAACCTGGTCATAATTGTAAATAAAATAATATGTTTGAACATATGTATGCTAAATTTGTACAGAAATTTACTAAATATTATACAATATCGTTTAAGTGCACTTGCGTGTGAACAGATAAACCACCGTTTCCGTTTCTATGTTTGTGTAGTACTAGAAGAAATGTAACCTCATGACCGCAGGAACATGACTTATTTGCTACTGTCTGGCCCAACTAAGGGTTGTTTTTTCTGTTGACTCTTTAATCCGAAACAGGTTCTGTGGGTGTAGATAGAAATACGACAGCAGTCTATACACAAGACACCACTGCACTTTATGCATGGAATACAATCAACAAAGCAGACGACATATGGGAAAAGACGGCAAAGGAAGAGGTCCTCACAAAAAGGTGAATAACTTATTCAAATGTCAAGGTCGCACATAGGTGGAGTATATATTTCAACAGACAGAAGACATTTAAACTGGGAAAAATATATTTAAAGTAAATAAAATAGTAGTAAGTTTCTTATAATGTCTCTGTTGTATTTTTTAAAATACTATACAGAGCTCCGACGATTTGGCCTGGTTGTTGAATGGTGGCCATTCAGGCGATAATTTAAGTAACTAGGCCAGACTGTGCAGATTATCTGTCCTTGTCAGACATTATTGTTGTCTAATAACAGTCTATGTCACTTTAACACGAACTGTGTGACATATACACGAAACAAAGAAAATAGTTGTACCTTAACTGACGTAGGTGCCTCTCCTGTCACAGTTAATAGACAATTATTGTTCTACAAAATGAAAATTAATATATACGCTTCAGCAACATGGTCAGTTGCTTACCCAATTCCCAGCCCTAATACCCATTAAAGGAGTGGTCTACCTCATGCTAGCCCTAATACCCGTTAAAGGAGTGGTCTACCACATGCTAGCCCCAATACCCATTAAAATAGTGGTCTACCAAATGCTAGCCCTAATACCCATTCAAGGAGTGGTCTACCAAATGCTAGCCCTAATAGCCATTAAAGGAGGGGTCTACCAAATGCTAGCCCTAATAGCCATTAAAGGAGGGGTCTACCAAATGCTAGCCCTAATACCCATTAAAGGCGTGGTCTACCAAATGCTAGCCCTAATACCCATTAAAGGAGTGGTCTACCAAATGCAAGCCCTAATACCCATTAAAGGCGTGGTCAACCAAATGCTAGCCCTAATACCCATTAAAGGAGTGGTCCACCAAATGCTACCCCTTATACCCATTAAAGGAGTGGTCTACCAAATGCTAGCCATAATACCCATTAAAGGAGTGGTCTACCAAACGCTAGCCTTAATACCCATTAAAAGAGTGGTCTACCAAATGCTAGCCCTAATACCCATTAAAGGAGGGGTCTACCAAATGTTAGCCCTAATACCCATTAAAGGAGGGGTCTACCAAATGCTAGCCCTAATACCCATAAAAGGAGGGGTCTACCAAATGCTAGCCCTAATACCCATTAAAGGAGGGGTCTACCAAAAGTTAGCCCTAATACCCATTAAAGGAGGGGTCTACCAAATGCTAGCTCTAATAGCCATTAAAGGAGGGGTCTACCAAATGCTAGCCCTAATACCCATCAAAGGAGGGGTCTACCGCATGCTAGCCCTAATACCCATAAAAATAGTTGTCTACCAAATGCTAGCCCTAATACCCATTAAAGGAGTGGTCTACCAAATGCTAGCCCCAATACCCTTTAAAGGAGTGGTCTACCACATGCTAGCCCTAATACCCATCAAAGGAGTGGTCTACCAAATGCTAGCCCTAATACCCATTAAAGGCGTGGTCTACCAAATGCTAGCCCTAATACCCATTAAAGGCGTGGTCTACCACATGCTAGCCCTAATACCCATTAAAGGAGTGGTCTAAAAATACTAGCCCTAATACCCATTAAAGGAATGGTCTACCAAATACTAGCCCTAATACCCAATAAAGGGGGGGGGTCTACCAAATGCTAGCCCTAATACCCATTAAAGGCGTGGTCTACCAAATACTAGCCCTAATACCCATTAAAATAGTTGTCTACCAAATGCTAGCCCTAATACCCATTAAAGGAGTGGTCTACCAAATGCTAGCCCTAATACCCTTTAAAGGAGTGGTCTACCACATGCTAGCCCTAATACCCATCAAAGGAGTGGTCTACCAAATGCTAGCCCTAATACCCATTAAAGGCGTGGTCTACCAAATGCTAGCCCTAATACCCATTAAAGGCGTGGTCTACCACATGCTAGCCCTAATACCCATTAAAGGAGTGGTCTACCAAATGCTAGCCCTAATACCCATTAAAGGAGTGGTCTACCAAATGCTAGCCCCAATACCCTTTAAAGGAGTGGTCTACCACATGCTAACCCTAATACCCATTAAAGGCGTGGTCATCCAAATGCTAGCCCTAATACCCATTAAAGGCGTGGTCTACCAAATGCCAGCCCTAATACCCATTAAAGGAGTGGTCTACCAAATTCTAGCCCAAATACCCATTAAAGGCGTGGTCATCCAAATGCTAGCCCTAATACCCATTAAAGGCGTGGTCTACCAAATGCTAGCCCTAATACCCATTAAAGGCGTGGTCATCCAAATGCTAGCCCTAATACCCATTAAAGGAGTGGTCTGCCAAATTCTAGCCCTAATACCCATTAAAGGCGTGGTCATCCAAATGCTAGCCCTAATACCCATCAAAGGAGTAGTCTACCAAATTCTAGCCCTAATACCCATTAAAGGCGTGGTCATCCAAATGCTAGACCTAATACCCATCAAAGGAGTGGTCTACCAAATTCTAGCCCTAATACCCATTAAAGGCGTGGTCATCCAAATGCTAGCCCTAATACCCATTAAAGGCGTGGTCTACCAAATGCTAGCCCTAATACCCATTAAAGGCGTGGTCATCCAAATGTTAGCCCTAATACCCATCAAAGGAGTGGTCATCCAAATGCTAGCCCTAATACCCATTAAAGGCGTGGTCTACTAAATGCTAGCCCTAATACCCATTAAAGGAGGGGTCTACCAAATGTGAGCCCTAATACCCATTAAAGGAGGGGTCTACCAAATGCCAGCCCTCATACCCATTAAAGGAGTGGTCTAAAAAATACTAGCCGTAATAACCATTAAAGGAGTGGTCTACCAAATGCCAGCCCTAATACCCAATAAAGGAGTGGTCTACCAAATGCTAGCCCTAATACCCATTAAAGGCGTGGTCTACCAAATACTAGCCCTAATACCCATTAAAATAGTTGTCTACCAAATGCTAGCCCTAATACCCATTAAAGGAGTGGTCTACCAAATGCTAGCCCTAATACCCTTTAAAGGAGTGGTCTACCACATGCTAGCCCTAATACCCATTAAAGGAGTGGTCTACCAAATGCCAGCCCTCATACCCATTAAAGGAGTGGTCTAAAAAATACTAGCCCTAATACCCATTAAAGGAGTGGTCTACTAAATGCCAGCCCTAATACCCAATAAAGGAGTGGTCTACCAAATGCTAGCCCTAATACCCATCAAAGGAGTGGTCTACCAAATGCTAGCCCTAATACCCATTAAAGGCGTGGTCTACCACATGCTAGCCCTCATACCCATTAAAGGAGTGGTCTAAAAAATACTAGCCCTAATACCCATTAAAGGAGTGGTCTACCAAATGCCAGCCCTAATACCCAATAAAGGAGTGGTCTACCAAATGCTAGCCCTAATACCGATTAAAGGAGTGGTCTATCAAATGCAAGCCCTAATAGCCATTAAAGGAGTGGTCTACCAAATGCTAGCCCTTATACCCATTGAAGGAGTGGTTGACCAAATGCTAGCCCTTATACCCATTAAAGGAATGGTCTACCAAATGCTAGTACTAATACCCATAATGGTGTGGTCTACCAATTCTAGCCAACAACAAAGCGCCTTTGGAAAAAAAAAAAAAAAATAGGAACTTAATGGAAATTATTCCAGTCTTAGATTACAGCTTGTGTATATGTTATGATACGCTGATGATAAAACAGAACAAGTGAAATATTTATGCCAATATAACTGTAATAATTCATTTGTATGCCAGATAGCGCTACATTGCGCTCAGTTAAGATGACAGAATAAACCGGATGTATGTGCACCGATTTTTTTACTGCAACCAGTAATAAATGTGTATTCCTGTTGGACTCTGTGGTCATAAGGGCTAGCTATTAACCAAGATGAACATAATTACCCATTATCTCCATGATGGCGCAAACACGATTACCTGTAATGTCTGCAGTAAACATTCCTATCTTTAGCTCAAATTACAAACCTTTATCGAGATATTTGTCAATGGATATAGGGCACGGAGCCGTGTAAACACTTGTGTTGTTGAGGGTAAATTAAGAGATTAACAACATCAAATCTACTTCCTTGGTAAGCCTGAAAATACTCTAATTCTAGATATCTTTGTTTTGGTGATGTCTGTGGTTAAAAAAGTTAAATTACTCTTTGTGTTTAAGTGTTTAAGCCTTTGTTAATACATAAACAATAAGACTAAGTATTGTTGCCGTGGTTATATCGTAAAGATGAAAATATCTTATTTATAATAGTTATTGATTACAAACACGTATATAAACACACACGCATTTATATATATATATATATATATATGTGTATATATATATATATATATATATATATATATATATATATATTTAGATAAAGAGCGTTATAGGTAGTGGGAATCATATCGCAGAGCAATAGTATTGCTTATATTAGTACAAATGGCGATTTAAATCAGTAAAATGGTGACTCTCACATTCTGATTGCAATAGTTTATTACTGGTCTGCCAGTTAAAAGAAAACCATTCGCAATGCGGAGCAATTGTTGCGGGAGAAAATCACGCCTTTCAGCAATTAAATCTAAGTTGTTTATTGAAATCTCTGGAGGATTATCGAAAAAAAGAAAGTTACGATAAAATTACTTCTCACAGCTGTGGATTTAAGCAATGATATGTTGTCACGATGGTATATTACACTACATCATTTACAATATGTTGATATCCATTTTCATACCCAGGCCAGCTGGTCCTTAATTAAATACGTGTATTCTAGACATCATGTAATCCATGTTAGAGATAACCGGCCGTGAACATTATCATCTGAATTGGATCAAAGAATAATGTTAAAAGCGTGACAGTTTCTCATGGGTTTATACATAACCGAGTTCCATATATGATATCATGCTGCGTTCCCTGTGATATCGTGCTGTGTAACCTGTGATATCATGCCGTGTTCCCTGTGATATCATGCCGTGTTCCCTGTGACATCATGCGGTGTTCCCTGTGATATCATGCTGTGTTCCCTGTGACATCATGCTGTGTAACCTGTGATATCATGCTGTGTTTCCTGTGATATCGTGCTGTGTAACCTGTGATATCATACCGTGTTCCCTGTGACATCATGCGGTGTTCCCTGTGATATCATGCTGTGTTCCCTGTGATATCATGCTGTGTAACCAGTGATATCATCCTGTGTTCCCTGTGATATCATGCCGTGTTCCCTGTGATATCATGCTGTGTAACCTGTGACATCATGTTGTGTAACCTGTGATATCATGACGTGTTCCCTGTGATATCATGCCGTGTTCCCTGTGATATCATGCTGCGTTCCATGTGACATCATGCTGTGTAACCTGTGACATCATGCCGTGTTCCCTGTGATATCATGCGGTGTTTCCTGTGACATCATGCGGTGTTCCCTGTGATATCATGCTGTGTTCCCTGTGATATCATGCTGTGTAACCTGTGATATTATGCTGTGTAACCAGTGATATCATCCTGTGTTCCCTGTGATATCATGCCGTGTTCCCTGAGATATCGGGCTGTGTAACCTGTGATATCATGCCGTGTTCCCTGTGACATCATGCGGTGTTCCCTGTGATATCATGCTGTGTTCTCTGTGATATCATGCTGTGTTCTCTGTGATATCATGCCGTGTTCCCTGTGATATCATGCCGTGTTCCCTGTGATATCATGCTGTGTTCCCTGTGATATCATGCTGTGTAACCTGTGATATTATGCTGTGTAACCAGTGATATCATCCTGTGTTCCCTGTGATATCATGCTGTGTTCTCTGTGATATCATGCTGTGTTCCCTGTGATATCATGCTGTGTTCCCTGTGATATCGTGCTGTGTAACCTGTGACATCGTGCTGTGTAACCTGTGATATTATGCTGTGTTCCCTGTGATATCATGTCGTGTTCCCTGTGATATCATGCTGTGTTCCCTGTGATATCATGCTGTGTTCCCTGTGATATCATGCTGTGTTCCCTGTGTTATCATGCTGTGTTCCCTGTGACATCATGCTGTGTTCCCTGTGACATCATGCCGTGTTCCCTGTGATATCATCCTGTGTTCCCTGTGATATCATGCTATGTTCCCTGTCATATCATGCGGTGTTCTCTGTGATATCATGCCGTGTTCCTTGTGACATCATGCTGTGTAACCTGTGATATCATGTCGTGTTCCCTGTGATATCATGCTGCGTTCCCTGTGATATCATGCGGTGTTCCCTGTGATATCATGCTGTGTTCCCTGTGATATCATACCGTGTTCCCTGTGACATCATGTTGTGTTCCCTGTGATATATATATACAGAAAAGAGGTGAAGGTCCCCGAATTTGGTGCGCATGCGCAAGATTGGACCTCTGGTCAGACAGCCTTGTTATGGTAAACAATCACACATTGACTGTGTTCACTCGTATACAGAACCATGATAACGTATACAGGGCAATCGGAGATAGTTATTCGTGGAGAGTTTTGCTGGGAAACTTTAGTATCAAGCCAAAATAAACCAACAGCGGGACCAGGCAAAGTGGTCGTGTTAGCGGGGTGGTCGTGTTAGCGGGATGCTTGTACATCAGTCTGCCAATATTAACGCAGGCGATAATATGGGTATTTGAAGTGAATATTAAGTTGTTGTTCCTGTTTAATTTAAAATTTAAAATATAAAGAAAAATAAATAACACACATGAATATGATTCAAAAGTGTTATTCACATAGAAATAAAACACACAAATGAAACAAACAGTTGGCGTTGAAGTCATTCTTACAGCATTGGTCTTAACACGAAGATGATCTAATTTCTAACATGAAGTGAAAACAGAATAATCACGTCAAATTTTAAGTGTTATTTTTATGGTTCCTGCTTGATCATTAAAATGTGATTTGTCACAGGTTTACTTTACTCACCTGAATATATGCGTGTGGTGTCAGTTAAATTTGCCAAACTCCTTTTTTTTATCAGTATTTTTAATGCTGATCTAACAGCCGTACTCAACAAACAAGGAAACGGACAATGGAGTCCGATATCTGTTGTTGTGTATAGATTGGGCGGCATCATAAACAAGCCTAACTATGGCTGGGCAGATGATTGTCCAGCTAATTAATCACGAGCTATTATCTAAGTCCAAGCTGGGCGATGAGCGTGTCACCTGCTCAACGGGCCGCGGTCGTCACGGGCCAGTGGTCGTGATACAGTTACTTAACTACGGACTATTATCTATGTCCAAGCAGGGCGGTGAGCGTGTCATCTGCTCAACGGGCCGCAGTCGTCACGGGTCAGTGGTCGTGATACAGTTACTTAACTACGGACTATTATCTATGTCCAAGCAGGGCGGTGAGCGTGTCATCTGCTCAACGGGCCGCAGTCGTCAGGGGCCAGTTGTCGTGATACAGTTACTTAACTACGGACTATTATCTATGTCAAAGCAGGGCGGTTAGCGTGTCATCTGCTCAACGGGCCGCAGTCGTCACGGGTCAGTGGTCGTGATACAGTTACTTAACTACGGACTATTATCTATGTCCAAGCAGGGCGGTGAGCGTGTCATCTGCTCAACGGGCCGCAGTCGTCACGGGCCAGTGGTCGTGATACAGTTACTTAACTACGGACTATTATCTATGTCCAAGCAGGGCGGTGAGCGTGTCATCTGCTCAACGGGCCGCAGTCGTCACGGGCCAGTGGTCGTGATACAGTTACGTAACTACGGACTATTATCTATGTCCAAGCAGGGCGGTGAGCGTGTCATCTGCTCAACGGGCCGCAGTCGTCACGGGTCAGTGGTCGTGATACAGTTACTTAACTACGGACTATTATCTATGTCCAAGCAGGGCGGTGAGCGTGTCATCTGCTCAACGGGCCGCAGTCGTCACGGGTCAGTGGTCGTGATACAGTTACTTAACTACGGACTATTATCTATGTCCAAGCAGGGCGGTGAGCGTGTCATCTGCTCAACGGGCCGCAGTCGTCACGGGTCAGTGGTCGTGATACGGGGGCTAATCTGAAGGCCGGGACGGGTCGTGTTACCAAAGTTTTTTATATGATAATTTATATTAGACAATTCTGGGACCAAGAAAAGTGGTCGTGTTAGTGGGGTGGTCGTGTTAACGGGGTGGTCGTCATGCGGGAGTTCACTGTACATGATTATGTGTCTTATGATTCGATTTAGTGTCACTTTCACTTAAAATTTTTTAACTGATCATGCACTTATGATCCACCAATAATTTATATGATTCTTTTATCATAATGTTATTTCGTGCAAGTGCCAGTATTTTATAGGATAGATTACCCGGACCTTGGTCATGTGTTTAATATTATATATGAAAAAGCATCAAGAGTATTAAAAAGTAAGTTCGGTTTGGTCGACATGCCACAAAGATATCGCACAAGATCACAGGCACTTGACACTGTGCGTGTGTGTGTATGTGTATGTGTGTGTGTGTGTGTGGGGGGGGGGGTTTAATATAATCAGATAATAAGCACTGGAACACCCCTTCCCGCCTGTCGTTTCAGCATATCTTATCATTAATCAAACTATTATTCCTTATTTTGAGTGCTTATTTTCCCAAAATATGTCGTTGTCCGCTCAAAAAAAAGCCTCAAATATTAAGTTTCAAATATTTGGTAGGGTCCCGCTTTCATCGGTACCCATCTCAAAAGATGAGTCATGTGGTTACGCTTTAGGCCAATTGGGTTGCGGACAAGTCACGCCATCTGTCCATGACTACTTGAATTACATGTATTTACAAATAAGTAGTACTTTGAGATGTAGGCTACATGTTTCGGACAGCATGACGAATTTATAGCGATCTCTTATGACCGGATTGGCTTTGCAATATGACATCATGAACTTTATTAATTTATAAATGAGGACCCGTAGTTATCTTAGAGAACGTTTTTGAAAAGGAATTTTGGGAGAGTACGGATCATTGATTTGAAAGATATTACGTACCTTGTCGGCTTATATTCCAATGGACAAGGTTCAGCGGAGAATGCTCACAACGCCATCTGGCGACCGTATCTGAAACCATGGTCACAGGGCACATGGACAGGTGCTACTCCCTATTTTTAAGAACAAAGTTTTTTTTTTGCCCGAGTGAAAATGTATACCTTTGGCAGGATCTATAAAATACTTTTAAATGATCTTTTTGGGGGTTTAATTTGTGCTCATATATTTAATCAAATGACCATTTGTGATAAAATAGTATGGTTGCCTCAGTGTTCACGAACGTTCAAATTCGCGATTTTCACAAAAACGAAATTATCATGAAAATAAAACCTTCATGAAAAGACTGCTATTATAAATGATAACAGATCTTTCAAATTATCTGCAAAATAATGAACAGTTATTTCTTCTCATTTGATATTCACTCAAGTCTCCGTCCGGTCG
The DNA here is from genome assembly GCA_026874595.1 of Sipunculus nudus. Taxonomy (NCBI): domain Eukaryota; kingdom Metazoa; phylum Annelida; class Sipuncula; order Golfingiida; family Sipunculidae; genus Sipunculus; species Sipunculus nudus. Next base: position 82,244,748 of record CM049312.1, on the reverse strand, counting down.
TTACGTATCATGTAATACGTTTTATTCATATAATAATGGATATTCTCTGTGTAGATACTTTATGGTGGAATCACGAAAATGAAAACCCTCGCAGAGAAAAATTGAAAATCGCGAAATATCAATTATAGAGTATATGGCAACTATCCCTTGTCTGACCGATTAACTATTACAATTAGGAATTTTATAATTCATAGGCGGGTAAAAGGTTCATCGAAAAGTCGCTCCTTCCTCTGAGTCCTCTCTCTCCTATTCTTTGTTATATGAACACATCATGGATACACCATTAATATATGTGTGAGCGGGGAATAATTCTCTCGCTGAGGTTGGTCCTGACCACCAGTAATACTGTAATAGAGAATAAAGCCATGTACCCATAACAGTTTATTAATATAAACACTTAATGAAACAACGAGCCCAACATAATATAAATACATTCTCTGATCAATAAGATATTCAAGCATTTTAGAAAAAATAGATCATTCTTTGTAACACTCCGTGACCTGTAAATGGCATTCCGGCACTACCTAATGAATATGCAAATATATAACCATATGACCAGCTGATAAATATGCATTTTAATAACCGTGTGACCATCTTAATTTCGAAGTTAATATGCACGCCGTAACATGTAGGTTTAATGGTCCTATTATCTTAGGGCCTATAAATATTTCACCATCCTGCATTGTCTTTAACGATCCTGCGACATTCAGCGCCTAAGTTAAATAGATCAAACTATGAACTACAATATATATATATATATATATATATATATATATATCCATCTTTTAACAAGCTATTATATTTTTGTTACTTTAAGATATATACCGTATCTATATAACATATCTCTGAGACTACAACAGATTTGACAACTTTCATTAAGTGTTCATCTTATATTTCTGACCAGGTTGTTAACGGACCTCTGTAGGTCTATTCGTGTAGTCACCATTTATATGATATACTGAGTGATAATGAAATGTTCATATGTTTGTGAGTGTACTCCTGTTTCTCTGTAACATACGACCATCTGACAACTACAACAGGCGCACATGATATTGCTCATAAATAGATCCAAGTAAATTCAGGCCGACAGTCTTTTCTACCTCAATGCAAATAAAGGACTAAAGAAACCAAACTGGTTTCTTGATACATAAACACTTTCTCTGTATCTATATAGGATATGACCCTCCCATAAGAAATGTTGTTCATACAATAAATACTTGCTTTATACTTAAAATTACGCACTCATAAACCAACCATAAATACATTAGTATACTTGAACCCCAGGGAACGTTTTTACCCCTACACTACAAAACAATCTTCAAATTGGGCAAGAATTCACGTCTGTCGCTTTAGCTACTATCTGAATATCACATCATTTAATGACATCTGTCAAAAATAAACTTTGTCCGAGCTTTGATGAAACGTATTTTAATATTATTGGCAGTGATACTGAAAACAGCCATGTCATTTAAACAGATCAAGCCTAACAACACAGCATTAATAACATGTTAAATGTTCTTGCAAATACGTTCAGTCTTGACTCAGTCTTATTTAAGGCATACATAATAACACGCAATGATTGTATTCCCGATTTAAGCTTGAAAACCAACGGTTAATTAATACATCACCCCCGTTTTGAAATTAGCCACAAAGTGTTCTGCCTTGACTTGTTAATTATAGATGAAAAGACTCCTGAAGTGCATAACACAATAGAAAATTTTGTTTCATTTACCCATCTAAAATAATATGATTTTATTTACAGAAACACACTTATAACCAGTGAGTTTACGTAAAGGGGATATGTCTGTATTCAAGCGATCAGAGAAAAAAATGACCTCATGCTATCGCCCTGGGGGATGGTTCCTCCGGTAAGTGACATGCGGCAAGTTTCTGTAGGTAGCCCAATTCAGATATTTATTCGGGGTTGCCTCCAGGCGGCGCTGGTGTAGCATTTCTTCAAGACACTTCACAACCACGTGATCATAATCAAGGTCGAACTTATTAGCGACTAACTCCCAACGCATATCCAGCCAAGCTAGATCGCCCGCGGAGAATATGCAAATCTCCCGAATGTACTTGCCGTAACAATACGCAGCGTTCCAAGACCAAATGACCTCTCGCGAAATGTGACTTTTCGAGATTTGCGTCACCATGACAGGGTATCCACCTGGAGCGTCTGGTAACCGCACTAAGGACGCCCAAATAAACTCATCTGGTGAAAATGTGTCCTTAGCCCATTCTATAAAATCCTGGGCAAGTTTACTGCTTAAAACCCACTCTATAAACTCACGACTGAATGTATTATATGCACTGCCTTTGTGTAGAGTTATGCTTCCCTTTTGAAACATTTCTTTCTTTTGATTGGTCGGCCTAGGTTCACCGTTTTCTATTTTATACACTTTATTAATACGCCAGTTATACAATGAAGGGTACGGGTAGGTTTCGATGTCATTTGTGCCGTTCAGGAATTTTAAGATGCGGACAAGCTCCAGGTTTGTTTTAAGTGGAAATTCCTGCCCTGCTAAATTCATGTAATATCGCCACCTGACAGGTTTTGCAAGAAGATCCTTCGCACACTGTAGGTCCGCTTCTACCGGAGAAAAACTAGCATATGTGAATACTGATAAGTTGGACGCTATGAAGACATTTGGTAAACATTTTGCGATGCCTTTCATGGCATTATGGATAACTTCATGCGCCTTTTTGTCAATATAAATACAATAAATGTTTTGCGGCATGTAAATAGCGCGGAGTAGCCGCTCAGCTTGTTCGGGCGATCGGTGCATCCGAATACTAAAAGCAACAGGATAATCAGCCTCTTCTTTACTCAATGGCTTATCGGGATAGCCACGTGATTTCAAGAACCAATCACAATCGGCGGTCATGTTTATGAGATCCGTCGCTTTTATCCGTGTTCTACCCTTCTTTAAGGCTATCTCTGCTTTGGCTAGCTCTACAGGGTGACGTTGTGCGAGACGTGTGCAATTTATAGGTCCAGTTGGGGGCTCCGGAGTTGTTGAGGCCAGCGCTCTCTCCTTAGTAACTTTTGCTGCAAGAAAATCATGCATATTCATGATGCCATATTTAGCCAATAATTTCACGTCATTTTCGGTGTTTTGTGCCACAGAGCGTTTCACCACTTCGTGATATGCGCGAGGGAAACGTTTCGCGATGTGCACGTGGTTAATATTTTCATCTCGATATTGTTGTGTTGACAATGGTAGCGCGGCTTGTAAAAGCATGAAGAGTAATAGAATATTGATGACCAAAAGGAAAACCTGCTTCGATGTCGATATGACGACCGCTGGCGGAGGCATGGTCATGCATCCTTATACACCCCGTCCACGTAAACATTGATATCTGCAATTATAAACAAGTACAGTAGGCTTAGAGTTCATTGCAGTACTTAATCATACTAAATTAACAAATATAATAAACAATTTCAATGGATTAAGTTCGCACACAGATCTTTCCAAAACACATGGAAAATTTACACAATCAACTAGAGGGGTATTATGTATTTCTGAACAAGTGACCCATGCGCGATGACGCTCAACTGGACCTGATACACTACATCAGATAATAGTACATACATTTTGGTAACCGTGACCGCATATGGGGCCTACAAGGATATTTTTAATCAGTTGCGTCAATTTAATTTCAAGGATGGTGGGTGACTTATACGTACTGGGTTTTATTCAGTGATATGTAACATGATTCGGATGACTTTAGCTACGATTCGCTTATAAGCAAGAATGCGTTCTTTTCTGTTAGTTTCGGTTTACATCGTTTCGGAATCACAATTCCCACGAAGATTCCATTTCATATGATTATGAGTATCACGCGACTTGTAACAACGTGAGGAATACAAACGTTCTATTATAAGCGTTTTGGGAACTCTCTCATGGTGTCACTAGTACAATAACCGTATAGACTTACAGATGTCAAACTGCTGTATGAGGAGAGTGTGTCAAAATCATGAATATTATTCCCTATAGTACAGAATTTGCTTCAACAATACCCGGCTCTTCATGTCACGGTCAAAAGCCCCCCACTTGACTGTTAATACCACGTGCATCACTACAAATATGGCATTTGAATACATACTTGACGTAGCATGTCTGATAATACAATCATTCACGAAAACTACTGCCTTCACGAGCGAGTGTTAAGAGCTAGAATCATGAATGGAATGTGCAGTCAGGTTGCCAAATGCCACTGACAACTTCCCCTTGACGTTTATATTATGTACATAGTTTATATACAGTATACATACATTCTACCATACAAAGTAAATATACAGTACATACTGTACACAAACACTGTGTACAATGTGTACAACCTCCCCAAACCCCGCCCACCGCGAATCTTAGTTCATTCCAAAATTTCAACAACAATTTTGCACCGTGACAGAGGGACAATTTCCTTTTAATCAACTCCTTATAAGTTTTTTCTTTATGTATTCTAATACAATTATTACTATTTGGAAATGTGTATCATCACAAATTTAATTTGTAATTTGTATTCTTAAAATAGATCAAAAGCCATCTCTGAAGCCATAATTATTGATTATTTTTATCACCTATGTAATTGCAAGTTTTTGTTACAAAGACTTCATTTAAAGGGTTTTCATATGAATAACATACAAACCAAATTATCTTTTAACATTTTTGTAGTTGTTTACAAACATGCTTTAAGTAGCTCAAATATCACCTAATACGTCAAAACACGTACAATCCTGTATTTTCTTCGAATAAATACAGTAAGCATGCAATAACCTGAAAATACGGTGCTGGCGACATTTTAAATTTATCAATTTACTATGAATACACGATATCACTCTTTGCAAAGTCTAACGATTAAATCATGTTCAACACTTTTCCGCAAAATCATCTGCATATCATATTTAGTAGACCAGACCATGGAACACTTGAAAGAAAGTTACCGTAACACAAATATTATTTTCGAATATGATCACTGCTTTCATCAGAAACAAAATCTTTACCAGGCGGTTAATGCGTAATTTATAGATTCGAATACCTTTTCAAGCTTTCCAGACTCTGAACTTCCTTCACTTCAAAGTATGTTGGAAATTGATTTGGGACAGAAAACTAAATATGGGTTGTCGTGCACAACAGATTTGCTTTGTAGTAAAATTTATAATTCAGATAATTTATATTCTAAGTGGTATGTCAATTGAGCATTACTAAAACAACTACAGAAATAAACAAAAATAACATATATGTTTATTTACTGGTTATAGACAAGAAATGTTTAATTGTTTAAGTGACAAACCAAAATATTTTATAAAACCAATATTTCGCGTAAGTGATGATATGTAAGTACCTTTTAATAATACTTGACCGGTCAAGGATGGATCCGCTGGTGTTGTACTGAACAAACCACGATTAATCCGGAGTCGCACAAGTGATAATATCACGATAAAAATAGAAAATAACTAATAGAAAATATACTTACAAAATTCACAGTTCGACTCCGCATGCGGTCTCTCCATTAGTTATGTAACGACACTGTATTATCCCGATTAAAAACACCTCCCTCGATCTACTGCGACGGAGATCCACTCCCGCGAGCAGTGATCTGACAACTGACTCACACCAGTGTCTTGCGCTATGTTTAACTAGTAGTACAGCACTTGTTGCAACAGTTAGCGCGCATGGAGAATATTTCTAAGACCGCCGCCGTTCGGGCCATTAGCAAACTATTTAAGGTATACAAAGGTCAGCCGAGTCCGGTTTAAGGTCACATGTCCACTTGAAGCCGTATTAGTTTGGCAGGTATAAAGACTGTCAACAATGCCGCGTGCTTGTGAACATAATACACACCCCCACATGGCCGCATCGGGTTACTTATAGCTCACATGGAATTAGACACAAGCTCAATGGCAAAATACATAGGGCACACTGGTTAAATGTGGTATTAAAATATCAAATATTTGGTTTCATAGGATATGAAAACAACGATATGAATTTGATAAGTTTCGATTCCTTCCTGAACCTAAGTTATTCCTAAATTGAAGTCATACCGCGCTATTTGATCTTGCGGACTGTCATAGATCAATGGAAACCGAATTATAAATTCAGGAAGAGTTGTTACATACTGTAGATTCAGAAATATTAGTTGGGATTTTATTTTCCTGGTTTTCGTGGATGAAGATAATCCGCGAATTCATGATTCCAACGATCAAAAATCACAGGTCAGAGGATATACGATATCCTAACGGCAGCTGGTGGTCGACTTTATATACTAAAAGTATTCAACGAGCGGGTAAAGAATGTTAGAATAAGGGGACTCAGCACCATGGCCCAGGTAAACAAATGTGCTGGGAAAACCACAGACTATAAGTCTGGCATGGCAGGAAAAAGATGGGAGACGCTATAAGTATTCTAGTTCAAAAAAAAAGACGGGAGGGGGATCCTCTGCACCCTTCAACCCATCCCTGTATTAAGTAACTTGAATAGCAAGAACAAAAATAACAACGTAAATTAATAATAATAACAATAATAATAATAATAATAATAATAATAATAATAATACATCATCGTGATTATTATCATCATTATCATCATTATCATCATTAGTAATATTAGTATTATTATTAGTATTATCATTATTATCATTACGGTCTTTATTGCCATCATCATTATTATTATTAATCTTATCAGTATATAAATAATATTACTATTAATGATAAAAGGGCGCAAAATACAATTATTTTCTCGGAGATTTGTAACTTTTTCATGCTACAGAACAACGTAAAGCTCTGACATTCTGAAGTAGCTGTGTTAGACCTTCCTGGATTAAGAGGTTAAGCCTTCTCTATTGTATGTAGGATTTTTTTTTTGCAAGAGTTCTATTTTATCAGGCTAATGCAGCGGGTATTGAGTGGATTTCTCTGTTACTTTGTGAAGAGCTGCAGCACTTGTCAGGGCGAGCCCATCATATGATAACAATTTTGTGCCGGTCTTCATAAATCTAACTAAGGTTATACCATTAGACGCCTGCTTCATATAATGTGTTTTTTATATGTTTGTGGGGTTAAAATATCGTGATTTACACGTTTTCTTATTTTCAAAAGTTTTTTTTCACGATCTCGCTAAACCTAGAATATGTATACAGGGGATATCTTTTTATATGAATTAATTATATTAAATAATATATGCACAGTAACGTATGAAACATCGAACGAGGTGAAGGTTGCGCTGCAAACCTGTCTTGTATAAATATCTTAATTTGATACAAAATGAGTCACCTATACATACTGTTTTGTGCGAAAATTTGAATTGTGCTAATACTGTAAAATGAAAAAGGCGGAAAATTCAGATACGCAAAATTTACCACTTCCACAGTATACGGCCGGCGTACAGGCTGTCAGTCAGACTTTCTTGTCCAATATTAGTGCCTATTGAGTGCTTTGCCTTGGCGGAGGTTTGCGCTTACTGAGTGCAATTCTTGTCGTCTCTAGTTGATAGGACCGCTAGGGATTATTAAACGTCTATGGTTTTATTGTTAGGAACGTAACCAAAAGCGATAAAATAGACTGTCTCTTACTCCACAAGAGTCATGTGTAATTCCATGGTTTGATTTACAGGACTTGCATGTATTCAAGCAATTATAAAGCACCACTGTGAATCTGATTTGTTTGTAATAAATATAATGACGTGTTATCACAGAATATATACTCCAGCACCAGTTCACACGCCTTGCCATCTAAAATGAAAACAATTAAACGCCTTAATATATAAACGTTTAAGTATTTTTATTGAATTTTAAAAGTTAATTTGAAGATTGTCGTCATAGTTGACAGTAATTGAGTCCAAATCGGGTATTACTTGAAGAGGGCGGAACTTTAACCTTAACGTGTTTTACCGCGGGACAGCTTGTACAGAGGCGGACACCAATCACAAAAAAAAAAGGGCTAAGCACGCTGGGACTGGTTAAATAGTGACGGGGAGTACCAGTCGACTATATACATAACTCGCATTCAGAATTATAGGTATGAAAACTGTGCGAAACGCAAAATCTGCGCTACTTTTCGGTATGACTGGTATATTATTTATTTCCCCGATTTTTGAGTTTGACGAAAGAGCTTGCGCGCGCCATTGCGGCTTTCATTAAATCCTCATCTGAAGTATACTCTTGGCCAGAGGACAAGATTTGCTAACGTGTATGCACTGCGGCTTGACCATCTGATGACCAGCCGAGTGATCAGTCCATACAATCATGTCAACAGGACTGTTTTATAAACTATTTGCAAGGACTGATTCACGGGTTCTGATTAGAAGCTCAGCTTGGAGTGTCTGTACAGCATAAAAAAAAAATAAAATGCGCGGCTATTGTATAAAGGAGAATCATATAACGAACACCGAAAACGTGCGTAATGCGCTTGTCGTGTATCTGCAGACCTTTGACCTAATTAAATATGCGCGAATATCGATAAGAAAATTATTCATGTGAGAAGCTCTATTGGAAAATGTGTATAATGAGTTTTATGAAAATCCATAGGATTTTTGATAAGTCAACAAGGTGCCTCCATAAGGCGGTCATCTTTAAACTCATTAAATGCATGGATTTTGCTGGAAATCGAACTGGTGAGATATTTTATTGATTACCATTTCTGATGATTTTTATCAAAACTCTTTATATTCTTAGTAAGCTACCGCGGCGACACCCCGAAAAAGCTTAGTGACCCGTGACCTTATTAAATATGCGTGGATGCTTCCCATAATCGAACTCAGGCGAAATAATCTATTGGTAAGCAGTTATGGTGAGTTTCGTTAAAATCCAACAAAATCCCGGTAAGTTATCGCGGCGGCACGAAAATTTAACGGACAGACGTATGGTGAGTATACCTTAATATGGGCGAGATAATCTATTGGTAAGCAGTTATGGTGAGTTTCGTTAAAATCCAACAAAATCCCGGTAAGTTATCGCGGCGGCACGAAAATTTAACGGACAGACGTATGGTGAGTATACCTTAATATGGGCGAGATAATCTATTGGTAAGCAGTTATGGGGAGTTTCGTTAAAATCCTACAAAATCCCGGTAAGTTATTGCGGCGACATGAAAACCTAAGGGACGGACGTATGGTGGGCATGCCGAATATAAAAATGATACCCGTGTCTTTGATATATTAAATTACAAATATATTTTAAAGATATATCAAGTACAAATTGTATGGGTAAAACAAATTTGGAATCAAAAGATATCTAATGGCTTACACTGCAGATTTTAACAGGCAACCCAGTCATATTCTGTATATTTATGAAGGTCGTACGATAGACTTACCCCGACTGGGGGTTCCTAAGGTGAACGTTATGCTGAGACCGTGTTCTCTCCTCGCGGGTCACAAATACAAGACTGTCATACCATCGCGGCGACGTGAACTTTAAAGCACAAGGCCGGTGAATCATTCAGCTTTTCGCTGCACAGATAATGACGAACGCATAGTGAACAAAATGAATAGATCTATTCAACGTCGGGACAATCGTTTAGACGCTCATTGTGCCGTGTGAGGCGTCTCAATTAGGTGTCAAACCTCTCAATGGCAGCCATCACCTGTGTCCGCCTTCACCTATAATGACTTCACTTCGCATGGTGGGATTTTTCAATACACCATCAGCGCTAAGTGTGTAAAGTCCAAGCCTTGGATCAAATGGAACAGAAAAATGGTGCTATGCATATTTCTCTGTGTTAAGACCATTGACAAATAGTCCTTTCTATAAATCCTATCAGCGGATTCCGGATCAAGAAAAGGGGGGGGGGGGGACTATTGATGAAAGCTATTAACGGTCCCCAGGACTGGAAGTGTGTGGGTGGGGGGGGGGGTGGCTTCCTGGTAAAAAAAAAAAATGGTTGAAACCCTTAAAAAAGGATGCGGCGGCTAAAAGAATAGGGGGTGGTATCTGGACCCCTTGACTCCCTCCTCTGGATCCGCTTCTGAACCGAACTGTTTATTTTATCGATGATTTATCATATAAGCTATCATGTAAATAAAATACAGACACGTAGCCAAGGAGAGTATATATGTGTCTAATTTTTATAATGTATAATATAGAATCAGCCTATACTGAAACATCTTTGTACATCTTTGACTGGAAACAAGAGGAAAATCTAAGTTCATCCTCTTATTTTCTTGGCAGAATGTATGGAATGTTTTTCCCTCAATGTAACATGCAAAGTCGGAGAGGGGGTGGGGTGGGGGGAAGCCTCCTGCGGCACCCTCTTTATACCCCTGTATTATACAATTATAGAACAATCCCTGCATAGATCAAATAAATTTAATTCAATTACATGTATATAAATCCGATTTTTAATTCAAAATGCTCTTGTATAAATATATATATATATATATATATATATATATATATATATATATATATATATATAAAGCATAATTGGTTCGATCTTTTTAACTTTTTCTTTTTAGTGTACTTGTTGGTGACCTTTTGACAGTCCTAAAGCCGGCCATACACGAGTTATTTAAAAATATATATAAAACTGACACAATGTAATCTCGCATTTTGCCCAACAACTGCATTACATTAGTTATTGGTCCCGGATAATTTAAGATATCTATTTCACGGAATTCTAATCAAAGAAAAGACTGTGTGGTCATAAATGCAGCAATAGATTTACACAGACAGAGAAAAAGACATACACATGAAACAGTAGTAAACGCAAAACCAACTGCTTTAGCGAAGTATTAAGTGGAATCTTCCCCTCGAACCTGGTATGGAAACGGATATGTCGACAAAGCATCGCTGATATTCTCAACATCTGCTCAGCCCGCGGGGCCAGATTTGCACAAATGTATTGGTATATGACGGTGTAAATAGTACAGAAGAGGTGCATCTCTGATCATGTCGTTTCATGCTCATCCTTTATGTGAGTGAAAAAATTCTGTGTCAAGGCATGAAATAAAGTTTTACGTGACTTTAATAGCATCATATTCAACTAAATGGACCGTTTTTACTGCTTCGTATTTTTCTTTATATGCAACGGTATATAACAAATTAAGTCCTCGTCGTAAACGACTAATTTTATGAACGTCTGAAACCTTCCGCCATTTTCCATCTTAGTCGCTTAATAGCTTTCTACTTTATAGAACAGCTTTATTCGAATGCTTTAAAACGCCTCTCTCGGTCCGGTCTGTTTATTTTATATTAGAATACAACATGTAATATAGTGGCCGATGTCACACATACATCATGACATGTGTGCCATACAAAACATGTATGGGAAAATTATCTTCTACTGCCGTCCATTCAGGTTTTACGGCACATTAACTCCGAATCTATTGCAATATAAGCCAAAGTACAGATTTTATAATCCTAGACACTTTTGCTTACTTTAAACGCACTCACCTTGAAGGTGACGTGACGGTAACATAAATGGTCTTCACGTGTAACCTGCCGTGTGTGACGTGTAAGCAATAATGTTCATATACAGTGGTTGGCTCCATATTCGCGGGGTTACTTTTTCGCGTTTTTACTGTTCCTCTTTTCCCGACCTCGGTATGCAGTAATCTAAAGAGTATATCAATTATTTTTATGTTATCCATTATGGAACCATAATCTTAACATTCTGAAGAAGACCCAAGAAAACGTAGAACGAGTCGAAATTCTTGTAAAAAATAGGAATATAATAAAAAATATCGCATTGAAGAGCCGTACTAATTCTTAAAATCAATCGTTTGCCTTGCAACACTACAGTCACAGAGGTACGCTAGAGGCATAGAGGCTCTATGCCTATTATGCCATAGTATCAACGAATATTCTCCTGTGTGGCGGAACATCTTAACAACGAAGGTTTTATTTTCGCGATAATTATCCTTTAATGAATACTGCAAATTTTAATCCCTCGCGGAGAAAATGCCGACCATAGTAACTATGTCTCAAACAGGGGTTTGTTTGAGATGGTAAGTCGGTTTGTTTATTTGTTACCAACTTTATTAAAATTATTATATTTAACGAAATTAATTAAATTTAATAAAATATATGAAACTTTGTGGAGAGTAACACCAAGAAATAAGAGGAGAACTATCATATGTTCTTAATCAAATAATATCGACCCCTTGTGAGATAGTCCATTGACCGGAATTAGGGGAATTTTAATATCAATGAGCACAGTTGTCACATAATTGAAACAACTTTTGTAAACTGGTGAGCAGAGCTTTTGACACATTCCTTCTACATAGAGATCTGGTGATCAAAGATGCCGCTGGAGATATATGTCCAATCTAAACTGCGCTCTAGTTGGTATTTTCTTTCTATCTATATCTCAAGGACAACCCACGTCAAGGAAAGGAACAGCAAAACTAATAGCATATATATAACCCATTTTTACGAAGGGACTGGCCCGAGAGACTTCGGCCGGGGGCGGTTTTCTGAGGACAGAGTTCCAGACCGGCGGGGTTTCCAATGAACCGAGATGGATACAGTGCAAAGCTTCTGATAGGTTGAACTGAGGTAATCTTTCGCAAGGTAATGTGAAATATCTCAGGATTTATGGGAGAGTATGGAAAATGAACCACCCTGGGACATACTTGCAATAGCAGTTGCAATAGAGGAGTTGCTTGTCAACAGTGAGTGCCAACACTGTCAACATGTATAGACGTAGATATAGAAATGATTACTATTTCTGCATGGCTAGGATTAGCTCGAGCACGTAGCTTCAACGGGATTTTTATCAAATCGTCTCCAAAATGAAATATAAAAAAAAGACACACACTCACAAACATACGACAACACATCGCAAAAGATTTCTAATGTAAGAACAGCAGACAGAAGGCACACAGATGGAGGACACATTTACTAACCTCTCAGTCTCGTGGTCTGTCACGCTACTGTACTGCTCGCTATTTAATTTCAATGCTGTCCCTACAGGCAACTTCTTTATTATGAACAAGACGAAACCAATAAACAGGAACGATCATGCCCCTAATGGACAGAATACATCCTTTATTATATTTACCTTACAAAATACGATTTACTCTATGTAACAATTAATACACCTATATATCACAAATAACGCAATTCAAGGCAAATCTTCTGTCTGGCTGACTAGTTACTGTTAATGTATTAAACCTTATCTGTTTGGTCCCGAATCTTTCCATGGAGAAAGTAAACTAATAACTTCTTATAAGGAAAGCCAATGGTGTACTGAGAGACGTAACCATATATCATTCTGCTGCCAGTTTTCTCGTATACTTGCATGATTGCTTGGATCAATGCAAGGTTTATTGTTGAATGGTGACCTGGGATTGTTTATACAAAGCAGGATTCCTATGAGAAACTCCCATAATTCTCTTTATTATTGCAGTCTGTACAAATAATGCGGCTCTCAGTTTCATACATTATATCTCATATTATATGTTGACCCTAAATCTTCCATAGAGCGAGCTATTGCATTGCGATCGGGTCTATTCGTCTGTCCATGCAGCTGCATGTCTGTCTGTATGTGTGTATGTACCTACGAACCTGTAACTAAAAGGCAATAGCACTTGTAAGGTCCATACAATATATTTTTCCTCTTCTACGATGGAGCTGATCTATAATCTTCATTGAGAATTCTCAGGGTAAAAAAAAATATTAAACTGAAGTTCCCTCTTCCCTCCTCAGGTGACAGTAAGGGAGGGTCTGCAGTCAATTCCTTCTTTGCTGGATCATTTACAAATCTAATGCTTCCATCATGTAAAACCATTTTGATCTTTGGGCTAGTTTCAGATGGTTTCCTGAGGGCAACAACGAATCTTTCTAACAAAGGTTAGTCACGTGAACAGATGTCTAATTAGATTCCTATTTCTATACAGCGCTCTGTAACTATTAGAAGGTAATATATAAGTATCAAATCATATATATATATTTATATATATATATATATATATATATATATATAATATTTGACCCAATGGTTATAATATGAACACAGACACAGGCAACACGTCCAGCTTAATGCTACAAATGTTTTAAAACACTCCTGGTCATACCTACTCTTATTACATGACAGGTATTATAAAGCGCTCTCAAACCTATTGAGACATGAAGACTTCTTATGGTAGCCATGTTCATGTATGTTTTCACAGGTCTAACATTCTACCATTTTCCGAACTGATGTTTTTTATTCCTCATGTCATTCCTCACAATATTTCACTCATGGAAGTGGTCTTGCCAACTAATCCGTTCTAAGCAACCGGTTTAAATGCCAAACCAATATCGAATTTACGTAGGGGCTGAGAGGGCATCAGCTAAGGGCCTCACAAACTAGTGGGCTACTGTCTCCTGCTAAAATAGTAAATAAGTTTCGTTTAATTTTTTGTAATGACAAAAATAAGACCAAAATAGGGTGTCCGACTTACAACACATTTCTCAAACCGATTACCTTAGGTAAACAAAAGTGTTCCTTAGTAAACAGATGTCACATGCACATTGAATATTTAACAGCTCATTATCACAATTCGTACCAAACATTCTGGCTATATTCTGTCACATCGAAGAAAACGGAAAATACTCCTACGGGTGAAGTGTAAAAACACGTCAACAGAAGGGAGAGAAGTCCTAGGAAAGAAACAACACTTGAAGTCGTAGAAGAACATATTCACAGAGACAGGTACAGAGAACATTCATTTATTCCTCTCTTAATTAAAGGTTTCTTTGAATTTGAAAAAGAGGAAGAGATCAACAATGCTGTTGAAATGTTGATGCAGGAGTATCCGAAAAATGTCGCCCAATTTTGTCGATGAATTCCTGCACTTCTTTATGTGCGTAAAACAATCTTACCCTGTATAAGAACATTTCAGCCCATAGGGGATATGTCAAGTTATATTAACAAAGTATATAAGGCACAGCTTTCTTAATTTGGAGACAATATTAAGTTTATCATTTTGCTTAATGGCCATCATTCGTACTGGCTAAAACTAATTTTCTAGTGACAAAAAAATTCATCTACAGCTAATAAGGAAAGTCTCAAGATCAGTTGTTTGACCATAGATTTCTGTGAATGAAACAAAATATAGAAGTTAGGAAGAAACAGTTATGGGATTAATGCCTATAATGACTTTAAGTAAAAACTGGAGCATATCTATGACTATCCTGTGTAAACGTCATTATTGCCTCCACCAGGTGGGGATGAGTTCATTCCCGCTCGTGTGCGTGTGTCTGTGTGTTTGACAAAACATAACCCACGCGATCATGAATGGGATCCTATGAAATTTCCAGGACACCGCGGGGATGGGCCAATGCAGAATCGATTAGATTTGGTGTGGGTCCGGCTCATGGAAGAACTTTCTAGAATATTCACTAATGTGCAGTCACATATGCTCGGCTGAACATTTGAATACGGGCCGATGGGTGTATGCAAAACATGTTAGGCAACTTGTGCACCAATGAACCTGGGAACATAGGGTCAATAAGTAAATGAAAACACTGGTTGCGGGGTACCAAGCATTATGGACGGCCCACATGGCGGAGGTATGTATTCCTGAGAATGCATATTTCTACTTAATACTATACCTCTGTCAAACTGTTAAAATTACAAATGTATAAACATTCCACCTCGGTGCTACTTATTCATAAATGATCTACTCAAATTACTTAGATAAAGAAGGGGATGGTTGGTTTTTCTCACTGTCAGAGGGGTCGCTAGATCTCGTAGCCCAAGGCCTCAAAAGAGCCTAAATCCGGCACTTCTCCCCACTTTGTACACATTCTTTTAGAATAGCATTTTCTGAAATGTAATACTTGTATGTTTCTGGTATTCAAATGTTTACTTTAAGCCGGATTTATAAAATGCGTAGGAGGGCAAGACCAGATTCCATTGCGGTTACAGTGACGTTCTATATTTGCTTTCACTGACAACATTTACTTGGTCACCGACATATTGACCTCAGTGTTTCTATAGTCCGTTATTTATTCATATATTTATTCAGGCACCCACGGACGCACGGCTGTTTGCAATCACTTGATTCGTGTGATGTTTACCTGTTAGTCAAACCACGACGTTTAATCTCATAAGTCCAGGAATTGGGTCCTAAGAAAAATGTTCGGAACACTTGAAATACCTAACAAAAGTATGCAAACTCACATGGTGGTTTAGGATTTGTCGTGGAGACCATTAGGCCTATTGATTTGCATCGTGTATGGAAAGTCGGTTGTCGGGGCGTATACAAGACGGAGAAGCTACATATTTTTTTTATCAATGCGATGTTTGCTTTCAGTACAAAGGACACGAATATTTTGCCTAATATACATGTACATTGAAATAAAGAAATAGTTATTTCTCAGAGAAAATCGGGACGGTTTCCAATACGGTTTTACTTTCTTAATGGCGGCCTCGTCGTCCTCATGGTAACTGAGTATATCCAATATGATACACCAGTCTTCACGTGCCATCAGACATACGCTAAGATGCACCTTAATAACCGTGGATAGAGTAGTGAATGGTTTGCTTGTTATGGCTGGCTCTAGCCATTATACCAGGGGCATTAAAGAATCATTGTTTTGAATTTTATGTATGTAAAGCATAATCTCAAAAAAAGTTTACGGTATCAATCAATTATATTTTAATATATGGCCAATCATAGACATTATGTCCAAATGCTTGTTTAGGACTGCTTGGAGGGGTATTTTGGCTTCACTGCATTTGGGCCAGGATTGTTGGAAAAGGGGATGGACAAGTCCCCATTTTCTTGGGCTTGTTATATTGAAAAAAACATAGACTTCAGGGCTTTTATGACGGTTACGTAGAAAAATAAATGCAACAACGTGTCCTGCTAGCGGTCAAGAGTATACCTGGAAATTATGAAAACGTGTTTTAGATCTGCAGTCTGTTCATTACGAAATCAGACTCTTTCAGACATTCTAACGTTACAGTAATTCGCAACATGCGCTCATAAAGATATATTGACATCACACTGGGCTCTTACTGCAATTATATCGCGGCATGAAAATTTATTACCAGTACAGTTTTAAACGAATATAGGGATTCTATAAATAAATTAGATTCTGCAGTCGGAGCCTCAAAACCTCCCCCACAATCTCCTTATTAGTCACTTGTTTAAGCTTCAGTGACCCGATATCACCTGGCGAGAGGCAACCGGAATGGACACGAATAGGCGGCTTGTATATTTTTTTTCTTTTGTCATAATGGTATATAAGAAAAAAATGTATTATAAAGATTCTGATTACCTCTAAATTTTAATTGATTGTTCAAACGGTTTTACTCTAACCTTCTGCAAATTTTCTCGAAAAATCCGGTTATACCTGTTGCTTTGATTTTACTTAAGACAAAGCAAAGAACGAAGGTTGAAGTTATTTCTTTACCACGGACTTGCACCGAAGGATGTAAACCTGCCGTTTATCTGGGAGCATCGTCAGCTTCTGATCAAACTGATGACAATCAACAAAGCTCAGGACAAACATTTAATATTGTAGGAGTCTTTTGCCTGAGCCTTTCCACATTGGCTGCTGTTTGTTGCATTTTAGTTGCGTGCAAGAGCCTTCAGTGATAAATATGTGTTAGGTATCATACCAATGACTCTCATTAGTTGACATATAAAAATATCTTTTTTTTTCGTTATGTCCTTTTAGCTTCAACTTATACAAATTATTCTTCACAAACTCTCACTTTTCTTAATACAGTCATAACATTTCTTCTATTGTTTTCATAGTATATATATATATATGGCTTACATATACAATCGCCATCAATCCGTCAATGAAGATGTCGTGGCTTGGTTGTTTATCGGAATAAAAAAATTCTTACGAAAAATTCGTATACCCTATATATGCCAAACGTCTGTTCTTTGTTTGATTTCTTGAACGGCATAATGTGCCGGTCTTTACTGTTTTTTAATATCAGGGCTGTATCATAATCCAAGCAGGTCTGTCAAAATACAAAGATGATCAAGATATTTAAGGATAATTTGTTTATCTGATAAAACAAATATTTATGATCTACAGAAGGACATTATTTGGCAGAGTATTTGATTTAGGGTAATATATGTTTTCATGTCGTATGGAGTGGATAACCAGAAAATGTCTTCGTAAAGATATGCATTCATTCTCTCACCTTTTTTTTTCTTTATAAACGTGTTTATAAATGCGATATCTTATTACCAAAATATCCTCAACAAACATATATATTATAGTATTAATTCGTGTACTTAAAGCACTTACCCGGGAAGTACTTTATGGGTGGCTCCATCTGTTGGTGATCTTGCGAACTTAAAACAACTAGCACGCTTCAGGCGAAAGTTGACTGTTGACACGACTTTGATTTCAGCCAATAGAAATCCGGATATACTTAACACATAACATCAACAAGACATACTTATTTAATTGTGAAATTAGCATTACGGGTAAGACTGCATGTTTTTGCAATGTATGAATTTGAAAATAGACATTTCTGAGAGGTTTGATATAACATTTAACCAGGGGGGGGGAGGGACAAAAGAGACCCATTTAAAAAGAATGAACCATATTATTTATGTTTGGAATAAACATTAACTATTAATCTTAGATTAATGAAAGACAAACTAGTGTATCTCAATGAATTAAAGTTTGATAAATACTATTTAAAAAAAAAAACTTCATAGATGGCGCTACATTTTATGAAGCAGGGAAAAAGTCTATTTAAACGGATTCCTGTGTCAAAAATATGTAGTCGGCATTTATTAGGCTTTTAAAATATCCAGATAGGAAGAAAAAATAACAACGCACTGAATAGCATGGTTTTATAAAAATGATTTCTTTAAAGCTACACTGTCAGTGTTACCAAGAACAATCAGTAATTATCCGTGTACTATACACAGGTGTATTATATGGGTAATGTTTCGTGAAGTAAATTTTCAAAATGTTCTTCCACTGGGGGTGCAGGATATATGCAGAGGAGGGGTCCGACCCTGCAAAGACTTAGATCCAGGGGGGATGGGAGTATATATACCCCCCAGTTTTTGCCAAGGGGGTATGGCCCATTGTATTATACCCCCCCCCCCCCCCCCCACCCCCAATATTTTGAATGTGTGTGGGATAAATTGGGGATTTTCAAAGTTTAAAACCCTGCCACAGAATTCATAATTAAAATGGCATATCTTCAGTTTGCTATCAATATGCTTGGATCTAAAAAAAAGTGGAAGAGGAATACCAATAAATATGCAGAAGGAAACATAAACCAGTAAGTTACCACTTCAGTCAACCACGGCTGGTAACCTTTGGCTTAACAGCGACTTATAGCCGCCTATGCCAGAATTTAATCAAAGAATGAAACCAATCATTTTGTAAATCTGTTATTCTTCAAAACTATTTGCCTATTGGGCGAGTATTTTGCAAGTATGTTTGAAAATATATTTGCAAGTACAAGAAAAAAAAAATTCTTCTTACTTTATGTTTATCAGGTATGGACAGGCAATTATTCATATTTCTGGGGGATTTTTTTGGATGGAGGTAACCGCATCAATTTTTTATAATGCTTGATTAACTATTACTATGTACATTTGCAGAGTTCCATTGCGTTTTCGGACTACGTGACAGGAGCTTATACCCGGTTTTACTGGTGTCAACCAAGACTGGTGTACCACTCCTGCGGGGCCTGAGTGTCATCCCCATTGCTGGGTCATAACACCGAGGAACCCCGAAAGACGCACTCATTTTTGTGTGAAACATGATTGTTGGACAGTCTCCCCATTAAGCTTGCAGAGCGCTCCCCCTGGGTGGGGGTCGACCGTGAATAAATTCACCATCTCGGCTGAGATTCGAACTCACGATCTCCCGGCTTTGAATTTTGTGCTTCACCCCTGAGCAACAGAAGCCGTTCTGATTACTTAAATATTTCTGATTACTTGAAACTGTTTATTTGATGTGCTTTGTCGCAACTTTCCGGATCTCAAAGCATTGAAAACAACAATAAAATGTGCAAACATCAAGTTGTAGTAGATGCGAGGTTAACCAGGATCAACGTGTTAGTCTTCATCTTTGCAAGCATTGCTGAGAAATGGTAAGTATGAATTTTCAAAAAAGAATATACATATAGGTAACTGAGATTTTATTTATCCGTGAAACACGTCAATTTTTATCCGGTGGGAAGTAACTGTTTGGCTTAACATAACGGCAACTGCAGGGGCCACTAGTATTTGGTAACCAACAATATGACTGATCAGTAAGCACACCAACTTTAAGGATGGCTGAGAAATATTAGATTTAATGTGAATGTTCTCTGTCAATGGGCTTATAATGTCAATATGTTTGAAATTAAGAAATTGCGGGGCTTTCATTCCTCCTGACAACAACACATATTTGAATTAACCTTTTTCTTGTATTACCTTTTCACTTTAAAACATTTGTTTGATTAAACAGTGGGGGAAATATAAAGGTGGCATAATCAGTGATGTGAAACTGCTGAAGTAATTTCTCTGAATATATTAAGTTTCATGAAAATCAGTATAGCTATTATTACGAAATTTGACCTTCTTTATGAAATAAATTAATGATGACAATAAAACATTCCTTGACATGTTGGTCTTAATGAAATCTCAGTAGGAAGTGCCTGCGTCAAGAGTCAAAATTTTCTCGGTTTAATGTTGTTAATTGTGGCCGTGTAACGTCCCGACGACACGACGATGGAAACAGCCATCGTTTTTGCCAACCATTTCTAAAGGTTAGCTCAGTAAACAAAAGTCAAAAACTAAAAATATCACACTACCAATCATAAAATCATTAAAGCCAAAGTTTCCATGTATTTATAATCATATACGGTAATCATTCATTATCCTACAATATGTCATATGATATTCAATGGTAATTCGTATGTTCATTTTTATCAAAGTTTCACTAAAAGTATTCATCAAACTGCACCAATTAACCCTGAAAAAAAATCAGCTTTGTCGCGCCAATCATACCCCCAATGAAAAAAAAATATTCTACGCCACTGCGACCCAGTAGGCTTTAGGACAAAACAAAGGTCCCAAGGGGGTTCAAGGCCGCAAAATTATTGGTCTGTAAACCTAAAGTAAAGGCTGCGGCTAATGAGAAGAAAAAAAGGTGTGTATGGGGGGGGGGGGGGGTCCTACTGGACTCTCCCCTGGATCATATTCTAGTTTAACAAATCAATCGAATGACATTGTGCTGCACGGAAATGTGGCGGCACATGGCGTTTCTGCTCGAAACAAATCAGTACTGGGGCATGATTCGTATATACATCTGTTAGATCGCTTACTTTATGTAACAAAGCCTGTAAAGATATTATTTATATGACCGCACTAAAACAATTTAAGGTATTAATAGTGGTAAACGCTCCATTTTGAAAAACAAAATTGCGTGACTGTGTGAGCTATAGACCACTCTCGTCTTCCTTGGCGGTTAATAAGAAATGCCGTTTTATGGTCAAGTGTTTTGGTGAAAATGATCAAATTGCGACGATTTACGTAAAGTTATGATATATTAGGAATGAAAAATAAACTGGATAATAGGAACGCTGTTGTATTGCATTCAAAGCTTTTAAGCTTTTGTGCAGTAACATATTTGGGTCACGTGATTTCGGTCACGTGGTTAAGTCACGCAATTTATCACACCCTATGTGAAGTACATTTCTTCACAGAGTTGCTTTCCATTGCCAAGCGAGTACAAAAATTCTTTATGGGTTGCTCCGCTAAAACGGAATTGAATAGGCTTATATCACTATTTATTTCCAACTGTCAAAACCAAAGTGATTTCATTACTGCTCTTGACCTTTTCTTCATGTTATATTGTTTTTATATCAGTTATAAAATCGTGTAGTTAGGAATAAAGAGTAAAGTTGTTTTTAAGAATGTTCCTACAATTATTATTCAAACTAGTGAAGTTTCCTCAGTGAAGCGCTGATATAGTTAATGGAGGCAAAACTGAAATAACGAAAAACGATAAAATGCATAGCCTAATTTCCATATAGGGCATAAACTTGACCATAAAGGGGCATTATATTTTGGACCTGTCTGGGTCCTTATGGACTACATATGTGTGTTACTTATTAAGTTATATGGGATAATTAATACAGAAAGAAAACAACCGAGGTTATAGTATTAATGCATCCAAACGACATATGAATTTTTTTTTTTTTTGCGTCGAGCAGCCGGGAAATATCGCATGGCGTTCTCACTGCGTTGTTCATGGAATTCACACTACGCCTCCTAAATGTCACTTTGTAAAAGGTCCAATAACACTGTTCATACGTTATTTATTTGATTTCCACGTCTGTGGCACGTTTGCTGAATGTGTTACAGCGTCTATGTCACATTGTATTTAGAATTATCATTTTTTGTTTCATCCTTGGATATGAATACATAATATTGGGAACTTTTTCTGGAAATGTTTATGCCTCAAGGCCAAAAACTTTACTCATGGACACGCAGTACTTGTGTATGGTGGAAGTATCGAGGCAAGCAGCAAACGACTACGTAAGCGTTGTTGGGTGCGTCATTGACCTTCTGCTTAGAGAAGATTCCGATTTGATAAATATGTCGGACTTAGTAATATTGAGAACTGATTGCTGAGGGTAGATGAGGGCATAAAGAAAACTTGAAAAACGAAAATAAAAAGTGCAGTTATCATATATTATTATGACTCTGGATGGTCATGAAAATAAAAATAAAAAAGCTGCTTTATTAGTTGAATGTAATTGCACATAAAATTATTTTTTTCAAAATGAATATAACTGAAGGAATTTCACTCACAAAAGTGCTGTCTTAACATTATTATGGATAATTGGGTGAGGCGATAGGTTGCATGGGCCCAGGCGCCTCGCAACTTCTCAGAAACTCCCTACTATTCCACATGTGTCTCATCAGTGTAGCCATCTTTCCACACCGCTGGTATCAAATTCATATTCTCCAAGCTCATTGACTTTTTGGGTAAACACCTCCATTTTTAATTTTAGCTTAACCAAGTATATGTACCGCAAATGTGGGCCCTGAGTGTGTAATCGTCCTCATTAAGCCTCGGTCACAACCCGCTGCGGTCACCGCAAACCGTAGAGTACCGTGCGGTTTTGGGGACCGCATGAATATTTGAGCCTCGGTTACAACCAGCTGCGCTCACCGTACACCGTAGATCACCGTTCGGTTTTTGAAACCACAGGAATACTTATGCGGCCGACGTGCGGGAACGGCAAGGTGCCTTCCTCATTCTCACGGCCATCGCACGGTAAAGTAAGCTAACCCTGCGGACGCCGCAAGCTAACCTTGCGCAAGCCGCAAAGACCCCTTATGACAACCTCAGGTACACCGTACGTCTCTCGGGTGGCCGAGTAGGCGTTAAAAATCGCACGAGCATCCTACGACATCCGTACGTCTAGTGTACGGTGCCAGTACGGAGCCCGTAGGTGGCTGCCTGACGCACGGCCGCCGCATCAACATAAGCGCTTGTGCTAATGTCAGTTACGGTCGTACACTGTTAGAAGAAAAGGTATTTTAATAGGTATGAAAAGGGTATTTTAAGTGTCCAAATACGAATACCCTTTCTAAGGTATTTTGAATTACCCTTTTATAAAATACCTTATAAAAGGTATTTCAGAAATACCTTTAACAAGGTATTTTATAAATGGATATTTCAAAATACCTTTAAAAGGGTATTCGTATTTGGACACTTAAAATACCCTTACATTTAATAAGGTATTTTTAAATACCTTAAATTATTAATCAAGCAAATGATACTGTTTGTATATGAAAAAAAGTTCATACACTGATTTATCCATTAAGATGTTAATATATACATTACACAGTGATATAGGGATATGGACAAATCACTGAAAAAACAAGAATGAGAAAACTCATCAGTCATTAAAAATATAGTGCTCATATCCATCCATCTGTACAACGCATTATATACAAAGAATGTCACGTGTATTGCTACATCTTAAATTGATGATTACAATTGTGGAAGGTTCCTCATATCTCATATTATTAATCTTTGTTGCATGGCACAACAGAACTGCTCAGTTACACAAGCAGTACTTCTACATTTTATTTGTTAGATAGTTCTTTTCACACTAACTTGAATTCTGTAGCCCAGGACATGGCACCCTTTGGCACCTGGACATTATGTCCCATGACTAATTTTTCAGTTATAGTAGACATGTCTTAGAGAACCTGGCCTCCACCGCATATCTAAATTTAGTCGAGTTCACTCAGGATGTTCATCCCATCCAGTCTGACCTGGAACGTGCTACCCGTCCTGATTATAGACGGATGTGGAGTGGCAGCCTGAAAACAAGATCAAAGATCACCTATTCATTTAATGACTCTTAATTGTTGGGCATATCTATATATTTCCATGGAAATAGTAATAATTCCTGGTCTTATAATCTTGCTGAAAATATTCATTGTATCCTTTTTTTAAAATATGTTAATGAGGATGATTTATTATTTTCTATAATCCTACTATTATAACATTCCTTTGAGCATGAATTGTTGGGTTCATTTAAGAACTTCATACATTTTATATGATTTATTTCTTGAAGTGAAGTAATTGTTACACAAGTTGAAATTACAGGTTTATCAACTGAGCTTTCATTAATTGAACTTATCTCACGTTTCTTTACAACAAAAACCTTTACATCCTCCCAAAAGGACAGGTAGCAGTTGGTAAACTAATTCCAGCCCCTCCTCGGTAAAAAAAAAATAATTAAAACAGCAATACACAATAGATCTGAATGACACTTACACTTCCTTAACTTAACCATACAGTTACATTCGGTTCAAATGAATACTACCTGCCACTGCTTTTCAAGACAATCTGTCTATATATCTGTCTATAGGATAACATTTTCATAATGTACTGTATAAAGTATATAGTTTATATGTGCTGAATAATATCTATGGCACTTAAACTAAACATGTTCCTCAAAAATGCCAGAAATAAAAATTAATTATAAATGAATGAAATATATAAAGTGATGTTGAAATACACAACTGTACAAAGTATATGTGCCTCTGCCTTCACTCCCTACATGATAGGGACATGATCTTATCTTGTTTTGCCTGTTTTATACTTGTTTCAAATTATTGTTTAGTGTGTTTTTTAGTTAAAAATATTAAGGAGGGATCAGTGTATCACCATGCTCCATCAAACAGTGAATGTGGTGGGCCTCACACACCCGAAGTATATGTACCACTTCCTCCACTCACTATATGATAGGGACATGATCTGTTCTTGTTTTGCTTATTTTATACTTGTTTCAAATTATTGTTTAGTGTGTTTTTTAGTTATAAATATTAAGGAGGGATCAGTGTAGCACCATGCTCCATCAAACAGTGAATGTGGTGGGCCTCACACACCCGAAGTAAATGTACCACTTCCTCCACTCACTATATGATAGGGACATGATCTGTTCTTGTTTTGCTTGTTTTATACTTGTTTCAAATTATTGTTTAGTGTGTTTTTTAGTTATAAATATTAAGGAGGGATCAGTGTATCACCATGCTCCATCAAACAGTGAATGTGGTGGGCCTCACACACCCGAAGTATATGTACCACTTCCTCCACTCACTATATGATAGGGACATGATCTGTTCTTGTTTTGCTTGTTTTATACTTGTTTCAAATTATTGTTTAGTGTGTTTTTTAGTTATAAATATTAAGGAGGGATCAGTGTAGCACCATGCTCCATCAAACAGTGAATGTGGTGGGCCTCACACACCCGAAGTATATGTACCACTTCCTCCACTCACTATATGATAGGGACATGATCTGTTCTTGTTTTGCTTGTTTTATACTTGTTTCAAATTATTGTTTAGTGTGTTTTTTAGTTATAAATATTAATGAGGGATCAGTGTATCACCATGCTCCATCAAACAGTGAATGTGGTGGGCCTCACACACCCGAAGTATATGTACCACTTCCTCCACTCACTATATGATAGGGACATGATCTGTTCTTGTTTTGCTTGTTTTATACTTGTTTCAAATTATTGTTTAGTGTGTTTTTTAGTTATAAATATTAAGGAGGGATTAGTGTAGCACCATGCTCCATCAAACAGTGAATGTGGTGGGCCTCACACACCCGAAGTATATGTACCACTTCCTCCACTCACTATATGATAGGGACATGATCTGTTCTTGTTTTGCTTGTTTTATACTTGTTTCAAAATATTGTTTAGTGTGTTTTTTAGTTATAAATATTATGGAGGGATCAGTGTAGCACCATGCTCCATCAAACAGTGAATGTGGTGGGCCTCACACACCCGAAGTATATGTACCACTTCCTCCACTCACTATATGATAGGGACATGATCTGTTCTTGTTTTGCTTGTTTTATACTTGTTTCAAATTATTGTTTAGTGTGTTTTTTAGTTATAAATATTAAGGAGGGATCACTGTATCACCATGCTCCATCAAACAGTGAATGTGGTGGGCCTCACACACCCGAAGTATATGTACCACTTCCTCCACTCACCATATGATAGGGACATGATCTGTTCTTGTTTTGCTTGTTTTATACTTGTTTCAAATTATTGTTTAGTGTGTTTTTTAGTTATAAATATTAAGGAGAGATCAGTGTAGCACCATGCTCCATCAAACAGTGAATGTGGTGGGCCTCACACACCCGAAGTATATGTACCACTTCCTCCACTCACTATATGATAGGGACATGATCTGTTCTTGTTTTGCTTATTTTATACTTGTTTCAAATTATTGTTTAGTGGGTTTTTCAGTTATTAATATTATGGGGAGATCAGTGTAGCACCATGCTCCATCAAACAGTGAATGTGCAGGGCCTCACACGCCCAAAGTATATGTGCAACTTCCTCCACTCACTATATGATAGGGACATGATCTGTTCTTGTTTTGATTGTTTTATACTTGTTTCAAATTATTGTTAATGTGTCTTTTAGGCTTTTACTAGTAAATTATAAACTTTAGCTCTGTTGACTCATAGTCAGTTGAGCTAAAAATTACAACATTTACCTGATAATAACTGATATGTGAAGGCCTAATGTGAGAAATAATAAAAAACATAGCTATTTTTAAATGCCGACTTTCACCTGGTACCTAAAATTCAGTGTCTTTTCAAAGTTTCACTGTTGGTTGCTGTTGTCAAAGTATGCCAAAAGGTCTGAAACATCCTTAAACTCTGAAGTTTTACATATAGAGATAATGTCAAGGTGAACTTATGGCTTTTTTGTAGAGTTCAAATAAAAGAATTATTAGCAAATGCTGCCAATGAACAATTGAACATACCACATAAGCTGTACTGGTGCAAAATGTTGCTGAGCAAGTGAATCAGCCCAGCAAGGGTAGTGACTGTGTAAGTATCACCATTGACCACTGCTGTAAGGCCTGACCAAGGTAAAAAAAAGGCAGGGCCATGATGTACATCACAGACAGTGATGTCATGTGCCATATCTGGGTCACGCGACCAAACACTGCACAGTATCAGAGTCTGGCTGTAGCCCTGATACATTAGTATGTGCAGCAGCAACAAGTAATTAGAGCTTGTTGGAGATTAAGTGGCAATTTGTGCTGAAGGTAGAGGTTCAAACTACCTGGTAACTGTCTGACAGTCAAACGGCTTAAATGTTAACTTTGTGAAGTTAGCAGAACTGGCATTTATCTGAGGAGAAACAATTAGTTGTATCAAGTGCAAATGATCATCACAAGTCTCTGCTGTATGGGCTAAACAGCAGGAACATGTGGAAATGATGGGATTTTATGTTTATATGTGTAATATTATGAAATATACAGTATATACAGAAATTTACAGTACCAAATTTCTTAAAATGAGGATTCCAAAAGCCCCAGATATGTGCTTAATATATATTGTGCAGAGTTGTTTAATATTAAAATTCTTCAACCCTTCAGTTGTGTTTGTCTCATCAAAGTTTGGCTTTTGAAATGCCATCACTACTGCCTGGATACCCGTTGTCACTATTTCAAGTGACCTAAGAACAATATATTTCCACAGTTACTAAGTTATTGTACTATGTAAATGGCACTCTTCATATTTTTTTTTGCTAAACAAGAAATATAATATGTCTGCCTCTACCAACACTGACTGCATGTAATAGCCCTGTGTGAACTGGAGATGCTTGTTTGAGTGACCTACTTTTGGGCAGTGCTGGGACAGATGACAAAGGGTCATAGTTTGAACTATGAAGTTATAATACTATAACTTCACGGTTGACCAAATGTCAACTGAGATGAATACAATCAAAGTTGTACATTACATTCTTTTCTGTCATCATGACAAACTTCTCTTCTTCTGCTTAGAGGGCATTAAAATGCTGGTTCAAACACTTCATCTGAAATATTAAAATATATAATTTCATATTATCATTGATTTATACAGTTGTGTGTGGATTAAAAATGGTAATGTCTTATATTTAGACTAAATTAATTCAAAAGTAGTTCTCATTTCTATATTATATATATTAAATAATTTACCTTATTTATATTTTTGTAGTATGTCTGCCATGCTAGTACATTATTAATGCCCACTAAACATTCATTTCATTTCCAAGAAGTTACCAAATTCTTATCCCACACTTGAAATATGTGTATTTTTTTTGGAGGGGGGGGGGGGATAAAAGTCCGATCCAAATCGCTTTGCTTAAATTAAATTCTAGACAAACAATGAACTAATTTACTAATTTTCTGGTGCTAATTTATATGTGCCTTGGGAAAATCACAGTCATAAAACATCACATAGATAGGTAGGATAATATGTTTTCTACCTGGAGTGTGGATACCAACCTAAATGATTTAATGATGGAAACACTTATAACTTGTAGTAATCTTGAAGTTCCTGCATCTGGTGTGCTTGGTGTACTTGACCAATCATGTGTTGCTGCAATTTTTTCGGAAGTTTTAAATTCACTTCAACCTGCTTTTGCATCCTAACTTCAGAAATCTGCTAATTAGAACAAAGACCACACCACTTATTATCCTTGCTGTTTTAAGTTATACCCAATTTTACACAGAGCTTTTACATAGAGCACTCAATGAGCCCATCTAAAAAAAATTAATATGCCCTAGTATAACAATATACTTGAAGGCAGGTTAAATATGTTAATTATCTCCATATTCTAATTACCAGTATATCAAAATATTGAAATTTATCAACAATTATCTTCTGGTGTTTAAAAAAGGGACTCATGATCCAAGGCACTCAGCTGAAGGAGTTTAAAAGAATATTTGTATACATTCTAGCATGTACTTTGCAGATGAATATACCTGATGTATGGAAAACATGGAACTCTGTAAAATGTATTAAAAAATGTGGAGACAAACTAAAGTATCATGATTTATGCTTAATCTGTTAAATGAAATTAAACAAGTGACATACAGGTCATGACACTCAGCTGCTCTGTGATACAGAGACATCCTTAGACTTAGATTGCTGCCATTTTAGCAATTTTTTGCAATTGTGTCTGCAGCAGTTAAGTGGAAGGATGCACATGATGCCTAAGTGATGCATGTTTTTTCAACTAGTGCTGCACAAATATAAAAAGTTTGCTTAGCTGAATTGATATTGAGACATATCAACCCTGATTTTTTAGGTTTGCAATCATATCATTAACAATGCATAAAAATTAAGAAAATATATATGGTGGTGATCATGGTGGTACCAATTTTGCATAAGTGAAAGGGCTATCTATGATCCATGATATGTTCACAAAATTTCAGACAAATCAATACCATCCAAACTGCATATCAATGAATTTCATACATCAACAGCAAAAAATATTATTAATTTGCAATTGTATCAGCAACAGTCCTTAAGAATTGGCTGGGCTGATTTTCCTAATATTTTAATTGTGATATGGATATATGTGCAGATAATGAATGACCTTTTATCCATTTTGAGATGAATGCAAGACTTGTGTTTTTAAAGCCTGAAATAAGTCGTCAAAACACACAAAAGCACATAACTTACAGAACATAGGTTACAATGACTTAATTTGGTATGTGATATTGCAAAGACCTACCTAGATGTTAAGTTATAAATTTCCAGGTCAAACCGATATGGTTTGTGCCCTGTTAACAGACAAACAGATCATCATACTATGGACATACAGTAAGTGGAGCTAAAAATTCACTTAGTTGTACCTTACAGATCAGGTTGAAGAAATATCCATTATTTCAGATAAGCATCTAGAATCAAGGCCTTATGTTTACATTACACCATGTAGTAATTGAAATAAGTGGAGAATCCATTAAGAAGAATATATTCAGCACTGCAGATAAAGCTGGATAACTTTACATATCTGACCTATGTTAAAATAAATACAAAAGCAATTTTTATTATTATAAAACATTTAAAAACAGACTAAAAACAAACATAAATGTAACAATAGTCATAAAGATATATAAATTTAACAATAAAAAACTTCACTCTATAAGTTTTGAAAACCTGTGTAAACTGTGTATGATTGCTATGTAAACAATTAAAACAGTTTTTTTCTCATAAAAATACCTGAATTTGTTCCGCTGCAAGTAAATTAGACACAAGAACAAAATTTGGAGGTGGGGAGGGGTGGTGGTGGTATATGGGTGATTGCCAGGACAGCTGATCAGACCTGGACAACATGGTCTCACAGGTGGGTGGACTGCCTCTTTCCAAGAAGAATTTCTTTTTGGAAGGGGGGTGGGGGCACATTATCAAAAAATCAATAAGCGAAAGATAATGACTAATAAAAGGTCATTGCTATAGCTGAAATGACTTATAAAATTAGCCAAAAAATACAATACATTATCATTATCAGCTGAAATTTAAACTTACATAATTTCCTAGGTATATTGGGGAAGTTCCCCAGGTTGTATCCAATTCTTTTTTGTATGCAATGTTGTTGTTGAGGCTGTAGGATTCTGTCTTGATCATTTTGTTCTGCAACCTTTCCCAGGATCTGGCTATGCCTTATCTGCATCCAACTATCAGGTCGTCCATGTTTCTGTATATTACAGCCAGTTCCTGCTTAAATTAAAAGAACCATAAACAACTGCTGCATGATGTGTCAATCCTGTGCTAATACTGAGATTTTTACTCTGATAGGTTTGAGAGTACCAAACACAGAGGTTATAAACTTATTTATACTATGCACATGTTTTAAATCATTACTATGTTTTAATTATCTATGTTTTTCTTCAGAAGCATCAATACAGTGTACAAAATACTTTTTTATGGTAAGGCGCACCTGTGCACCACAGCTTGTACAACTGGGAGCATAAAAGTAATTTCAAGATGAACAAAAACATTGTCATTAGTTATTTTTATTATGGCTATATTATAATTTATACACATATTTCAGTGCAGTGAAAAATAAGCGGACAGAATGGAACCTTGAATAATATCCTTAAAAAATAAAAGCTCTGATCAATGGATCTATATACATGTAGTGTCTAGTGTGACATCATGTTTTACTGTTTAAATGTCCTTGTTTGATCACCTGGACTGTCAGATGTGCATGTGCCTAATGGTCCAGCAGTTATGTCCTAGTCACATTGTGCACCTTGCAGTGATACAGTGGGTGCACAATACTGTTTTCAGGTGCATCTGGAGGCCGGGGTGTTCCCAACCGGAAATGACGCAGGTGCCGCCATCTTCAATTCCCTGGGCCCACTCTGAACTGAACCAAGAAACCAATCCATCTGAATCTTTATTTATTGGAGCCATCTATGAAAAATTCCAATGAGAAATTTGAAATAATAAGTTTCTGATGATCTTTTCCCGTTCATAGTGAAATAATAAGCAAAACCAATACTAGGAATCAAGATCGGCGGGAGATATGTTATTGTTAAGCCGGCACCACACGTTTATAATATAATATGAGGCACGGTAGTAATCGCAGTTCATAATAATGAAAAACTGCCACCAACATTTGTATTTTTCAAGAAAAATTCATATTTCATTCAATACTTACCAGAATACTAGTAACTTGCTTCTGCAGCTCTTGTAGTTGTACACGTGTTCTTTCCATCGTCTGCACCACAGCTTGTATCATGTGACAATGGCACGTGACGAACTGACGATTTAAGAAATCACCAGTGTGGACGTCTACCGGCAATAGCGTAAACTAATTTTATGAAGCGCGGTATGGGGTATTTTTTTAAATATTATCAGGATACCCTTTCCTGAGGTATTATACTAAACATTTGTCAAGATACCCATGTCATGGGGGAAAAATAGGTAGAGTTTCCGCACTCTACCTCTGTTGCTACAGAATACCTGTATAACATACCTTTTTTTCTAACAGTGTACGGTCGTTGCGGATCCCCTGCGGCCTTTGAAAAACGCACGGTTGCCGTGCGTCAACCGCACGGAATAGCACAAAACACCCGCTGTACGACGACCGTTTCCCGGTTGTGACCGAGGCTTTACTGAGTCATCCCCGAAAGGCGCATTCATATGTGAGTAACAAGGTCTTTGAGCGCCGAGCGCTCATCCTTGAAGGCGACGAAAGTGAAAATCTCACCGCCTCTGCTGAGATTCGAACTCGCGATCTCCATGCTTTTTACCATTGCTGTACCCCTGAGCTACAGAAGTAATGTACAAGATTTCATCCTTTCTATAAACAATGTACACATGCATGCATGGGACCGCCTTAAACCTTGGGCCCCCTGTGGAAGTGTCGAGTGTGCGAACGCGTTGGGACGGCAGTGACCCGCACATCTCAACGTTAGTTAGTTACGGCATACAGGCGAAAATCTTATTTTATATATCACAAAAAAAATTCCTGAATTGTTTGATTGGTTTGAAGAAAAAAAAATCTACTCATGGGTTTCATTTTTATATTTCTTTTATATGAAAGTCTTTCACAATCCGCTCAATTTTATGTTTGCATCACAAATATTCCTTCAACCCACTCGAATCTAAAAATATCTGCCAACGTGTGACAAAGACGGATGTTATATCGATGGAAACTTTATTGTGTTTGTAAAGCACTATGACTACATGTCACAGTTAGTCTGCTTGTGCTTGACACCTCAGATTCTACAGTTATAATGACGACTGTCGTTCGTGCCGTCCCAATATTTCAAGGCTTCATGATCAATGGTGTTCAATAAGCTTAACAAACATAAGAGATCTATATCATTTGATGTTTGAATAAATGAACCGTAGAATGGCTTTTTTTTTCGATCGCATTTTTTCCCGAAAAGCCGTTTTCCGAATATATTACATGGTATAATAACATTAAAAATATACAAATTATACGATCAAGGGAGAAATTGTTGCAATGTACAGCTGAAATGTACGAGATCTCATGCAGAAATTAATTTGTGATATAGCAGAAGAACCGCGTGTCATGTAACTATTTTAAAACAAAATGTAACAAGCTTTACAAAAAAAGCCTATGGAATAGGAATCTTAATTGATGCGACAAAAAATCTACATGTAATAATCTTATTGATGATTCCTTAATGGAAAATTATTTGTTGTTTATTAATGGATTTTTTTTTTTTGCGATCCGGTTGTTCTTAACAGTGATATGTAACTTGAAGCTGAACGCTAAACGGTTCATGAAAAACACATACAAAAATAAAGGTCACAGCATTTCAAAGATAATATATCAAAAGAACTCGGGGAATTTAAATCTTTTTGAATAGTCCAAGTTTATACAATGCAATTTTCAAAAGATCTCATGTACCAAACTTTGAATTTTTTTCATCTTTAGTACAAATGATGTGACAAAATGATCGATTTAATGAGATAAGATGTATAACTTTACCAGTGACCAATCCACGAGAAAAGTGGCACGTGGATGTGTAAATAACATCGATCCCTGAGATGAGAGACGTTTTATGAACTGTCATAGATATACTCGCCGTAGTTCTGTATATAATTACAATCATAACATCACAAGCAGTCGCAAGCAGTTACTCGTGTTTGCTAGGATAAATGGCCAGATATGTAGTTTGACTCTCTAAATGAACACGTTATTGAATTATAGGTTTCAAAGTTACCGCGTGAAAAGAAGCACAACCTACTGACATTAGACACCTATCGGATAAATCACAACGTGAAAGAAACAACAAAATGGTACTCATGAGAGTCATAATATTATAATAAAATACGCTTTTTTTCTACATAACCGTAATGTGTAAGAAGGTTTGGTGTTTAATGTTTCATGTTTTTTTTTAAATAGGATGATATTATGTTCTGAAAATAAACCAGCTATTTTTTATTGAACATTTTCAGAAAATGCACCGACTCTTCCTTTCAATGGCAAGGTTTAATCATCTCGTGAAACTGTAACACTACCACAGTGCTCTCCCTGGTTTGATCGGGATTCTTTTGTCGATAACATGAGGACACCAATAAGGTCACGCCAAGCTGTCTTATTAAACATTAGTTGGTTACAATATACTACCTTTACGACTGGAAATACAATTGTCCGTTTCGGGCCACATGCATGTGTAACGGTAATACACGAACACGAGACGTTAAGTAAATGACAATACGTGAAGAATCCTTTTCCCACATGACAATGACGCCATGATTCGGCTAATCTTACGAAGAATCAGGTTTGTATGATGACACAGCAATGTTTTGCATATTTACATACATAAATGGCGTAAGTTAAATTATGAAACATTTGATGTGACTGCATTTAACGCAGGGTTGCCGCTACCAGTGTGTCTACGTGTTACTGAATGAATATAACCGTAAATGAACACTGGAATATCGATACATAGACGGCCTTGGTACCTGATATAAAAGTCACTCCATGCGTGTAGACTTTATAAAACACAGGGTAGTCTAGCCATATAAACGAGCTACAGGTAAGATTAAATACCAGAAGAGTTTGTTAAATATATAAATAATGTATACGAAAGGTTATTATTGTACCTTAGAGAACCGATGTGTATAAATATCATAAAAATAGTAAACTGCAAATGTCTAGAAAAACATCTGGAACGCATACTTTGGTAACATCTGTCAAACTCATCAAGTAATATTATTTTGGTGAAAATCAAAAGTATTGTAATTTTTGAACATTCAATTTATGTCTATAGATGTTACATAGTGTTTCACAGCAACAGGGTAAGGATATACGATCAGTAGTTATCGTGAAAAAAATAAATATGTTTCAAATATGGAATATTTTGTAAGGTGACTTCATGGTCATTACCGGACACTCTAAACCAAGTAAAATAAGTTGTCGTTAATCTTCTTTTGTTTCCAGGTTGATTAAATTGTATTCATCGTAGATGGCCATCCACTATCACGCATATTTAATGTACATTTTGAGAACCATGTCACATATATAAATTCACTTTTTTTTAGATTTTTTTACGCTAACGCTTGAGGTCGCAACTTGATGACATTATCCGAGCATCGCTGTTTTACTATAGTGAGCGGGGGTTTTGTTTGTGACGGCATTGGTTTGTATGTTTGTCTGTTAGCATAATTACTCGAAAAGTTATTAATGGATTTTTCATGATAGCTCAGCAATGATGTAAGGAACAAATGATGAAAGTTTGAACTGGATTTAGGATTTTTTAAAAAGAAAAATGCTGCATTCCTGACAATGCCATATGGGGGTAATGAGCTGCCTTGGCGGAAGTGTTCGCTCTCTGAGTGCAAATTTCTAGTTGAGGAAATTGTTTCGTTTCATTACCAGTTTATATATATATAAATCGTACATCAATATCCGTACCTCTTAGATAATTTACAGTAATGACAGTATATTTTCCTCATTAAAT
The DNA here is from genome assembly GCA_026874595.1 of Sipunculus nudus. NCBI lineage: Eukaryota > Metazoa > Annelida > Sipuncula > Golfingiida > Sipunculidae > Sipunculus > Sipunculus nudus. Next base: position 82,209,058 of record CM049312.1, on the reverse strand, counting down.
CACAATTTTAAATGATCACAGTCTACAATCATCCAGTTGAATGCACAATTTTTTATTCTAACCATTTTTATATAAAAATACCACGAAACAGGCAGTGACACAGCATCCGAGAGAATACGGGCAAGTTCTCTCTACGTGTAATATGATTTAGAAAGGAATATCTAACCTTTGTAAAGCATCACAATTTTTTATTAACTATTTATGGACAGAGAAACGGTATAATTAAGTTAAACATGTTTATTAACATGCCGATTCGTCGATGCAGAGAGGGTAGACCATATAAGAATAAATGTGAATATGGAAAGCTTTTGATTTGATAATATGAATTATCAGCTTAGAATCAGAACTATCAGATTTCCTGCATTAAAAAGGAATAAAAAACAGAATACATTGTCCAAACAGGATACGGTGGAACCAGCAACCATATTTCAGTTAAATGCATAAGAACAACTGGTTAATTTAGTGTATGTTGTTTTTATTATTAAAAAACACCTAACATGCAGCAAAAGAATCTTCTAAAAGGAAATTAATAGAATAGTAACGGTTTTGTTTCTAAAAAGCATTCAACAGGACTAAATACAATGTTGAATTCATTATAGACAAGAGTGACATGAAAATGATTCTCAGGAAATCTATACCCATCGTCGTTCACGTTAATTACCGCTGTTGGTGGGGTAAACTCATCACAATCCTGACATATACGACATTTTAGCCAGGTATTGATCCGACCCAGTCAGGCCAAGCTACAAACCACGCTCAGTTCTACCCTACAGCTTGTCTGGCATTCGTGCATCACAATGGTGGCTTTAAACAACGGGTATGTCATCGGTGTTCTCAATATACTTCTAGGTAAGATACATACATGTTAACACACCGATTATAAATAAATGTTTATACACTGATCATACATGCATGTTTATACACCGTTTATAAATTAATGTTTGTACACCGGTTATACAAGTATGTTCATACACCGATTATACATACATGATTATACATCGATCACACGTACATGTTCATATGCCAACTACATGTATTTCGGAAAGAAATATTTTTAAAATCACTATTATTAAATTTGAAATATAGTTAATATCTGGCTGTTCATTAAAGAGATATTACGTAATTTTGTATTTCCTTTTTGTTCTGGGGATTTACAGTCAATACAGGCAATAGAAAAAAGAACTTAAAAAAAGAGGCGATGAACAACAGGCCTCTCATGATTCTACATTTTACTTCGCTTTATATTTTAATTTCATTGACGATCTATCGGCATGAGATTTCGTGTGCTATTGTTGGTTAGTCAACCGGTGTTTCTGCTTCTATTTTTGTTTCTATTTTAAATATAATTTTCACCGAGACACAAGTAGTACACAGCTGTTGGATTTGAAGCTGAATGAAAAGGCAAAAAAAAAAATCATAAAACTGGATATCTGTTTGTCAAACACGGTATAATTATCTAATTTAATGCAATCCACGATATCCCTGAACAAGGATTATAATTTAACGCGCTTCCGATTTTTTGCTTCATCTTGTTCCTTCAAATGAGGTATTTTTTTGTTATAATAACGATTCATCATGCATTCAAATGTCAAATTAATTACCAGAGTTTAATTTAACAACCAATGTTCGGTCGACATGTTGGACCATTTTATACACAAATGCAATATATATGAGCTAAGTGTTTGATGAATTTGTATTTTTTAGTCATATATATCGCATTAATCCATTTACTGTCATATTGTCAATTAAATTATGCATATTTCCAAGAAACAGGAATAGAAAGACAGTTTAGAAACTCCGTACCATAGCAAGGATATATGATAGAGAAACTCGGACCTCTGACGCGGTCACTGCACATCAAAGGGAAGCTTTCCCTGTAAGCGGGGTCACTCAATAATTTACTAGTTATTTGAATAACGGAACTAATTATGTTGCATTTCATAATAATTTTTACGGGAAGTCTTTTCATAAGTGCAGTTAAAACCAACAGATTATCTTTTTGACAAGTGTTTAAATAAGCCGTTAATGCTTCAGGGCGTTTCAAACTTTTTCATAATCCCATTGGCATACATTCAAAATACTATATACAATGACCTGTTTAAAATATAATAATAAGACAACAAAACACTTGTGATATTGCAAGGTAAGTGATATTAGAATGAGTCGTCGTTGTGCTTGCACATGATGTCCCCAATCAGCCGGGTTGTCGGTGCGAAGAAGCCGTCCATCCTTCATGCAGGACGTATTCAACTGCTTTTTCTTTATGCTTTATACTGTTTACAAGTGCTCTTTTTATTATGTGACACGGGCGTAACTCCTGTTGTGGCACTCGTGTCTGGCCGCGTATTACATTCTATGTTTAATCCGTACTGGTTGAACTCTCGTTGTCATGTTAGCTTTGGGTTTTCACGCCTGGCCGAGGTCATGTGATGAGCCTGGTATGTAGAGATACACAGCGTTTTTTTCTAGAGAATTCCTGAAACGTGTGTATGCTGTGTTGTGCAAGATCTTGTAGACTGTTCGAGAAGTAGAAAATTCTCGGCTTGGGGTGTGAAGGTATATAAAGGGGCTGTATTTTAGAGAGACAGCAGAGAAGATTCCAGCGGACGCAGAAGCGTGTGTCAGTTTCTAGAACCTTATCCCACTAATGCGGCAATTATAGATTTTCAAAACTTTCTCCTGGATTTTATGCATTTGGACTTCAGTTTACTTTCTGGGTTGTTGCAAGAGCTTTACACTGGACTGTCATTCTCCGAGAGTATACATTTAAAGAACATATCGTGGTGACGGTGTTTGTATCCAGGTACTGTGCACATTATTTTCTGTGTGATTGTATTGATTCGTTGTTATACCTCTGTTTTACTGTAAAATTGTATTGATTAGTGTATTGTATTGTTAGGGTTGCTTTAAGAATAAATTATAGTTATTTGTTAACAAAAAACCACTGACTTCTTTATTCATTCCCCTAGACATTTCACACTGCCTAGTTTTACAGAATCTGATTTTTTTTTAAACTCCATTACAAAATTTGTGTTCATCACGAATACGTGATCTGTTTATATTAGGTTCCGTAACAATACATTCAAAATACTCTATATAAAATATAATGCATTTATAAGCCATCGTTATATCTTTAACTAATACGTTTTTGATAAAGGTCTACCTGGGACCCTCCCAACTGGGACCCGTCGGACTGGGGCCTGTCCATTTGGGATGACACCACCATTCTGGGAACAAAAAGTATGGCGACTGCTTAGAGTTTTACTGAAACAAAACATTTCACACGCATATAGTTTCAGATGACCTTCATCAGGTTAAGCTCCCCCCCCCCCCCCCCCCAAACAGTAACACCGCCCGTCCGTTTATGATAAACATTAGTCAGTTGCAAATGAATTTTTATTAGCACAGGTCATGTTTTGCTATCACCTAGACGGTCGGCCACGGTCTATTGTATTATTCGTTCGTGAGTATTATTGACCCGTGCTCGTCTATCTGGATATCGTCCAGCTGGGATGTCACCGTTTACTAAATGTTGCACAGAGAGTTCTCAGCGAACAATAGTCCTTTTTCCCGGCTTCTGCTTCCAGGAGTCCTTTTATTTCCCGGTATAATAAATTCACGTCGCCACTGCCAATAGCATACAGCACGATAAAACCGGATGTATAGGATTATATATCACAATGAGTCACCCATGCAGAGAATCAATAGACACAAATTAAAGCAAACTGCCATAGTATTGTACCGGTAAATAATAATTTGTTGTCCGGAAGGATTTCTTCAGCTGATGGGCTATTCAGACTGAAACAATGTTTCCAAACTGGAACCGTCGCTTAACAATACTTCTGACTCACCTAAGGTATAAAGCCTATTGTAGGCTTGTGGCAGCTAAACTAGATATATTACAATTTATAAATAAATAAAGTAATAAACATTTAATTTAACATATAAGACAATATGTGATTTACACACTTCTCAGGGGATGCTTACATATCGACTACATAGGACGCACAAGGAATGACGGAGCTTCATTTTTAAGACAAGATTACATTTTGGACAATGGCGAATAATTTGGAACTTTACATTCAGAGCTATTTTCTATAGGCAATTGAAAGAACTAACCAAATATTAAATTTAGGTTTTACTTCTAAGCATAATTAAAATCTTGAGTGTGGTCGAAGTCTACAGACCTTCATCGAAATCTTCAAATCAGACGTACGTGTGCTCACATTGTCAGTAATTAGGGTTACCTCGTGGATGACAGAACAAACGTTGCCCCTAATACCTATGAATGGGTACCTTCTATCGGGGGACAAAGAAATCATCCTGTGTCTAAATGGATAAGAAGGAAGCAATTGAATAAAAAAGAACAAATGATGATGATCCAAATAAAAAAAAATGATAGATTGTTCTTATCCTCCTCAAAACTGCACCAAATCTGTTCAGTACTTTGCGAAGTTGCTAACAGACAAACCAACCAAGCAACCAGGGTGAAAACTTCCGGCGGAGTAGTAAACTGAGTGTAATTTATTACTAATAACAACGTCCGGTGCTCCAGAGTAAATGGTTAATCAGAAAAGTTGTTAAATATTTAAAAATGGTAATATGCATTCTCAAAAATGCAAGTCTCCGCCATGCGAGCGGTTCTTACAGTGGGGTTCTCTGTAACCCATGCTTTAATTCACAAATTGGCTCCCCAGGTTCACTGGTGCATATGTTCCCCTACAAATGTTTGCATTCACTTACTCCGCCCATATTCCCTTTTTAAATCGGACTTATGTGACTGTACATAAGTGAATATTCCTAAAAGTCCTTCCGGATAAAAGGCCGGACCCACACCAAAATCTTAACCATTATTCATTTGCCTAATCCCGAAGTGCCCTGAAATTTCATGTGATTCCGTTCATGACTGCGAGTTATGTTGTAAACAAACACACACGCGAACGGGTATGAATGCATATGAATGCATAAATCCTGGTGGAGACAATAAGGGATCAAATCATATAATTATTTCCAGGGACCTTGCTAAATGTTGACGCTGAACCAAATGTCACTTACCCGGACGCCGAATTGGACAGGGAAATAATCATGTTTCAGAAGAGGGCACAGTTCGCCAGTGCACTGAATCTCTGCAAAAAAGTAAGAGGCAACATGGTCATCGTAAACACCCAGGACAAGCTTACCAGGCTGCGAAAAATTCTCACTCAGCTAAACTTCACGTGAGTTTTAATCGAGTTGGACTTTTGTAACATTAAAATTGATTTTTGTTGGAAGTTTATTTGTAATTTCGAAATCCGCACTTTGATGTCTACTTACTACAGCAGGAATTCTTCTTCGGCTTTTGAAGGCTTCTTCATTTTATTTTCTTTTAGCACCTTCTATACTGCACAGACCTTTTTTTAACACTGTCAATAATGTCCATCGATAATTGATATGTAAATAACGAAAAGAAAGTAAGCTCACAATATCCCCATCGGCAAGATAAAAACCAAAGTTCACAAAATATCCATCTCCAAATTTATGGACAGAATAGGGTCATTCTATACAGAGGTCAAGGTTACAGGTGATTCTAATTTTAAGACGATCGTTTACTGTATTCGTTGATCATATTGGCCAAAATTATTCTCTTTGTGAACAATATTGACCTTAAATTGATTTATTAATTACAACTTCCTTTGTCTTTCCTTAAGCGCGCCTGCTGAATTAACGATCTCTCCATAGGTCAGGAAAATGTCTACCTCGTAAACCTTACAGAAATACAGCTATCGGTTCTCTGTTGCCCTAGTTTTGTTTTCGCAGTTCATATAAACGAGTAATGAGTCAACTTGTTGTATGCACTTACTCATTGCTCCTACATCGTATTTGTCTTTTCTGGCATCACAATAGACTTTAGATAACTGAGGTCTTGACCTCTATCCATTCATGAAATCTAGTTTGTCTTTTAATATTCTAAATTATATATTGTTTATTCTAAAGACCAGGTGATTATTTACCTGACGTTTTCTTTGGTCAGACAAGTTCTTCTTTTGATTTTCATGCAAGTCACAAACCCTAAAAACAACGCCAAGTCCAGAAAAATTCGATAATCGTCACTACCAAACTTTTCTTAATTTATCCTTCTGTAGTTTTTGTCTTAGAATCGATTCCTGCTTTGGGCATTTTTATATCGTTCAAATAAGCCTATAAAAAGAATGCATATTTTAACAATAAACGAAAACATTTGCCTAATTTGCATAAATTTTCTGCAAATAAATTCCTAAATAATAAATTTTATAAAGTGATATTGTATTTGATACAATTTGAATAGTTTGTACTAAAAAATTTCCCTGCCTAGGTAAAGTCATATATCAATACATGTATTAATTTCTCAAAAATTTATTCAAATATGATAATTATCAAATTAAATATGCAAGATTTAAAAAATGTTCCAAGCACAAATCGAATCTACAGGAATAATAAGCCTAGAATGAATTAAGTAAAGTTTGGCAGTGGCGATTATCGAACTGATCTGTGGTTTGTTCTGTCGATTATTGCATATATACATATTTAAATATGCAAATTAGTTATTAAAATGATGCAAATATAAAATAATAAGACTAAGGTAGTCACAGGATCAATATTTTCTATGTGAGGCTATTATTATAAAAAGAATGCCTATTTTAACCAAAAAAAACTTTTCCTATTTCGCATTATTTATCTGCAATTTACTGCGTAAAAACCAAATTTCACATGAAGGGACGTTATTTCTTATACAAATCGAATCTTTTGTACCCATCTTACTTCATTTTGCCTACTTGCAGTCAAATATTGAACAAATTTATGTATACATGTATAATATATATTTTTGTTAATTTATTCAAATATGCAAATCATCCCATGAAAAATGCACGATACAAAAATAATTACTCGTACACATGATATTGGCTGTGGTCACGAAACGTTTTGATATTGAACATGTTGGACACATGTTATACTGATGAGGCCCTAACATACGTATGCTGACCCAAAGATAGAGAAAAAAATGCAGAGATAAGTCTTTTTCACGGAACAAATTGAAGGATGATAATTAATTTTCACCAGATGCCTAATATTTACTAAGGTAGAAATGCATCTATGTAAAAGCTCTACGTTAAAGCACGGAATTGCATAAAAAGGATCCATGGACAACCATTATTCTTAAATTACAGGGAGCCGATGACACATTTTCAGTTTTTGTTTTAGAGAGAACACTTACTGGTTAGGGCTAGAATATGGCGGCTGTGAAATAAATAACGAATGGATATGGGCAAACTGTGTCAGGGCGGACTGGTCTCTATGGAAACCAGGTCACTTGGTCAATACCACCCGCACATGTGCTTTTGTCTCCACGGAAGACAGATGGGAGAGTGATTCATGCGATAGCGACCATCTTCCTGTCTGTGAAAGAAGCTATGGTATGATCACATGCATGATATGTCGTCCCAGATCTCCTTTCATGTAACCGCTGCTTTGAATAGAGCTCCAAAATTTAAACATGTGACCATCATGATTACACTAGGACACCCCCTGTCGTCGGTGTGATTCTAGGCCCTGTGCCAGAAACGGTGTTAACAGACCAACGAGAGCGGTTGTCCCATTTTATTTTATTTGGAGCTGGATGCACAATGTCATACCACGCTCTTATTAGTCTGATTACAATTTTTTGCTCAGTGCGCACCCTGGTGTACGAAGCGACAATATTTGCTATACAAAGCAGCGGCTACACGAGAGCAGATCTGGCACGACTGAGTTTGGAGCGAAAATAAGTTTGTAAATCATACATAACGCAATACATATGCACATATATTAATATGTATAACTTGTTAAATCATTTAATTTTACCACATGAGCCTAAGGAAATCATGATTGATCTTTTCTTGCAATAATGTTTTCGATAAAATAATCAGTAAACAATTTTTCACGTTGTCATTCAGAGAGGAAGTCAGCAAGGCATTGTTTTTGGCGCGACAAAGGGCGGCTGGCTGAATACTGTGTCATTAACAGCAACACACAGTCAGGAAACTGGCCTAATTTTATCTGTGGTCGTCATGGGATGACCGAAACGCAAATCGAAAACGAAGAGAAACTCTTAGACATCATGAAACTGGACATCTGGAAAAGCCGGTAACTAAAAAATTAATTGTTGTTTAGCTCATCCGGCTATAGGCCATGGCGGTGCGTCCGTCTGTCCGTCCGTACGTCCAACAAAAATGGTTCTTCTCCTTTATTTCTCGAATGATTTTGATTTTGTTTATTTTATCTGATGGACTAGACGCGGATTTTTAAACTTCTACACATTAATCCAAACCTTTTCAAAATCACATAAAATGCTTCTTTTCCTGTAATCCTCAGCAAAACTTGTTTGTTTTACCTGATTTGGATTGGAGCTGTTTTCGAAACATTACAAAGAATTTTGAATCTGCAGGTTGGGCCTCCCAGTATACCTACTTTCAGTGATGAAAATTTCAGTTCCTGTAATTGATTTTTTATGTTCCTGGTATGTCAGATGAGGACTACCTCAGTGATGTTTTGGTTATCACATTCAAGGTGGATATTGTTAATAGAAAAAGAACGACATCACCGGTATGATATCTGTAGGGCATGCTGAATATACAGTGGTTTGTGAGTATTCTGCTTACAAAATAACCTTATTTGTTATTCGGTCAGCTTTATATGCATATAGTTATGCTAATAAGACACCTGCATAATGTGGCCTGTTTTTCCTGAAGCTTGAATATTCATGAACATTCATGACGATCTCTTGTGTTTATACTAACTTTTATATTTTGTGGTAGATAATAGCATGAGAGGGAACGGCAAAGTAGAAAGATTAATAGGTTGGGTTAAGTTTTATTTGAAGGTGATTATAGCATAATTTAGATGATTGGGTATTAAAGTGAGGAAAACAAGTTCAATTAGTGGGAAGTTTGGTTGGTTAAGTCTCAGTGGGGTGGGCTCAGTAATGCTTGTAATATCGCTCACCCGGGAACTATATTGTGTCAAGCACCTGTGATGTAGGGAGCTTCAATGAGATGCCTGGGTGTCTGATCTTTCAATGCAGAGAATTTAATATTTGAACATTGTTAAAAGGTCGAAAACACTCGCGTGGTCCTGTGAAACTAATGCTTTTTCCGGAAGTCCATAATCCATCTTGATCAAGGTACAGTCCAGTGATGTAGTCGAGTCTGAGTCCAAGTCCAGGCAACTCGAGTCCGAGTCAAAGTCCAGAGTCCATGAACTTCGAGTCCAAGTCCAGGCATTCGGAGTCCAAGCCGGAGTTCAATACAAATCTATTTATTCAAAGAATGTAAGAACAGAAATTTGTTAGTATCTTCTGTATTTTTATGTGATTTAATGCATGTGCTCCTTCCTATAATGTTTCATTATATTTATTTCTCATTGCAGAGCAAACTCTTGCTATTATGTAGGTAGTTGGCTTGTATATCAAAGTCTTTAACATTACGTGAAAAAAAAATATGTTATTCTACTGGACTCGAGGTAGATTCAGCCTGATTTCTCGAGTCTTTATCTCCGGGTCCGCGTCCCAGTCCGTTTCCATGTCCCTCGAGTCCGACTCCTCAAAAGCATGGACTCGAGTCCGGGACTTGGGCTCTTGTCGTTCATCATTGAGACTTTTAAGCAACTAACTGCTACCACTCGATGAAAATTAAAAACAGTGGTGTTTATTTAACAACTCCAGTTTTTCTATTGATCTTTGACCTCTTAATATCACTTAAGCTTATCATATGGGAGGCTACTGGTATATTTATATGAGATTGCCGACTTACAGGGCTTGCAAGTAGATAAAAAGTCACCTGATGATACATGAATGACAATATTTACAGTTATGATATAATTAATATTTTCTCTGAGTTCCATAAAGGAATCGACAGCTATCACTGAAGTTCACCCTGTGATATAGACCAACTGATGTCGCTGGAGTGGGGCCTTAACGTGTGTTTATAAATTGTTAAGCTTTGTTTCGAATTTTTAGCAGATAACACATAAAGATGATATTAATAGAGGTGGCTAGGTAACCATTTCATCCAGGTAATGATTTTCTTTACATCTTCAAACATATGTATTGTCAGAACTTGAAATATTTATGGCACAAACTTAGATTTGAAATTATATATTATAGAGCTCTGCTACGATCAAGATACAGAATAGGATTAGATCTGGTGAATGGTACTTGGACATGGGCAGATGGGAAGAATGTCACGTGGACAAACTGGGACACGGATTGGCCACGTGAAGAACCGAATAAACCAAGTGCACATATATTGAGCCATAAATGGCAGAACTGCAAAGGCCGCAAAGTTATATTTTGCGAAAGAAACCTATCAGGTAGGAACTGAAATATGCCTAATACCGTTAAATATGGACAAACCTTACGTTTCTGAGAAAATTAATCTAAGAAATAAGTTTATGGTGTGTTTGTATAGGATATTAATCTTTCTTTTGGCAAAAAACAATTTTCAAGCAAAAAAATTGTCGTTTTATATTTCAGGCCTACAACCCGCAACGGTATCCACCCCAAATGTGCCGACTTCCGGTTTAGTAAACCTGAACAACATGGCGACGACAAAGGCTGACTCAAGATTAATGTTTCATTCCAAACAAATAGGTAAACTATGAAGCACTCACAAAAACTCCGCCAAAATATGTATTCAAATCCATACCGGCGGAAATGTAGTCAATTTATGTCCCACCATTCACTTATTCCCTGAAAGTGATATTGACTCAAAACGCAATTTTAAAGAAATTCTTATACCCAATTCTTCTATAAAATTTGAAAACCACTGAAAATGTTTGATTATATTGTGTTGTGAAAAAGTAACAAAACATTGAGTGGCCATCTTTTTGTAATGGGGCCGATTTGAGTGATAACTGACTTAAAGAGCTTATCAGACGTAATGGTGGTGGTAGTGGTGTGGTGGTGGGGGGTGGGGGGGGGGGGGGGGGGGGGGAGCCGCCTCCAACCCGATCCCTCGATTAATTCGACTAAGAAGTTCAACTGAAACCTTACGGTCAGCGAGCCAAACCATCCACCAACAAGGCTCAGGCACGATGGTGAGAAAGTACAGTCCAGTTTCCAGAGGCTACCCATTAGATGTATTACTGGCCGGCAAACAGCAGCTTTTGTGGGCAATCATAATATTTCTTAACATGTTTTAAGGAGACAGGAGCAAACATTGGGTCGAAATTAGCTGGATCCGGATCCATATTTTAATTTTACTGATACCTCCTAAACAGTTTTTCTTCTTTCATCTATTCTCCAAAAATTCCATAGAAATTCGTTGAAAACCTTTTTAGATATGACATGAATACACACACACACATAATCAGGACGGGGAGAATCATATTGTGCAATCGACACGTCCGAAAGACAGTGGCCTTATAAATGATACAGTTTCAAAATCAAATAATGGTATATCAGGGATAAAGTAAACAAATTTTATCTCGGCTAACATTTTTATCATGATAATGTATTAACAACGCGGTTATACATTTAATATGTCTGTATGCATGTAGCTTAGCAGTTGTTTCCATCAATTGCTTGATATATTGTAATAATAGGACCCTGTCATACGCAGTGTTAGAACTAATTCATAATATATTCATATTTAGGCAAGAAAATTCTATGTAAGATAAGTTTGGTCATAGGTATATTTTTTTCTATTTCTGACGGCAGTATATGTATCAGGGTATGTTAACAACAAATATATAATTCATGAACAGCATGAGGTTTGTATCCTGAGAAATATGTGGCGGACATTCCTCAGGACAACAGGCAGAGTGCCCCCCTACCAACAACCCCCACCAAACTCTCTTATGGCTTCCCATCAACCCTACATAATATATAACATTGGTTACTAAAGTTACATTAGCTCCTTTTTTGAAAATATTATTACCATTGTTTTAATAATCCTACAAACCTTTATAGGCTTAAATTAAGGACGATTTAGTATGACCATTAAAAGAAGTATCCTACATGTTCTTATTATGAGATGCATACTTGGAAGATTATTGACGTAAATGTGAAGAAACCATTAACTGGATGACGGAATTATCCTTACTCTGTCCTAAGTTGTGCGTTTTATTCCGCTAAAAAGGTGAGGGGGTAAAAACCATGGTCTATGATGAACAGTGAAATAAATATATATAATATAATATTTAGTTTACTTCTGTCTTACTTATACATATAATTTTATCCTTAGTTACCGGTTGTTCATCCCCACCGAGTGTAAAGAACGGTCACATTTCTGACGTGGAATACGAAGGAGGTCAAGAAGTGATCAGTTACAGATGTGATCAGATGTATCGCTTCTCAACAGGAGATGCAGGGTTTAAAATAAAATGTCAGTCGGACCGCATGTGGAGCCGACAACCGCCATCATGTAACGGTATGAAATATAAAGTATCTATACTGACATATAGCAAATCATCATTGGAAATTTTCGGTATAAATGAATATATATATATATATATATATATATATATATATATATATATTTTTTTTTTTTTTTTTTTATTAAAGTTTTTTTTTTTTTTTTTATTGAATCAAAAAAAGTACAGGCACAGAAACATTTTTAAAAATGGATGAAAAAACAGGAGACAATCTGGCACAGGTGAGATATAATCTCTGCAAGCAAAACACTTCAATAGAACAAAAATTGTTACTAATCCTTAAATTTTAACAAATCTATAATACACATGCAACCTTTTATATTAATGCACACCTGGTACCTAGCTACCTGTGTACTAAACCTATTTTTTAATTATAAAAGATAAGTTAACTTCATCTGACCCTAGGGCCCTATAAAAAACTTGATCTAATTCATTCTAATCTTCAAGTAACTGACTGCCTGATTACAATATATACCTTACTAGCTGTGAATACAAAAAAAAAAATATGTTGATTTCCTGTTGCAAATTAAACCAGATATCCCCATATCACCTTATAAAAAAAATATAGCTTTGGTTTTCTAATATAACAATCTTTGTATGATTAATACATCATTCAATTAATCCTGACCTAGTGGATGTTTATTTACCTATTATTGTAAGAGAAGATTAACAGTTTTTACAATGAATAGCTATTGCCAGAATGGCAGACCAAGTACACCCATGGGACAATTTACATTATACCCTATTAATTGTTATTTTTACATGCTTTAAATCTCTCTTGTCACCTAGTGATAATTAAGTGAAACATACATATCTTTATGCTATAACTGTCACCTTTTAAATTGATGAAAATTACATTCATGAGACAAACAAGTTGTAATGGTACATAACATTGCCTGTCTTACCGTTAATATATGATACAGACTTCCCTATACAGACCTAACTCAGTAAAACTTAAGTAACCACGTTTTTATAATTAATCACAATTCATTGCCCATTTATATATGTATGCTAGCAATACACTTTACCCTTATGTGAAAATATAAATGAACATTCCTTTTTTATTGATTATTTATAACAGTTGTTATCACATATATCTACTCATATCATTAACATACTTTTATCAATCACTTAAATGTCTACGTGTAAACTATTTCATGATAAAAAAAAGACCCTAGAACCCTAAATTATAAATTTAAGATTGGTGTGTTACTGCTTTCTGTAAAAAAGTTCAGTTTCTTCCATTTTTTATCATGTACAATAGTATTTCCTTTCTTATAAGCAATATATTTTTCTATTTCCTTCACATGTTTTATAAACAAGATTGCTCCTTTCAAAGAAGGCTTGTTGCTTTTACCTCTACAATCATATATATATTTTTTAACAAAAAGTACAATACTGCCTATAATGTCTGTATAATCACCTAATATTATTGGTGCACAGTCAAACTTAAAATCCTGTTCAGCCACTTTATTCTCTTTTAACCATAAAAGTATATTTGACCATACTAACTTGACAAATGTGCATGACCAAAATAGATGAATGTATGTTTCATCTTCTGACTTACAAAATGAGCACCTGGGGTTGTCAATTATATTTGATTTATACAAATGACTATTAAGATACATAATACGATTAAGTAATCTGAACTGGAACATTCTAAATTGCACTGAGTTTGAAACTTTTTTCAGTTTAAGGAAAGCACTCAAAATGCTTTCCCAGCTGGATATATTCAAGTCTATAGCCCACTTAATTATGGGTTTGTTGAGACAACATAGATCTTTTCAACCATTTTACAGTAAACCTGCTTAGTTACCTTTTTCATGCTAAAAAGGGTTTCTATATTGTTTTGAATCTGGTGTATTTCTTTGTTTACTTTAAGAATTTTTTTCCAATCATTTGGTATTGCATCCAACATACCATTGTACCAAAGCAAGTTTATATTTAAATTGGTACGTGCCTGAAATTCTTCATATGTAAGAAATCTGAAGAATCCTCTATTTTTCACTATAATATCTTTTATGTATATTATGCCTGAGTTGTAAAGTTTTCTAAAAAATAATACCTTATTATCAATCTTTATATGGGAATTATACCACAGAACCTGGCCAAAAATATCTTTCACTTCTGTTGGTATGCAGAAATTAAATTTACACCATGCTTGCATGACTTCTTTCCAAAAGATGTCTTTTAAATAGATCTCATCCAAATCTTCTGGATTGAGATTACATTGAAATGTAAGCTCCCCCATAGGTAAGGTACTTAATATATGATTTTTCCAAGGATTGTCAGGTTTTTTCTTTAAGATTCTTTCAATCCATTTTATTTTTAATGCGCAATTTTGAGTTTCAGGGTGGATCATATTCAATCCACCTTTACTATAAGGAGCTATTAATGTCAATCTTTTCACTTTGTCTGGTTTGTATGACCAAACAAATTTATATAGAATTTTTTCTAGTTCTTTAAAATAATTGGCTTTAGGAGCAGGAAGGACAGACCACAAGTAAATTAATTGTGACAAAGCATAACATTTTATTAAAGTGATTTTCCCAGCTGGTGTCATGTATCTGTTTGACCATGTACTTAATGTTTTTCTTATGGATTCCAATTTTGGATTGTAATTGTCTTCTATTATTTTATTTAAGGATGGTCTAAGTAATATACCCAGAATATTAACTGGACCCTCTGACCATTTTAGACCTTTTCTCTCTATTGTTCTTTTAGCTTGGCTTATACCTGGTTGGTTATGTACCAAAGGCATAACTGCAGTTTTCCCTAGATTAATTTTAAGACCTGAATTTTTTTCAAAACATTTCATTATATTCACACTATCAATAACACTGTTAATGTCTGAGAATAAAAAAACTGTGTCATCAGCATATTGCAGTATTTTATATTTATGTTCATTGAAGCAGACTGCATTTAATTTATTATCTTCTCTAATTTTTTTTGCTAACAATTCTGCACATATTATAAAAAGGTATGGAGACAGGGGACACCCCTGTCTCACTCCCCTTGACATTTTGAAGAATTCTGAGCACCACCCATTATTTATAATACATGTTTTCCCTTCATGGTATAATACTTTTATCCAGTTTATTATATTTTTTCCAAACCCAAAATATTCCAATGCTTTCCAAATGAACGGCCATTCTAAGCAATCGAAAGCTTTTTCAAAATCTACTGTTGTGAGGTACCCTTCTTTATCTTGTTCAACTGTATTATTTATAACTGTAATGATCTTATTTATATTCTCCCCTATGTACCTACCTTTAATGAAACCTGTCTGATCCTCATTAATTAATCTTGGTAAAACAGATTTGATTCTGCTTGCTAGGCATTTTGAAATGAGTTTGTAATCAGTGTTCAGTAGTGTAATTGGCCTCCAATTTTTTATTTCAAGAGGAGATTTATTTTTTTTTTTTGGTAACAAAGTAATAACTCCCTGTCCCTGGGTGATACTTAAATGTCCAACATTTAGTCCATATCTAATAGCTGACAGAAGGGGTTCCTTGATATCTGTCCAAAAATGTCTATAGAACTCTGCAGGGAGACCATCCAATCCAGGTGATTTATCCATTGCAAATGACTTTAAAATTTTAAAAATCTCCTGTTCTTTAACCAGTTCATCGCATAAAATTCTCTCATTCTCTGAAAGTCCCTCATTAAGTCCTATATTAGGAAAAAAACTGTTATCTTGAATTGTTTGGTTGGATAAACTAGATTGATAGAGATTTTCATAATAATGTTTTTCAGCTCTCAAAATTTCTATTTGGTCAGATATTTGCCTCCCATCATTGAGGATCAATTTATTTACTGTTTTTTTATTAAAGTTCCTTTTCTCCAAGTTCAGAAAATATTTAGTTGATTTTTCCCCCTGCTCATACCACCTGCATTTACTTCTGAATAAAGCCCCTTTTCTTTTCTCCTCCAAATATTTTTCTAGCTCTCTTTTGGTTTCTTCTAATTCAGTGTGACTGTTAGAGTTCTGTAGAAATTTAATCTTGTTTTCTAATTCCAAAATTTTACATTTTTTCTTTGCATTTAACCTTTTGCTGAAAGCTATAGATTCACGTCTAATATACATTTTAATGATATCCCAAAGTAAGGGTGGGTTGGCTTCTTTATTTTCTGTTTGTGCATTTTGTATAGTTGTCCTAATAATGTCAGTATACTCTTGATTATGTAATAAGGTACAGTTTAATTTCCAGTATCCTGGACCCTTTTCATGTAAATGGGCATTCAACTCAAGAATCACACCTTCATGATCTGAATTATAGACAGGAATAATATCGGTGTTTGTTACCATTCCTTTCAGACCACATGATACCAAAAAATAATCTAGTCGGCTTCTTACTGGTGATGGTAAAATACGGGACCAAGTATATTGTATTTTATCTGGATTACACAATCTCCACATATCACTTAATTGGGTTTCTTCCATGTATTCTATAACAATTTTCCTAGCTTTGTTATTATTATGACGCTGTTTAGTCTGGTCTAACTTTAAATCAAGGACTAAATTCCAATCACCTCCAATAATTCTATGATCATTAGATATACTCTCAATCTTCTGAAATAATTCTTCATAAAAGCTTGGTAAATCATTATTTGGACCATAAATATTGACTAATGTCAATTTATAATCACCCAATATACAATCTAATATAACAAACCTCCCATCAGCATCCACAATCTGCTGTAAAATTTCACAGGATATATTATTCTTAATTAAAATAGCTGTACCCCTCGCGTTTGAATCCCCATGGCTGAATACAACCCTGTGACCCCATTCTGCCCTCCATTTGCATTCAGTTTTGTTACTGCTATGCGTTTCCTGCATAAAAATGATTCCCACATCAGTTTTCTTGTTTAACCAGTAAAATATCTGCCTTCGCTTAGAAAAATTACCCAAACCACGGACATTAATGGACATAATCTTCACTACTTTATTTCTCGACATTAGTATAAAGATGTAAAGTACTGTCTAATAGTAATGTCAGTGATAGTGAACTAAAGATTTGTAATGATAATAATAAAAGTATACATTATTAACTTTCATGATTACATGAACATGGGTGACCTGGCTAGAGGTCTGTTTCGTAATGACCTGTATCTCTACATAGTTATTCACGAAAAGTTCACCACTGCGAGAAAAAAAACAAATATGTATACAAAACATCGCCTGATGTACCTGGGTGATATTAGGTGATAAACCTGAACAACATTGCCAAATTCAACAATTTTCGATTCACAGAGAAGCATTGTTCCTAAATGGATCTAAATAAATAAAAAAAAATAAAAAAAAAATAAATGTAAATATGATACCACTCCCTGTCACTGGACTCTGGACCGTTAATTCTCTCTTGGACCCCGTCTCATAGCCCCTGTATGTTGTTTACGTCGCCATGTAGCCTTTAATTAGTGACATTGAAACACACGTGGTGGCGCTTCGATATTATTTTTGTTGCAGCGCCCCCTATCAATAATTCTAATAACTAATTCGGTCGAGGTGTTCCAAATGAGTGAGCCGCCTCAAAGTTGCGCATGCGCTATGACTCTGCCACGTGTCTTTTCATGCCAGCTTATATTGTTAATTAACCAATGGCAACCTGTGTAAAGGATGAAAAACAATACATTATGAAATAATTATGTGCAGCATGAACA
The DNA here is from genome assembly GCA_026874595.1 of Sipunculus nudus. NCBI lineage: Eukaryota > Metazoa > Annelida > Sipuncula > Golfingiida > Sipunculidae > Sipunculus > Sipunculus nudus. The sequence goes on along the minus strand of CM049312.1, from coordinate 82,190,965 downwards.
ACCAAGTCCTTATCTTATTGTCTTCAGTTGCCTCGAGGGTTTGTTGCTTGCTGGTCTTGTATCGGCACCCGTTCACCGTTAATAAACAGTTGTCCCCGCCAAAACCTCACGCGTGCTCCGTCGTTATATGCCGCATTCATTTGTGGTATGGCCCTCTGCTTTGTGTTGTAGTCTGTGGCTGTAAGGTCTTCTGCGAAATGCATGTCCCCGTCTTTAATTTTCTTTTTGGCTTGTTTCAGGACTTCGTTTCTCACCGGTCTGCTGTGAAACCGTACTAGTATATGTCTGGGTCTTTCTCCTTTTCTACCGGTTCTGTGTGCATTTTCTATTTTACTGCGAATTTCTACTTCCCCTAGGTCTCCCAGAATTTTATTTGTTTTAATTATTCTAGCAGCAGTATTTAAACAGTTCTCCGCCGTTCCTATCTCTTTCACCCCAATAATTCTAATATTCCATTCCCTGGAGTATCTCTCCTGTTTATTTGCCTCCTCTGCAATAAGTTTTCTAATTCTGTCTAATTCCAGTTCTTTCAGTCTGTTTTGTTCTTTCAAGGAGGTAATCTCCGCATGCAATTCTGCGGTTTGTTTTGTCAGCATGTTTTCACGCTTTTCGAGCACGGCCACTCGTTGGTCAAGGGCATTAAGTCCTGTTTCTATAAATTTAACATTTTCTTTAATATTTTTCTGGTCTGCTGTTAATGCCATTAACTGTTTGGTAATATCAGTATGTAAGGCACTTATCTGTTCACTGATTCTTGCATTGTAGTCCTTCATAAGGTCCGCCAAGGTTTTCTGCAACTGGTCATTTGTTATTGGGGTGTCCTTCACGTTGCATGCACTGGCTCCCATAACCTCCAACTCTGACTGTTCGTCTGGAACGTCTTTTTGCAGAAATTTATCCATATCTCCGCTTGTGCTGGCCGTCTTTTGTTTGCCTTTGCCTCGAGGAGGCATATCTTCTTACTTTGATTAATATTTAGACGACGTACTGTCTAAAATTTTACGTGTTGCGGGACCCTAGAAAAAACGTGTCCCCCCCCTTGATCATGTGACCGGAAGTCATATATATATATATATATATATATATATATATATATGATCAAAATATCAAATTTATAAGCACGTTTTATTTTATATATAAGGCTGTTGCAAAATTCCGTTTTTATCAGAGGAATGAACAAGGATAAACGTCAAGTATGAACCATGTAAATATAAAAAATGTAATTATTTTTTTTTTCAAAATGGAATTCTTAGTTGACGAAAGATTCCTGCAATATATATACATCTTGGATTATTAGTGTACAAGTGTCCAGTTTTACCGCTGCTGTCTCATGCCACCCCGGATACGTCACAAAGAGATTACACGACCATTGTGACGTACACGTGTGACGTAGGATGGACTTTCTCTGACGGAAGTACGCGAAGGACATTGGTATGTTTGGAGACGGAACAGTGGAGCTCTGAATTAGAGGACTGTGTCCGTAAGTAAACTTTTTTTGTTATTGGTGGAAACCGCCCTTATTTTTTCATGCGAGCTTAACTTTATATTTGTACGTATGCAGAATTGCATTCCAGTATCGAACTCCGTGACAGGGCAGTATCACAAGCTTCTTATCATTTTATATCCTGGTATCAACCAGGCTCGGGAATTACTGCACCTGCGGGCCCTGGGTGCGTAATCGCGTAATTGCTGGGTCGTACCACCGAGGAACCCCCGAAAGGCGCACTCGTTTGTGAGTGAAACTCACGATTAAGGCCTGCAAAACGAACATCTTCCTGATAGGCACTGTGGGATGGTCAAGACCACTTGTCTCAACTGTCAAACTTCAAATTCAAAATTTGTTACCAACGACAGCGGGTGTCGCATGTTAAAAATTTGGTCTTTAGCACAGAGCAATGACTCGCTCTCATTGGTCTGATTAAAATTCTGGTGTTTGAACCAAGAGAACAGCTATAGCGTTACATGTCACATCCATTTCTTTTCACTGCAGCAAAGTCCTGTCAAGAGAACGTGCATCCAGGCAACACCATCACAAAGTCTTGTTCCGAGGGTCAAAGGTTAAATGATGGTCCAAGGACATCATCAGCGTCCTGCAGTGCTTTAGAGAAGTTCGATAAAGATCTTGGCGAATGCAGTGGTAATCTTTACTTAGTTACTGTTCTTTTGAACAACAGTGTGTTGATATAATGCGAATATTATGTGATTTAAGAAAAAAATACGTCTTTGTTTAAACAAGAGCAGAATGAAACACATACATTCACACTTTTTTATTGCTTAATCTCTAGAATGTTAAAAAGAATATACAAAGAAAGGTTCCGCTATATGTTCATTTAAGGGGAAGCTACCAATAAAACATTTTAATTAAATATAATATAAGTAGCAGGTCTCATCATATAAATAGTGCATAAACGGTCAGTTTCTGGTGGTTAGTTTTGTCAGAAATTATACTTGTGAAACATTGAAATCGTTCCTATTTTTTTTTTTTTCAAATTAAACTGATATGTAAGCATCAATGATGTAAGTATCATTCTGAGATCGCTTATTGAGTGTAAATGGATTCGATTGCGAGTAATTTGCGCAAACCCATTTGAACAATAAAGGCCGTAGTCTCTCCTGATGTAAGAAGGGGATAACGCCAGTAACCTACTTTTACGCATAACATGCTTTGAGATGTGCAATACAGGAAATTAAACCATTATTATCCAGTAGAAGATGTGTACATTGGTGGGGCTACAAAATTATAATCCTAATGTCATATATAGACAATGGGTTCTTCCAGCGGGGGATCCGATAAGCAAGACAGAGAGACGAGGGGAAGGCAGTTTGAGCCTAGGCGTGTGAATGAGACGGAGATAGTTAAGCAACGGCGAAACTAGTAGCCAGCAACCCTCCATCTAACATTACAATATGATTATCACATATACATACTCTAATCTGCTAGACGCCTTTTGTTACCAGAAAACAATTGTCCCCCACTGCCACTCCATGACCATACAGACGTAGTGTTATATACCGGTGCAAGGGAGGGTTCCCAAGCAACCTTCATGTGTCACCCTGGTTACCAACTGTCAAGCGGAGACATGCAGCAAACGGTTACCTGTACGGGCGGAACATGGACGCCAAAACTGCAGCCCTGTCTAGGTGAGCTGGTGTAGATGGTGGTCACAAGATGTCACAGGTTTGACTAACCTAAAGCATAACTTAACTATCAATCGCTGTATAATTTAAGGTAGGACATATACATGTAGTTATGAATTATATCAGCTATTTCGCTTTGACCGGAATACAAAATGGAAATATAATACATGTATGTTTCACATACTTAGCAATCCTAATATCGCCAATAAGGAGCGCCCAGTCAAATTTTATGATTTTGAAGAAATACCACCAAGAGGCGGGGTTATTGTTTTGCCGGCATGGGTTTGTTTGTTTGTCTGATAGAAACTTTGCTCAAACATTTTCACGCACTTTTATAAATTTCAGGATAGCTCGGCAATGATACAAGGAACAATTTTTTTTTAATTGTGGGGGTAATGAAGGTCACCATCTGGATTCAGGGATCTTTTTAACGAAAAATGCTGCATTTCGGACAATGCCATATGGGGGAATAAGCTGCCTGGACGGAGGTCTGCGCTCTCTGATTGCTTTTACAGATTCATTTTTTTTTATTTTTCCGAAATATTTCAGAAATACATTGTGATGTGATGCCTGTCGCAGTCAACGCTGTGGTGTCACAGACCGAGAAAACAACTTACGTGTACGGGGAGTCTGTCAATCTGACTTGTATCCCGGGGCAACGGTTTGAAGATGGCCGCACACACAGTACCGTCAAATGTGTCGGTCAAAATGTTTGGCGACCTGTCATACGATGCGATAGTAAGTTAAGTAAAATGAATTAAACCCTATAAAAGGTTTACTTTTTCTTACATGTAAATATTTACCCTAAGTACCAATAGATGAAGGTTACATTAATGATGAACAGATTTAAAACTCATTTTTCTAATAGTTAATTTATAAAATTCCTCATTAATTGTATTTATTAAAGAACAAGGATACGTTAATCCTAATTAATCTAAAGTTTTACTAGATACTTTAGCTTCAAGGGTTTGATTCATACCCTTCAAACATAAAAAAAAATGTTCCCTAATTTAAAAATTAACGTCGCTTTTAAGCATGATTTAAGGAACCAAGACGTTTTATGAAGCCCACTTTATTATTAATATTATTATTATTATTATTATTACATGAAAAAGTATATGCTTTAGCTGATCGCTGTTCCCCGGTTCCAAGTATTGAAAACGCAACATCCAATACAACCAGTGCCACTGTGGGAACTGTCGTTGGATACAATTGCTACCATAATTTTAAGATGCAAGGGCCGGCGAATATTATATGCTCCGGGTCAGTAACGTGGACCGGTGCCTTGCCGGGATGTCACCGTACGTGTCTTTACCGTTGAACATTTCTTTTCGATATTCTAGTTTAAAATTATTTTCAAATTCTCCTTTAGCTAAATTTACTCGTGTTGGTTATTGATGACATTTACTGATCTGTGCATACACGAAAACACAGAACGCCAATGCAGTCACCCGCCAAAGTCCCTGAACGCTGACGTCATAGTGAATGGGAATTGGCCAGGAGACACTGCAAACATTTCGTGTCACCAGGGCTATAGCTTTCAAGACGGATCATTCTGGAAGAAGATAACATGTGGATTCAATGAAACGTGGATGGGTTTCAGCTCATGGTTTAACTCTTGTCAGCGTATGTGTATTTTGTACATATTTTCGTACTCCTTGACCTTTCATAACAATGGTTGGATAAGCAATTTTTCGGCATGTTTAGTCACATATTTTCCTCAATCTAATCCTAAAATCCTGACATACGCCATGTTGAAAGTTTCTAAACATAATTATCAAGTCTATGTGCTACACATTCGCAAAAATACTTAACTTTGGTTAATTAACCGTGTTCTGGTATAGATTTTAATGTGTCTTGTAAGTAGGGAGTTATACCAAATTAACATCCCAGTGAAATTTGCTAGATGCAGACTTACAAAATAGATGCCATCAACTTCGCATATCATGTTAACCTTGGTCCCCCGAAAAAAATTATAATCCTAAATGATATGATTAAAATATGATCTATTATCCCATCTTATGAAAAAATTATCTTACACACGCATTACTTGAAATTAAAAAAATGTTGATTGCAAAGCGTCTTTCTCTGACTAAACTGCTCCCTTTGGATTCTCTGAAATATGTTCATCTGTTTATTTTACACAATTTTACTCAATTTACGTGCTATGGGGACAAAAAACCATTGATGCCAGATGAGATATACAAATTTGTTATCTAACATGTATTTCCTAAAAATAAACTAATAGGAAAACATGAACAGTAGAACCTCGAATATCCGAATGTGTTGGGACATAAAATAGTTCGGACATTTGAGGTTACGGATATGCGAGGTACACCATTTTTCAACAGGTATACTATTACTACAGATACACATTGGCATATCAAGTTCCAATATAATCCTCTTATCCTGATTCTACCAGTAACTTTGTATCATCAGGACTTTTGTTCTAAGTCTCATTTTCATTTAAAAATCAGCGAACCATTAACCATTATTAAAATATATTTTAAAAAGAAAATTAGCACCTTTTTGTATATACATGCTTATAAAGGTAGCGTTTATGTTCAATCTCGGTATTTTGTTGTATCTGATTTCAGCCGTTTATTGCCCTCATCACCTGTCTGTCCTTTATGGCACCTCAAATGTGCGGGACAGAGTTTACAATTCTACGGCCTACATCCGGTGTCAGCCGGGCTTTGTCTTCTCTGACGGACGAGAGGAAATAACTATAACGTGTGGCCCAAAAGGACAGTGGCAACCGGAAGTTTTTTCTTGTAAAAGTATGTTTAATTTTACGTATTAACATGTTACCTTATAATACATGAACCGTGTTATAAATGTTTTCATTTATATTTCAATAGAGATTTAAATAATTTTCCCCAAGAGATAACAATGTTAAATGACGTGTGTATTGGAGTAGGGGTAAAAATCTTTTCTTTTTTTTTTTACACAAAAGGCCCGCCGGGCCTGTAGATAGGGAAATTTATAGGCCCAAAGCAGTTTACAGGCCCGCAACATTCCCTGACCATAAACCTTTAGTTATAAAATAACCGAAAGTTACAAACTTTCTTTAAATTTTCTTTACAATGTAAAGTAAAGAAAGCAAAAAGTTTTAATGGGAGTACAGAAGGATCCATGTTTATTTAGTTAAAATTATGTAAATTCATTAAATATATCACTTAAAAGCTGCAGCAGCTGGATGTGGATGTTAACCAATTAAATATGTTTTCCTAATTCAGTGCGGCATTGTCCCCCATTTCCCGTCTGGGCAAACAAAATGGCAAACAGCACCGACACTAAATACGCTACTGTTTTGAATTATTCCTGTATTGAGGGATTCGAGTTTGTGAACTCTGAGGAAATGTACGAAATTTCTCGGTGCGGATCATCAGGGTCATGGCAGCCTACCCTTTATGAGTGTCAAGGTAAGACAGGTCTTAACTCAATGAAAATTGAATAAATCCTGCGGTCTATTCCGATATGCTTTGAAAATATATTTTTGTTTTATGTTTTTATAAGTAGTTTTTTATGCTTACATTTTATATAAATGTGATATTTTCGTCATACATGTGTCCTTATTTATATAGCCCTTGTATTATGTTTGTTCCTTGAAAAATTATTTTTTCATTATTTTGATTATTTTGCACAAACTCAGTTGCTAACATTAATATATGCAACTCCTTCATTGTTTGTACAAACTCTTATAGCTGTCTATTTTTTAGGCCTCATAAAATTTATTGGTATTATAGGTATGATAGTATTTGTTTTATATTAAATGTATTTTTCAGAAATAGCTCTGGGAACTAAAACATTACCCCCAGCAGAAGCTAAACAAGCCGTGAATATCGGAACCATAGCAACAGCGCTGTTTGTCGTGTTTGTCGTGTCCTTCGTCCTCCTGGACCTGACCACGATAAAAAGAGATTTGAGAGTCTGGAGATATAACTTAATGGGTATTTACGACTACCTACATGGAAGAAAAACTCTCAGAGATTCATAGTGATAGCGTCTTAGATAATGTCCTTGGCGATAACTGAAATGACTGAATCATATACTTTGGTTTGCTTCACATTCGCGAGGTTAACATTTCGCGATTTTCATCTTTTCAATCTTTCGTGAGGGTTATTTTTATCGCGATCTCACCTTACAAAAACCTACACAGAGCATACCCATCATTTTATGAATTAATATCAAAAGTAATATGTGCGCAAAATGGTAAAATTTGGAAGAGGTCCCGAGTGGAATTCGAACAGGTAAAAATCATATTTGATTGCTGGCAGATTAACGGTTACATCAAAGATCAGTTATCGATTATAACATCAGTCTTTTGCTGTTGGACTTTCCTTCCGCGATGTCAGAAGCGGATCCAGGTGGGGGGGGGGGGGTTGGTCTAGGGTTTGCGGACCCCCCCCCCCTCCCCCCCACCCTTTTTCATCCGAAGCAACCTTTTTTGAAGGGTTTCAGACGGCCTGGACCCCCCCCCCTTTTCCGGACCTGATGACCTTTTTTTTTAGGATTTTCATTAGTCTTCTTGGGTTGGACCCCCCCCCCCCACACTTTCCAAAATCTTTGATCCGCCCCTGGATGTGGTGTCTCATTCACGAAGGTTTTATTTTCACGATCATTTCCTCACGCGAACATCGCGAGTTTCAAATACCAAGAACAAAAAGACAACCATAGGATTTAACGACCCCTTAAATTTCTGCACACAATTCAGGGCAAGCCTAGAAACTTTAATAAATGAAAATAGCTCTGTTATCAAAATTTTCGCATATGTCTATGTTGGCAGATATAGCCAGAGAGTAACGGCGATAGGCGATAGACCTATATAGGCGATGACCTATTGACGATGGTCTGTGGCCGATGATCTACGGTTAAATTAATAATTTATCTGCACCGGTGACGCATCCTATAATATCCACACCCGGAGATGTGATGATTTCATTCTACGAAGAGTATGATAAATTGTACGTGGTTATAAATATCAAAGGAAAGCTAAACAAAGCGATAACAAACAAAAAAAATCATTTATTTTACATGGATTATACAAATAGTTATTATAACTAATCTGGGCACTCTCAAGCGAGGGAGGAACCGGGGACCCCGGAGAAAACCACCGGCCTTAGACAGGACACTGCAACCCACTCTCATAGCCACGTCAGATCATGTTTCTATCTCATTTTCGCGATGTTATATCGCAGCTCAGTCTCAGTCCTACGACGGCTCGTATAGGACACACCGAAAATTATTTCTATCTCGTTCCCACGCGAAAATAATCGCGTTCCCACGCGATAGTATCTTGTTCGCACGCGATAAATAGGCAATACAGTAAGGCCAAAACAAGTAAAAGGGTGTGGTTCTCAGGCACTTTTTTTTCAGAAATCAATGCGGGCGGGCGGTATTTTATTTTTGACCTTTTTGTTTGTTTCGATAAAATGTCATATGATTAGGGAAAAGCATGTAAATGACAGGTTTCTTCTTGCTAAGCAGGCAAAAGCACTACATAACAAAGGAAATCGTATCGAAATTGTATTATTTTACCATTTTGAATGACAAAATCACAATAAAAATGTTTGATGCGGGGGGTTAAAATTGACGCGGGCTGTGCCTGAGAACCATATCTTAAACTCTAAGGCATGTTTCTCTACCTGCCGCGGACAAAGTTTATGGTTGAATATGGAGCGGGCTTATTAGCGGAGACGTGGAATGATGTAACAACGATCCTTACACCACTCATGGGCCATGTTTCTTTAGAGAATGTTGGGGGGGGGGGGGGGGATACAGGAGTACGGATGTAACATGTGCCATATTCATGATATGAAATACATAACTTAAATTTTATTGAGGAAAGGTCAGCGGGAAAATTGAGCGATTTGTTCGCAAAAAAAATTAGTTTTGTGTGTCTCCTCTACGAGCCACCCTACAGTCCAGAGTAAAAGTATGCTTATTATTTAAAGGTAAAAAGGCCAGCTTTACATCACTAGGATTTATATCTTTCGGCTGAATTCGGCCATTTTCCATGCCCCTTTTCAACGTATACGCAATAAAATGTCTTTGTTGAAAGACACTTTCATACTGCAGTTTCTTTTATATTACCAATGATAAGTTAACAGGTAATACTGATTCCTTCAAAGTAATGTTCCAGCTGGTCTAGTTAAGCCAACGTTTCCATTGACTTTATATGTAAACGTTTTGTCAATAAACGGAACTGTCTGAAATCGTGTCACAGATTGGAACCAGTTACTGAAGGTATATTCTATTTTTATAGAAGTATATGAGTGCATGTGAACGTTACCGAAATGACATACATATGTTCATTTTTGGGGGATATAAATATTTTATGAATGTGTAAATTATAGTGGGAAGAAAAAAATATTCGTCCATCTCTCTTCTGTAGCATCAATAGTGGCAACAATATATATAAATACACACACACACACACACATATATATATATATATATATATATATATAAAACGATGAAGGAAAACAACACTGTAAATTCACTACAGACTGTTTCACCGGATGAAACCCGATCCTTAGGCGAATGTTAGAATGCAGCTAACGGCGTGGTTTGAAATGCCGAGACTATGCGAGATAACAAGATTATGATTTGTGCGTATCGGGGAGAGCAAGTGAATGACTGGCACTGATCCTATTGTTCCCCGGGGCACAATAGGATTAGTCGGGGTACACGTGCAATACTAGAACATAACAGGGGAAAGAGGTTATTTATTTATTTATTTTATTTATTTCAAAGGTATTTAACCAGAATACCCATTGAGCATAGTATGCTTATTTTCAATAGAGTCCAGGGTCCAGTGAACATTTCAGTTGTATATACATATGATATAAAAATACACATATAATATAAAAGGCAAATATATTACACTGATCCCATATGGACTCGACTCGACAAACTCACCATGAGGTAATGGTAAAGCCATGTCCCTCGACACTGCATAACAGTGAGAGCAGCCACCCGAACAGGTAAGTCTGCCGGGCGGATCTCGTGAGGGATGAGTGAGCGAGCACGTTGAATATTTGTATGAATGCTAAGTTTTGAAACATTTCTAGGTGAATTTGTTTTGATGGCGGCACTTGAAGAGAATTTCAGCTCTTGAGTTCAACAATGATCCAGGGGAGGCAGTTACAATAAGTAGCCTTTCAGACAAACAGAGAACACACACTTTCTAGTTCCCCAGAAGTAAGGTGCTCCCCTTGCCGAGATTTCCCAGCAAAGCTTGTAATTGATATTCATATCTTTTAGATTCCAGCTGATTTGGACAGCTCAGTGTGTTTGCTTGGGATATATATATATATATATATATATATATATATATATATATATATATATATATAAATATATATATATAATCATGAAGTGTTACAAGAGTAAACCCGTGTATTCATCATTCACAATTGAACAAGTTAACTCAATCCAACATTCACACAACCACCGAGATGAGTTTTGTCCATAAATGAATGCATTACACAAAATATTAATGATATTCGAAAGAATTCACAGATATATAAACCATATAATCGAAATCGTTGTGTAATAGGGATTAAATGGGCCTAAAGAACGAGAGTTGTAGAAAGTCCAGTTGATTGGAATATCAGGTCGATAAAATCTCGTTGTATTTACAATATGGAAGGATCTGAACCACAAGACCACGTGTCTTCCAAAACGCATGGATTTTTCCTAATTACAGGAATTAACCGCACATACTGGCATACATTATAAAGTCGCAGATTACCCATAAAACGCACACTCCCATGTGCTAGATTTAAAGGAGGCGACATTTCGGCTAATAGATATGTGAAAATAAATAAGAGACTGTTCATATTGAAACGCAGCGCCGGGTTTGAGCCTGGATCCTCTACTTTTTGTTCCTATACTCCAGCATGCCAAGGTAAAGAATAAAGTACACTAGCACACCCGGCACACTTGTTTACAGTCATGTAGTCGAGTCCACAACATCCGAGTCCGAGAGCAAATAAAAGTATAGGCGGCTCGAGTCCAAGTCCAAGTCAGAGTCGTTGAGGTTCGAGTCCAAGTCCCCTTTCTTAGAGTCAGAGTCATTTTGAACCTGAGTTCAAGTCCGAATCCAATACAAATGTTCTTATTAATGACAATTTATCAACAGTTCATTTGAGATCACCATGCAACTTTTATGCGAGTTTACAAATGCCCTGATGCAGTGCTACAACTTTGAATGTATATAGTCTTAATTTTTTTGTAATATCCTTTTGGTTGTTCACCCCACGTGCACAATCAAATATTTTTGACAGAGTTGTCTTTTCTACTGTACTCGAGATGGACTTGGCCTGATTCTCGAGCCCTGGCCTCCGAGTCCAAGTACAAGTCCGGGTCCAGGACCCTCGAGTCAATGTCCGAGTCCTTAAAAAAGTATACTTGAGTCCAAGTCCAGACTCGATTCCTACACCACTGCTTGTTTACACGTACATGAGCGTTGAGCCCCAGTTTCTAAGACCCTCTGTCCCCCACTGGTCCCTTTGATCCATTTTATGGACATCTTGTTGCTTTGCCGGCATCATTTAAATTTTTTTTTTACCATTAACATTGGTTTTTGGACATGCCAATCGCTTTGTTTTAATTTGCTCCCGATAGTGTTTCATTAGCTTTCGTCTGTTGAAATAATCATATATTCCAAGAAAATTGTACTTCCACACCCTCAGGTCTCTTCCGATTGTGGTCAAGTCAAGGAGAACAAGGCAGGTAAAAAATAAAGCTGATATGGCCGCCGATATAGTTCCGATATTCACCGCCTGGGGCGCTTCTGCTGGAGGTGAAGGTTCCTCTTCCCCAGAAGATTCTGAAAAAAAGGAATGCTCACTTGGTTGATGATAATTGTATAATTTCTATTGTATATTAAACACATATTTCTTGTTTTTTACATATAACGTGGTCTTTTTCATGGCATTAATTAAAGTTATTTATCAATATAGATCGGATACAAATAAAAGCCAATGAGTATCATATCAATCGTCCAACACTATCAGGACCATTACTATAAGTGGAATATGTATGATTTCTGTAATATCCATTGACAATTCATAATGTTCAAAACTTACATCATCCTTCAGGCCATGCCAAAACAATGTTCTTAATATTCGCCGCTCAAATTTTTCGTGGATATTTTTTTTTCAAACTAAGAATAGGTCCTTGGTGGTGTTGCTAATTTGTGCTATGGCACACATAACCTAAAGGAATTCTTAAAGATATGGAAAATGGACTCAAGTTTTTGCCGAACATATCCAGTTCAAGTTTTGTAATTTCTTGACAAGTTGGCAAAATTCCGTGTATTGCGTCACAACCGAAAAAAAAACACCCGCTCGCACTATAGGTTTTGTTCCCAGAGTCAATATTTTTTTATGTGTGGCTTTAGTCATGTGACGTACCTTCGCATGTGTATATTGGAGGTTCCCAGAGACCAAGAGGGCCGCATCGAGCTATTTGGTATACGGCCCTCGACCCTGAGAACGTGAATCCATCTTCACAAGTATAATTCAGTGTCGCTGTGTACTTGGTCTCCGTGCTGTTCACAGAAGACTGGGCCCATACCGGAAACGGAAGACAGTGCCGCACTAAAACACAACAAAAAATATTTGTATTTGGTCGTAATGGTATTTGATTACAAATGTTTAAAACGTTTATTTTTTTACGAACGTGGATTCACACACAAAGCACGATGATACTACCAACACTAGAGAGATCATCCTGAAATTGCTTCAAGGTCAGGCTATGTCTCTGATGAAAATAAAATACTTTAATCAGATTACGTCAAAGTTATTCCTCTGAAGAAAAATATAAAATACGTGATGTGTGTAGTCCTAGATTGACAGGATTCCAGGATCCCCTAATCAAGCTTCCATATAGTGTACTACACACAGTCACGCTTCTGTGACATTGGTTCACCTTCCTGGCGGAAGCTAAAAAAAACACACCATTACCTCTTACATCAAATAAAATTATGAATTATCAGGCAGACATTTTCGACAGGTTGCTTATGAGTAGGATACATGCCCGTGACCATTTAGTGCTTCTCATTTCAGATTATTCATATTGTAAGTGTAAAGCTGTAACATGGTATTGTTTATCAAGTTTTTTTTCATGGTATCATTTGGTCACAGCGCCGTCAACCAATTTTTTCAACACGTAAGGTGGCAAGTGCAGTTCTAAATGTCATGCAAAGAAAAAAATAAATTATGCTGAATGGAAAGTTGAAATGGTAGATCAACACTTTGATTAAAATTATAAAATAATGAGGACCAAACAAGAAAAGTTTAAATACACAATCTCATGACCTTCCTTGATAAAGCAAAATGTAAAATATTAATATCAATTATGTAAGCATGTACATACATTAACAAAAAGGACAAGCTGTAAATTGATGATACTACACATACGCTGACACGGTCGTGCTTCCGGTAGCCACTTCCCGTCTGAGCCACATCTTATATCTAATTCTTGTTGCCCGTCAGTTGAGCCGTACCCGGTCTGACATCGGATGGTGGCAGTGGCATTGTATCGGGTGTCGTTCATAAAAACAGTTGCGTATCGTACAAATCGAAGGAACGGACAGGAAACGGCTGGAAAACAATAAAGTGATCGCATTTTCGAGATTGTCGTGTAAGTAAAAGTGGTAGAAACAGCAAAACAGAATTGAAACCATGAAAAGATGTCGTTATTTTGTGGTGGTCGATTAAACGTGGTGGTCGTAGGGCGAGGTTTTAATATATATATATATATATATAATGACTCAGGGAGACAGTTATCACTTCCTCTCCTCTCCCTCGATAAAGAAAAAAAGCCTGGTATAGGGGAAGGTGGAAGATGAAAGAGTCAAGAGTCACCTTTTTTGTTTTCAACATGATTATGCACGGGTGAATACAACCGGCCTTGGACGGGTCATTACAACCCATTCTCATAGGCACAGCGTGGATCGAACACGGATCGCCCGCGGAGAGGTTCGAGGGTATTACACTTGGATATATATTAAGATACAGAGGCTCGCGGATACTGAAACTTGAGCTTTAGAATCATGGTTCCCGACCCTGAGAAGATTCGCTTGGAGATGAAAATAATGAAGGAAAGCATGATGAAAAAAAGACCGAGAGAACAAACAAAAAAACGAAAGAAAGAAGGAGCAAAAGAAAGAAGGAAAGAAAGTACAAAGGAACGAACAAAAAAAAATGAAAGAGAGAAAGAATAAAAGAAAGAACGCTAAAAGAATGAAATAGTGAAAGAAAAAACGAGAGATCGAACAAAAGAACGGAAGAAAGAATAAACAAAAGAACGAAAAAAGAAAGAAAGAATGAACGAAAGAAAGGACGAGAGAACAAGCAAAAGAAAGGAAGAAGGAGCGAAAGAAAGAAATAAAAGAGAAAAAGAACGAAAGAAAGAACGTAAAAAGAATGAAAGAAGAAGCGAACGAATAAACGAATCGAAATAAACGAATATAATCAAGCTGTTCTGTATAAGAAGGGATCAGAAAAAGGCTATACTCCCTGTATATTCATATTATTAACATATGACCAGGCAGTGGCCTTCAACTAAAGCATCGTGTGCAGTTAACTCCGCAAACTATTGGTAGCACACCTCTACTCTGATACGTCATTAGAAAGTGTCCTGTAATGGTATATTTATTAATAAAGGTGGTCTTAACAAAGGTATAATACAAAATTTTAGAAAAGTAAAATTTAAAAAAAAACTGAATACACGTCTTATTGGTAAAAACGGTTTGCGAGCCCAAATTCAACGTCCGGCCAAGCAGCTGATGACTTTGAAGGGCCCAGTCACACTAGATGAAGACCTTACGGCGACAAATGGCGACCTTGCAGATCATCCTTGGTCGTCGTCAATTTTAGAAAAACCCTCCAAGTGTTACTGCAGTGCCGCTCTCAATAGGCTACCACGACGTGTTAAATGCAATATTCGGTCGATTTGGGGCGTCTTTACCACGTCGTATGGCGCTGCTGCCCCGTCTTTTACGAAAAAACCGCGTTCTCCTCACGTCCTGACACAGCCAGATTGCAGCTCTAACGTCATAAGCGCCGAGGTCCCGGTAGCCGCGTGGTAAGTGCGCCGGGCCAGCGCCGTGGAACGGGTAGCCCGATGCTACCCCGTCCACTGGCGCTCGACCGGCGCTGTAAGGAAGCTGGTACCGCGCTGCTAGGACACTGATGGCGATCGCATTCGGATCTAACTGCGCTTTCGTTTCACGGCGACCCCGCAGCGGAAATTGTGTCACCACTCATGGCGTTCATGGTGACCATATGACGACCCAAGGCGACACTTTTTCGCTCCTAAAAAATCTCAAAAAGACCTCCGGCCACTCTAGCTGCACTCTACTGCGATCTGGCCCATTTTTGAGATCAGACATCGTGAAGGATTGTGCGGAGAATATTATCATGATTTTTTTAGTATATATAATAAAGTGGCATGAAGGGTTCCTTAAAAGTAAAAATGTGGCCTTTTTTTTCAAAATTAGCGAGAAAATGGTTGGTGTTTTATTGGCTGTGTGTCCCATTTCAAGTATTTCAGGAATTATAAACTGGGCAGTGGAACCAACCAAATGATTTGCGAACGATCTCTGTAGAAGCAAACTACGCAAGATGAAATACAAATCTGTTGTTATCCTTTATCAGATCAGCAGTTTTGCAAAGACAGAGCGCCATCGATAATATGAACAGCCATGCAAAGGTGTGCATTTCAGGGCCGTCTACGCTACAGAAATCTCTAGGGGGCATTAACCACGGAGAAATCCTGTCAAAAGCCTAAGGCCCCCAGTGGTGATGGGGTGTCTGCCTTGCAAATTGTGCGGAGAATATTATGACGAATTTTGTTGCTCTTTCCTTGAAATGTTTAGAGAATTTCCAGTCTTGAACTATTGAATTACATGATACTAGTATTTAAACAGCCTTAAACAACCTGGAATGACCTTTTCAAAGATTTCTTGCAACAGTCTCGTCAAAGGTACCCATTCACCTACCTTTTGAAAAAGAATTTGAGATTTCCGATTCCTTCTAGGTATATATAAATGAGCTAAGGATAATTTTGATTATGAAAAGTTCTTATACGCCTTCGTGAAGGATGTATGAATTTGTTTATCAACAATATGTTTGCAAACACAGCTAGGTTATCAAACGGGAAAAACATGTAACATAAGGTGGTAGGTTGTACGTATGCGAAGGACAGAGAGGCCATAGTAGCAAAAACGCCATTTTAAAAGTTCTGGATTATCAAACTTGCTGCCAGATGACCTTGTTGAATTTGTTTTATTTGTAAACATGTTGATATAAACATAACAAACAGCATATGTGTTCTGATATCTATCTGTTCTGGCTTATTTTTTTTATAACAGCTCCAAGGGATTACCTTTGGTTTATAGACGTCAGGTAAGTGATTTGGCCCCTGTAAAATACACATGGTTACATGTACTATCGTGAAAAAATTGAGAACTACATAAATTTCCGTCTTTTGATATACCACTGTTAATAGAACTTAATGCTAATATGACCTGCATAATATTTTATGTGACGTGAATAATAACAACCTTTCACCCAGACCTATGTCGGAGTTATTTGATCTTTAAGATCGCATTTCAAATATAAATCTATTATTAATGTCCAGCGGGATGAATCCCCCTAGCCACACGTTCAGAATACTAATCAAGTATCAGTGTGACTTTTCAGAGTGCAAGCTGAAAAAAGATATATTTGCCTGTACTGTTATTTACAACCTAGATAAAATTGTTGTTTGTTATGACAAATCATTTCAAGTTAATGTGTAATATATATTTCAGTGATATAAATACTTGAACTTTATTCAAATAATTTACTTAATAAAAAATAATCATACGTTCATAAATAAAACATCGCAAAGATCAGAAATATAATCACTTATACTCAAATACTATTGCTGTAGCCTTGAATTAAAGCATGCTTGTAACTTAGAGAATATTGTAATCAAACAAAAGAAGTCGCAATTTATAAAAACATTAAATATTTGTCTTTTATCTGAAAACATGTCACGTGCCCTGCCTACACACAACTCATGAAATTAAGCGTTTTGGGTAAAGAGTATAGATGCTATCATATGCGATAAAAAGAGGTGGAATTTTAGAAGTCACAAGATATTTATATGCGTTGGGAATTGAATAATATTCACTTACGTTTTTTCTACGTTGAGTTTAAGCTATCGTATCCATTTATCGAGTTTACATGAAAACCTAAATTATCACATTATATGTGTATCCTGCAGTGTATTTTTTTCTAGTTACAGTTTTTTCTTTTCTATGCTTCTCATAATAAAATATACTTGTTTGAAGTGAGAGCGATCTATTTGATTTACATAAGCGAAAAGATTACTTCTCTTTTATGTGTGGCGAAGAAATTCCCTGCTAATTAATTCATCCATATAATTGCGTTGTTGTCAACTAAAAGCTTATAACAAGGAAATTTAACGTGATATGTTTATATATATTGTAAAGTTTTGTTATGATTTGTATGAAAGGGTGGCAATTTCTAAGACCGATCCGGGCGGCAATGAGATTAAGTAAACCGCTGAGGGTTTCATCATATATTAGTCATGTCTAAACACAAGAGCCATCGCCAGATGGCAGCATGTATACTTAGCCCAACGGAAAAAAGATAACCGAAAGTAAAACAAAAAATACCCACGTAAACAGGGTTCTCCGTTGAAATTTGCCCACGTTTCATTTGCAGTACATGCGATCTGTCGCCATGACGATCCATCCGGAAACCTGTGTCCTCTAACACAAGTTACGTTCCCCGTGTCTCCCAGCAACAATCCTGTAACTTTGCCGTCACCGTTTGGCGGAGGATGTGGATCACTGCATTCAATTTCTTTCCATGGAGATAGGAAGAAAACATATAAGTTAAACCGTGTTTAATGAAATGCATAATAATGATATCAAACGTAAATACAATATTTCATGGAGTATTGCTTATCCAAAAGAATACATTAATATGATGACGTTTGGGCGTTGCAGCTCTACAGACATGAAGCTATCATAATTTTAAATTGTGAACTGTGGAAATTTGTTTATTGGGAGTTTAACATTAACATTTCAAACACAAATATACAGTAATCTTATTAGTAATGTAAGTTGAACGATAAAAAATAACCTGGATATGTGTAATACATGAAAAATATTCACGTTTGCAGGTTGGAAGCTGTCCAACCCAAGTCCCTGTAAAGGAGCAAGTAACTGATTCAGCTCCTCGCATGCGGTAACCATGGAAACAATCATAGCCAGCCACTGTCCCGAAGATAGCGATGGTAGTATTAACTGAAGCATTCAAAACCTGAGGTACCGGGTGACACCTGTCAGCTGAAAAAAGGAACATATCTGATATTTGTAACTTTGAATGAAAGCTTCTCTCACCGAATAAACCGTTTAACTCATATTCCCTTTGACCATAAATACATCAGATGTTCCCAGGACAAGGCCCAACAATACACCAAAGAAAGCGCTGCATTTTATTAAAAAGCAACCTTTCAAATACACGTATATAGATTAAGATGATATTTCTACAAACATGGTTATTACCAAGGCATTATGTGCATATAATTGTCTTATTATACATTGGCGGATTTGACTTAATATCAAACACACATAATATAACAATGTTGAAACATTCTCTCATTTATTTAATGAAAACACAAATATAACATTACAGCTTACTGTTGTCCCATACGTATATCTGCCATGCAGTAGAATCTCGGATATCCGAATAATTTAGGGACATAACATTTGTTCGGATATTTGAGAATACGGATATGCCAGTTATACAGATTTTTTCAGTATATTTTATATTTTCAATATATTTTATGACGCACCTGTGTGATGTCACTGCATTAAAGTACTAAACACAACGCAGATAAAGATATTTGGCTACGTAAATACCGCAGGTGAAGATCGTTGATATTGAACGATTGAACTTAGTTATAAGTAACCTTTATCAAAATCACAGTGCGTGTGCACGGCACAGAAGACTTTTATGTTCTAAGTTTGTGAAACTGGACCAAGAATTACTACACCAGAGCCAAAGAAATGACATAAAAACAATCACAGATAGATCAATACAAGTGGGACAGTTGTACTTATGCCAGTACAATTATAGGTGATCGGATTAATGCATGCATCTTTACGACATAGCGCCTATAGCTCTCAATAACCCATGATCTAAATTAAACGAGCTGATCGGGCTAAATGTTATTCTTCTCGGCCGAATGAACGCCATACAGCCAGTATCCTCCTAGTCACATTCGATAATTTGGGGAAAATATATCTTCCGAGTGTTCCATATCTACTTTTCGCTCTAGAGAGATAATTTCGGTTACTCAATTTCAATTTCAGATAATGAATTATCGTATATAGTTTTACAAAGCAAGATTCACTTACTACCACACGTTCCCAGGGGGCGCCACGTGTTATGACCCACGCAGGTGACCGTCCGCAGGGTGCGTCCGTCTTCGAACCTTTGCCCAGGAAGACAAGCTAGGTCGAAAGTATCCTCGTAAAGGTAGGTTGCCTTGACCCCTGGTGGTATGGTAGTGTTAGTAAAGTTTGGCAGTCCATGACAGAGGATTTCTATATGTATAGGAAAAAACAAATAGTGTCACATGGAACCAGCATTTCATAACTGCCTGAAAGGTTTGGTATACATTAAAGAGTTTATATTGTGCTTCCGTTGAGACAAAAAAAAAATATACAATGCCGATTTAATCGAGAAGACACAGTTGCGGCAGACACTGATTAATTTTTACCCGAAGAAGCAAAGCTTAGAGTGAAACCTCTACAATGTGGACACTCTTTGGACTATGCCTTCCGTCCACTTTATAGTGGTACCCACTGTATGGAGGGCATAACCCCGGTATAAATTATATGGAGATGAAAAAAAGTGGACTATCAAAGATTGCCAAATATACCGAGGTGTGCCAATTTCTTGTGCCAATAGGAGAGGTTCCACTCTATTTAAATTAACATATTTCCCATCTCATGTTTAAGTTTTATGTTCATTCTGTAAATGGATATCAATAAATAGTTACTAAAATATAGTTTTCGCATACTGAGAGTTTCGGTCATATAAAGAAAGAACATTACAAATATAAATATAAACTTTATTTACATGGATTTTACAACTAGTTACAATAGCTAATAGGAGGCACTCTCCATGGCTCGGATGTTTGCGCTAGGTAGTCGGTAAATTCATAAATCTTTTAATAACATACGTTGGCAGTCAGGAAATGATGTATTACTCCATGTGCTGCTCTCAAGGCACGTGACAGACTTGTTGAACGTCATATCCGGAAACTGGTAGCCATGGTGACATTGGTAATGTACTATAGTCCCGTACAGAGCCAGTGTTGTATTGACGTCAGCGTTTTGGATCACCGGGGCTGGAGGACATGTAATTGCTGGAACAACAGACAATATTATGGACAGAAATAAATATGATTATCCAAACCAGAGTTTAAGTGAGGGCAGCACAAATTATCTTGCAAAAATAGGAGGCATTGAGAAATTATATAGAACATTCCATTCTATAAGCTGTTAGGTGTTTAAGATGTAAGAGTAAACCCAACTACACATTGCCATAATATATAGTTGTATCCAAGACATTATATCCCCGCCCACCATTGGTTGTAATCAAAGTATTTTGAGTAGAACAAAACAATATGTTATAATTATGCAAAAGTGATTATTTTAATGTTTGAATTATCGTGTAAATTGTGCGTCCGGGTAAATATATTTATAGTTTATAAAAGTTTTACGTATCGTTTTAAGTATGAATACATGAATATTCATAACGATTATATACAATCATAGCAACACTAAGGTTGTATCAATGGTCTTGACTTGGTTCTGTTGTAGTCAGAGCATCATATTCATCTTGTAATATTTACTTAGACATTGTCGAGGGGATGGCGTCCATTTTCCACCAACACATTCGATCGTCTGCTCTCTGTATCCGTTATGCAATCTGTAACCAAGGTGACACGTAAATGACGCCAAGGAGCCTTCGTCTGTGGAATACGTCATCAGGTCTGCGTGCTCCAGAAACGGTGCCGGAGGACAGCGATTACCTACGAACAGATTAATGATGTGAACTGTCTACATAGAAAATACTGTCTTGTATATTCATTGACCAGCTGTATGTTTGATTTAAACACCTGATGTTTATAGTTCCAGTATAGACATTGATTATTGCTGTTTCTATATTCTTCATTTGGAGAAGAGGTAAAGTAAGGTGTTATAATCAGGAACGCGGGGGTAGGTGTCTCTGGTGCTCCAAAAGTCTTTCGGACGATCGGTTCAAATGGTCTGAAGGTCCCATCGGACGCGCGGATTTCTTCCTGTAGAACCTTAAAAGTTGGCCTAGGTTTGGCCAAATTTTTAACCAGTCAGTTGGCAGACAGTGAGCTGTCAACTGATGGCTGACCATTATATGTCATATAATCGAATAATAATTTAACATTGTGTACAAAACTAGAAATACAAGATAATGACGTTGAAATCAAAAATGATTCAGTTTACTTTTCCTGTCAAGATATGACATATCTCCCCTCCCCTGTAGACGCTCTAAAATTCAGGTGGCCCACTTATATTTTGGACTCCTAAATTTTCTTCCCATTGAAAGCCCTGTATATATATGTATATATATTCTCAAAATAAAAAAAATATAATGTAAAAATTCTTACAAGAACAGTCGACTATCTGCTTGTCAAACGTTCCCGAAGTACTACATGCCATAGCTGATTTCCTTGATCCGTCCAGTAACCTTTCATCTGTGGAGCACTCCCTCCGGATCACGTGATCATATGGCGCTTTTCCTTCGCAGAGAACAGCTTTAAAACATATATATATATATATATATATATATATATATATATATATATATATATTTATATATATTGCCGTGGCCTTTTATAGTTACAGTAAACATTGAATGAGCCGTCTTTTTCAATTTTGATGTCAAAGGAAAATATAAGGAATAATTATAAAAATAAGCCAGCCTTTATTAAAAATAAACAGTGTATGGTCTGTAGATATTATAAGTAATAAATTGTTAGGTACATAAGTATGTGTATCAGTATGTTATAGAGACGTCATTAACAATAACATATATGGTACCGTAAATATGCGACTGCGACTATTTTAATGCACTCAGTACTTCGCATTAATTGCAACAGTAAATACTAGACATATGCAATTGCCCAGCGATCAATGGAAGACTCTCCACCCCCACCAGACCCCCCTCCCGACCCAATAGGCAATCGGAAATAGAGTGTACGACCTTGGGAATAAGGTAATATGAAACATACCAGGTGCAAATTTGTGACCTAAGACTGATATTGTACCCAATTTTCAGCCTTTGAAAATCGGCCAAACTGAGATGTAGCAAACAGAAAATGGAGAAAGTAAAAAAAAAGAAAAGAAAAAGAATGTCCACCAACAAAAATGATTACCAAAATATGAAAATAGAAGTCCCAACAACCCCGGCCTAAAAGCATCCCCCTTGGACAGGGAATTCTCTGTATTCGATCATTCGATCATGTGTACATGATGTTTCTACGTACGGATACAGTCTGGTATCTCTATGTTCCAACTCTCAGTATCCAGACAAATTAAAGTTCTCATTTTACTGCCATCCGGGAACGTGTGCCCATGGTCACAAGTGTACGTCACGATGCTGGCGTAGTGTCTCTGTGACGTATCAGGGGTAGCATGACGTAATGGGGGCAGAGGGGGGCACTGGTAGACTAAACACACAAACAAAAATATAGGTGAACAATATAAACACCGTCATTTTAAAAATATCAGAATAATTGCAATTCAGTTTTTATATACATAAGTGTCCGGATAATTTGCTTTGATGGTATCTCAGAAAATACATATTTACTTTTCTGTTGTGAGTATTATGTGGCATTTTGAATAAAACTAACTCAAGGAAACGTTAACTCGACTATTAACATCAAATCATTTTCAGACTCATAATTTAAAATGTTTACGGATATAAATAATAATACAGAACAATATTTGATTAAACACGACGTGGTTTGAAATAATATTCTTTATTATGTTTAATAAATATTTCCATATTATGAATGCTTTATTTACCTTAATTACTCACTGCGTTCTGTACCCTTCTTTTCATTTAATTACGTGTGACATATTGATATATTTGCCTCGGATTGATTGGGTTTTTTACGTCTATTCTATGTTTATATTTACAGAAACCATTAAAGTCCCCACCTTCACAGTCCGGTGGTTCTTGGTCCCACGTGCCGTCATGTTGACACGTGATTTTGATTTCGTCCTTTCCGGTTGGGAATCGATGCATTCGATAACACCGGTAGCCAATCACATCCCTCCCTCCACTGTACGTCACCTCGAAAATGTATCCATTGGCAACCCTTGGCGGAGTAGAGCAGCCAGTAACTGTAGTAAGATTAAAGGGGCATAATCAGGAACAATATCATGCCTGTTCTTGCACACTATCAGTTCTATTTTGTTATATACAACAGTTTACCCAGCAAAACCTTCCAAGCTAACGGTCTGAATACCTCCCTTTCACCGGCTTATTACCTTGTTTTGGTTTTGCGTGTGAGAAAACATGGTCCACGTGTGTCTGTTTACCATACCAATTCCACTTGACCGGAGGTCCGATTTTGAGCATGCACGACTGATCTCAATCAAAGAGTCCAAACAAGAAGACGCACGGTTATGAAACACCGGTTGTAAGTCTGAAAAGCAACGGGAAACGCAGGTGCTGTTGGTGTTTGCCCCCGGTGATCGCGCCCGGTCCACTTATTTTAAAACTCGTCTACAGGAGTAAGCCAACGGTTTCAGGTCAGTATTTTGGCAGGCACTATTTCATTTCAAAGTGAAGACGCTATTTTTCCTGTTAATTAAACATGCTTCGCACGTGATTAGTTCCCTTTAAACCGATTATTGACTAAATAACGTATTCTTATAGATTACTTTATGTTAACTTACCTTCGCTATTCTCCCTTACTCATAATAAAATAACCTAACTATTCCATTTAAGTAGTATAGTACTGTAGAAAGCAGTTGGACGATTGTAAAGGGTTATACCACTGATTGATACCCTTCCCACGCAGCTGTTATATACTACAGTCGTCCAAGACATCGTTTCGTGTAACCGCTGCTTACTTTGGCAAGATTCTCTGGGCAGGAACACCAGGGTGCGCACAAAGCAAAGAATTGTAATCAAACCACTGATATTGCATGGTGCATATCCTGCCGAAATTTTAGACATCTCGTTGGTTTTATTACACCGGGACACAAGCTCTCGGTCGTCTGATTCTTTACCCTATGCTTGTACTAATTAATGGAATGTAATCTTTATCCAAATACCGTTTCTAACATTTTCCTGACATAACTTACTTTGAAAATCATATAAGTCATGATAAATGGTTACTTTTTTATCAAACAGACTTAACACATTTTATTTTTATGACTTAAATAACAGGCCCATCTAACGCTTACATAATTTATATTCACATCACACCTTATATTTAATACCATTAACCAACGCCTCACCAGCCCGTAACCTGACCACCACTTCGATCTCGTTAGCCTTGACTTCCCTAGAAGATTCATTTGGGATCAAGCTTTACATTTTTGTTTTCATAAATAACAGATGGTAACACTGTCTAATTAAATAATATGTTACTATTAAGCCACACAGATTATATTTTTATTTACTCGAAGTAGAAATAATCCAGAATTCTAATATGTCGTTATGGTATTAGAGTGAATCTCTGAGGATCTTTCGAGATTTCAACATGTTCAGTGGCGTCTATCTATCTTCAAGGGTGGGGGGTTTGGCTCGGGTGGGAGGGTACCGGTAATCAAAGCGGACAACTTATATTAACGTGTACTTATATATATATATATATATATATATATATATATATATATATATATATATATATATATATATATATATATATATATATATAACACCTCTATTGTCTTTGTGACACATATAAAAATGACAATTAAGTATAAGGTTTAAAAAATTAAGTATTTTTTCCAGTATAGGTTAATTCTAAACCGGGTTTAAATATCTAATATTTTATAGTGAACTCAGAAATGGAAACAAAGTTTTTAAATTTAATTATTAATACTATTCATATTCAAAAGATTTTTTTTTAATATCAAGGTTGGTGGTGGTCAATGTAGGCATTCCCCCCACCCCCCACCCCCGCCCTTGCGAAAAGGTGGGGGGGGCGGGGTATAAGCACCCGCCAATCTGTATTGACGCCCCTGAGCATGTTGACACTGTGGTAACGGCGGGATTCGAACCGGCGACCTTCAGCCTCAGTGTCCCATGCCTTAACCACGAGGCCACGTCCGACACATACCTCAGGACACAACATACTCATAAAGAAGACATCGAGTAAAGGGACAAGGTCCTGCAATATATATTCATCTCGAACCCTATATGTGCGTGTGGGTATGTGTAAATATAAAATGCTTGCCTATAATTAAATTTTTATAGCCCCTCTTAGTGACAGGTTAGGGAAATACCGCACTGAGTGGCCTCGGTGGTTGAGAGAAGAAAAATGAAGGTACTCAGTAAGAAAGTTTTGATCGACTACACTCTCGGCCAAGCAGCTAATGGAAAGTCTTCTTTGATGTATACTTAACTCATCAATTGTAGCTTTGAGAGTCTGTAATGTCGAAGCCATCAATCTACATGCATTATTATCAAAGCATTAAGATGGATCAATAAGAAAAATACATGTTATTTTATTGCTTTTCGCCAAGTACGACCGCGGTCTATGTTTATCCCACTCCTATGAGTAAATATGAAAATGACTCGTTAATTGATGTTTATAAATCTTTTATCTGTTCAACTAAACCAGTCCAGTCCGTTTTAGTGATTTCCCGTGCAAACTATCGATTCTAAAATCAACAAAGGGAGGAAAAATGCTTTACGTTGGTACAATAATAAATATAGCGAATAAATATCAGGCCAATATTCACTTAACGGCTAGATCGATTATTTCTGTTGAAAATCCTGTCATTAAGTTTTCCATTTTCTGGCGTGATCTCACGAAGGTCATGCGAGTCAAATTCTAAAGACACCAGACCAGTGTCAACCCAGGCAGTCTTCAACTCATGTTGTTTCTGTGGGTGCAACGTTTTTGACGTAACAGGAATCGTTGCAGGTTTATAATTATTATGAGTATATTATCGCCCCCCCCCCCCAAAAAAAAAAAAAACATTAAAGGTCAGTGTAAAATTCACCAATGGAACTGGATGTAACTTAATCCGTGATCGCACTGAAACCAGAGCCGTTGTCACACGATATGCGTGTTGAAAACGGTTTCCTCAATACTGAATTCAACATGCGGTACTTAATACACTTCATGCTAAAACTACACCAGGAAATAAGCGAATTTCATATTGGATAAAGTATTCAATTCACTTCTCATGTCCGTTGTTAGTGAGCATATGCGCGAAATATTTTTCTTTTTGTATGAGCATTGCGGAAATACTGTTCAATACGCACACATCAAAAGCGTATTCACACTGTGTTAATACAAAAATTGTATATCTAATATCGATATCAAAACTACCTTACGAGGTTGTTTTACCGAGACGGTCGGAAATGCGAAAGACTACGGATGTAGTGTGAACATAAAATATATTTGGACACAGATAAACGGCTCTTGTGTGAACACGGCTCAAGTCCGCAAGATGGTTTAGATAGCAAAATTAAGAAAACGGTATTCACCTCAGTGTTTCTATATTTGCCACCCTACTTTGCATGTGATTGATCAGGTCACATATTATTTTCGTGTTGTTATAACTGATGAATAAAATCTCTGAGAATGATTCAGTTTGATGTATTTATGTAGATGATTACATTAAAATAAAAAAAGCACTCGACCGAGCCAAATACCTCCATCAAAGCCTAACACATAGATACATCCAGAACACAGGGGACAAATAATAAAAACAACACAACTCGCTGTCGGTGTAGGCAAACACATTCCCCGACTGTATGTAGCACGAACCATTTGATGTTAAAACCTATCAAAGAGTCGATGGTTAGGGATAATAAGGGGAATAAAAAATCACCCAGTAGCATCAGTAGCAAATGCTACGAGCCCCTGTGATTTTTTAGGGCCCGCACTAAGTGCTCGCATGCTTCCAAACTGCCATATATACGGGGCTTTCATATAAAAAACGCTCGGCCAAAAATGGTGATTAAGTGATTCAATAATTCAGATGATTAAATATGGATTGAACTTAAGACGGGAGAACTGATGCCCTATATGGGATAACACGTTGCTTTATATCGTGTGCGGCATATTATATATAGAGAGAATACCCATGCTGGCTCATTGTATAGAGGAATGGAACATGAATTGAAAAAAGTTTGTTCATTGCCGATGCGAATCGAATCCATGACCTTCTGATTGCCAGTCGTCTGCTCTAACCACTGAGCTACAACAGATCCCCGACCCCTCTGTGTAATTACACACGTGTAAAGGTTCGATTCCCATCAGCGAGAATCGTTATTTTTTTGTATTCATGGCCCATTCCTTTATATAATGTACAAACCTGCCTACTCTTACATCTCTCTCTATTATTTAAAATGGGGATCATTTATTATAAATATATATGTTATATCTTAGATATATTAACCTATGTGATGTGGTTGCATGGTAGATGGTACGGCTGTTGTTCTGGTGGTCGTGGTGTCTAATGGTATTGTACTGAATGACCTGACTGAAGAAACATCTAATGTCACGTCGCCTGTCAATCCGACAACAGTGCCGATTTCTGTGGGTGTCGTGCGCAAACTTGTGGTAGAAGATTCTGACGACGTCGTCTCGGATATCACAGTAGTAGTGGCGTCTGTTGTGTGTTCCACTCCGGTGGTGGCGCCATCTGATGTACTTCCGGCGAGGGTTGTAGTCAAGTGGGTGGTTTGCCTCAACGTGGTGATAGAAGCTCCGGTTGTTGTTTCTAGTAAATATATTCCTTGATTTATTTTTAATATTCATGGAGTTCATGGCCTATTACTTTTGACAATAATTTATTGTGCGCATCTAATTCAAATTAATGAAATGTCTGGAAATGCAAGGGCATGTTGACTTTAATTTTATGGGATTCTTGTTAGCCACTGACTTTTATGATTTTCCTTTAGTCTAGCTTCTCTGTGACATGCGTATAATGGGTATAAGTTGAAATTGTAATAATTATATAAAAAAATACATATATTAATATATATTTGCCTGGCAAAGGTCCTGAGCAGAGCATGAGTCTCCTTCCAGCCTCGTTTTGCCATCGATGGTTGACTATGTCAGCGCTAGCTTTCGGCTTCCCGTCCACCATAGGCCAGCCAGTGTCCCAGTTAGACCACGTGACCACATCCCCATCCGACCACTTCCATTCACTGCCATACAGGGCTAGTCCGAATCTGTATCTAACATACGCCAGGGACCTGGGCAAGACAATTCAAGATTTATGAAAATCTAATTATTAAAATAATTAGCCCTAGGGTGGTATTAATTTAGTTATATGATTCATGACCATCCGAGCACTGAAAACAAAGTCATTTTATTCATTAAAATTCGCCTAACGACCATCTCGGTTAAGCGACCATCCCGAAATTACGACCATTTTTCCATGGTCCCGAATTTTTTTGCTCTTTATATCATATACTTAAACTTGGAATATCGGGCACCTCGTTTTTTCCGTTTTACGACCACTTATTTTAGTCCAACGACCACTTATTTTAGTCCAAACGCGAAACCTGAACCTCAATTATGCGACCACTAAGTACAGAGTAAACATTGCCTTGCCAGGCGTAGCGGACGGTCGGACGGAAACCAATGCATCACATCACTAATAAGTAAATGGGAAAGTGGAACAAGGGCATAGTTCAGAGTGTGATCACGGATTATTATACCAGGCAAGAAATGCTTACGTCAAGGTTTCATAACGGTTTATGAAACCTGTCGATAATTATATGAGTGATACCTAAGCCCTAGCTTTTATTAACTCACTGCTCAATAGAGATGATTATTTCACATTTAACACACCCTTTGGCTAAATGTTTATAAACTTTATTAAATCAGCGAGGTTAAATGTCTGCGCTGGACATGCAGCAGAAGCGAGGTGTGCGCACCAAGTGTCCAAGTCGGAAACTATTTGTATAGATCTGTTTCCAAGGGAAAAAAACTTGAGAAGGGCCATGTAGAACAATTCTGTTTGATTATATGTGGCAAATGTTTATGCTAAATCAAATTTACATTTCGTACATTCATTGTAACATTGTTAATATAATAAGTTGTGCTTGGATATGATTTTTTTAAGTTTGACTTTTTTCTCATTTTAAGTAATAAAAATAAAATTACAAATGAATATATCGTGTTAATTTCTAGTCTTACTAAGAAGATTTAGGTGAAAAGCATGACCAGTGAATCCACATTATATCGAAAGGCTACGGCAAAGGGCATTTAAAGGTAACAACGTACGACAAGAAGAGCTGTTGTAAGACCCTATATAGTCAAACCTGCCTTAGCCGACCACCTCGGAAATGCAAACTCATTGGTGGTCGTAATTTTGAGGATTTACATAGATCTAGTAAATATTTGCACCAGACTTTTGAGAAGTAAGGGCGAAAATAAATTTTGAACTGGTGTCGTTATCTGTGATTTACTGCTGCAGCTGTTCCCTTCCTAAATGAAGAAATCGTAATGTTAATGCTTATTGTAAATCAAATATGCTTTAATATATGTACCAATAAATGATATTTATAAGTTGCAGTAGTAGTGGTGACGGTCACTTTCAGTGTGGTTTCAGTCCGTTTATATCAGACTAATCTGTACACAGCTCTTTAAAGTAATAAGTACCGGAAGCGGATCTGGGGGGGGGTCCATTGGTTCCCAACTCCCCCCCCCCCTCCTTTTTTTGTGTCAGCGCAACTTTTTTAAGGGTTTCAGAACCAATTTTACGACCTGGCCCCGCCCCACCCATTTTTCCGGACCTGGGGACATTTCTTAGGAGTCCTCATTGGTTGGACCCCCCCCCCCCCCCCCATTTATTAAATCCTAGATCCCTCTCTCTACGGCATTCTGAACAGAGCTATTTATACGGTTATCTGTGAACAGGTCTTTACGGTTATATGTACATATCTCTTTACGATAATATGTCACAGATATTACGGTAACTTGAACAAAGCTGTTTAAGGTAATCAGTACACAGCTCTCGACGGTTATATGTGAGCGTATATTTTCGGTTAAATTACCTGCTTTTCCAGATGACCAGCTGCATGATGTCCTGCATGATGTCGGGGTTTTTGATCCAGGTGTCGTTCAGACCTTGTATGTGACAAAATGTCGGAGGGGCGTCCTGAGCCAGAACGCCCCTGTTCATCACACAATACTCTCCCAGGAGTCCCAGCCCGCGCCAAAAGCAAGTTGGGCTACTCCTATCTGCATTAAAATGTTGTACTGCGTAAATAAGTTTATACGTTTATCTGTTTAATAAACAAGATATGAAACGCTTTTCTGCAGAATTTAGAAGTTGGCAACCGTTTATCAAACAGAAATGATAACCATTTGTCTGCGTTAAAAGCAGTGTGTGGGCCTTTAATTGAATAGAAGCTATGGGATGGTTAATTTAAAAAATTCCTGCCATATCTAGTACCTGTACTATCAAATATTTAATACCTGATATTTGATGCCTAGCATTATCTATTGTAACTGCCAGGAAATGGACAAACCTGACCTCTTCCAGAAATAAGTTATTTCGTTCTAGGTACATCTATTACTAGGTATAATTCATTTCTAATTAATTGTTTTGAATTGTAACACATACATTATTTCTTGGCTCCCAGATAATCTTCATGCTTTTCGTATCAAAACCTTTGACCTAAAAACGCATTTTACATTAATTCCCGAGAAAGGTAGGTGGACTGTATGCTGGGATGAAAGAGAGTTCCCCCCCCCCCCCCCCCCAAAAAAAAAACGCATGGTACATTGGTTCAACTTTCAAAAGGCGTTTTAACCGTTAAATATGCTCGAGATTAAACAAAAACATATCTGTATCTCTGTCTACTTTTTAATGTATTACATTTATTTAAGATAGAATTAAAGTTTTTATGCCGAAACAATTTTTACATCGATGGCTATAATGGTGAAGTCCAAATGTGTGACAGAGCTAGCCTATACAGATTGACTGACGTGGCTTTGGACCTGTAAATTGAACTTTAAAATGCACCAGGTTTTTTGTTTCTTTCAACACACTGAAAGGGACATAAACCTATTAACTAAAAGATAATCCTTTGAAGTTGAACATAAAATAGGCCAGAACATGCGTCTCACCGCACAGAGGCTGTTCGTTTTGTGAGGGACCCGCCAAAGTAATTCAAAAACATCCAACAAGGACATCTGGCGGCAAATCAGACAAACCAGAGTTTTGCAAAGAGTGTTTTTGAACTATTGACCTTTCAGTTTGAGCATATACAGTCAGACAGCTTAGGTTACAAATTTTTTATTTCTTCGGTTTATCCGCATTGGCGCATGTAAGGGGTTTATTTACTATTTGTTGATAAAAAAAAAACTCATATTTCCGCTACTGAGGCGTTATAGGAAGTTTCTTGAATAGGAATGATCTAAATTCATTAATACGAAGGGAGAGTAAGCCGATTATCACGTTAAATCAGAAGCGGATCCAAGGAAGGGGGGACCCCCTTCCCTCCTCCGGACCCCCCTACCCTCCGGACCCCCCGCCCCCCTTTTCCTCCGAATCGACCTTTTTTAAGGTTTCCAGACAAAATTTTGCGGCCGGGACCCCCCCCCCCCTTTCGGACCTGGGGGGCCTTCTGTTAGGTTTTTCATTAGTCCTCCTAGTTTGGACCCCCCCCCCCCTCCCTTTTTCCTAAATCCTATATGCGCCCCTGTAATTCTACAGAAAGGTTAGACAGATTGCTAGTTTTAATATTCCTGATTATTTCTGAGAAATGAAGCAAGACAAAAATCCTACCAAAGTATCGTTCACAGATGGTCACGTGCTCGTGGTTACATGAATCACTCTCCCATTTTTCGTCACTTCTGACGTAAGCACAGGGAGCCGCGGTGGTCGTGGAATGGCCCGGTCTCCATGGTAACCAATCCGCTTTGGTACAGTTGTTCCAAACCCAATCTCCGCTGATGTCACAGTCCTCGTATTCTAACCCTAACCAATACGTATGAACTCTAAAATATAACAAAAAGATAATTTCAAAATACTAGATATAATCTTTCCAAAGAGTAAATTTTTAAAATATGCAAGCATCCCGGTAGACGTTGAACTTGTATCAGTGCTAATATTTTTTTTTATTATTCTCGTTAGATGTTAGCTTTTGCCTACGAAGGAAGGCTCTCTGTTTCTCGGTTTGACGGAAGATCAGTTGCTTCTGCCTTATCTAACAATCAATGGTCTGGACTGCATGTGAGCCCTGTTGTTTTATGACTGTATTAAGATCGTTCATTAAAGAAGGTCAACGGTATATATCCTAATCTATGTAACATAAAGAATCAGTCCTGTGTTTATTTAATAATAAAAGTCATTCCATTCGATTTAACTGATCCCAGTTTCACCAAATACCCAAGATTGATAATATTATATTTAAGTAATAACCGTTAAGAAAAACAATAAAAAAGGTCATTTGTCATATATCCTACTTTATTTCATATGTTTGCACGCCCTCCGAGTGTTTATAAATTTATAACAATGTAACCACAACAAAAGTGGAAGGTTCGATTGGTTAATTTGAAACTTTAACGGAATTTAATTTTCATAATTCCATTACAAAATATCAGGATAGCAGAAATGTGACTTGTTTGTCTGGTACGGGTATACTGGTTGAGTATACTTGCGACAGTCCCTGACGGGCGTTACGCTGAAAGCTAGATAGAACCTCAAACGCTCTGATGTTTAATAACAGTTCATTGACAAACAATTCCTAATTCCTATATATATATATATATATATATATATATATATATATATATATATAATCTGGAATACTTAATGATAACATGCAATTTTCATTATACCAGTGTTACGGAACCTAATAACAACAGATCACGTAGTCGTGACGAGCATAAATTTTGTTACGGAGATAAATAAAAATCAGATTCTGTAACACTGAAATGCGTGAAATGTCTTAGGGAAGAAGTCCGTGTTTTTTTTTGTTAACAAATAATTATAATTTATTCTTAAAACAACCCTAACATTACTATACACTAAATCAGTACAATTACACGTTATAACAACAATACAACAGCAAATTAATACAATTACACAGTAAAATAAATGAAGTGTACCTTGATACCACCACTGACACAGCGACAACAAGTCCTTTAAAATAATCCACGTAAACAGTTCAAATAGTCCAAAGTAAAGCTCTTGTAATTATCCCGAAAGCAAACTGGACACAGGCCGCACTAAATCTGCATGAGATAGTAGAATCTCTGACACTACTACAATTATGGGATAGGTCCCAAAGCTGACTCACACTCTTCCGTGTCAGCTGGAATATTTCTCTTTCTCTCTTCTCCTCGGATTTAAAACACAGCCCCTATTTATAACTTTTCATCCGAAACTTCTATTTCACGAACAATCCCGAAGAACCCAACAATACATATAACACACGCCCGAAGAACATTACAAGACACGCGCTCATAGAGTGCGACCAGCCCAGAAAGTTCCAGACGAGCGCTGTGTCTATACACGTCAGACCCTACACGTGGGCCGGCCCTGCCAGGCGATGCTGCCATAGCAACGAGCTATGCGTGCCACAACCTTGTACCACATCGCAAAGCTACCGTTCTTAAACAATAAAGCTCTTTATACTTGACATTTGGTCTGAATGCAGTTATCATAAGATATGAGGAGGGAATATTAATGAATGATTTATTATTATGTCCGTTTGCAGCATTTCTTTTTTTTTTTGTGTTATTGAAGTATTTCTAGAACACCAATAATAAGTCAAAGGGCAGACATGCCATTTCCTGGGACGTACCTTTCATCTATGATATATCAGGCCTACTTGAACATTTACTGCTAAACGTTCAAAGACATGGCATGAGCTTTAACTTTAAGCCTGTCATAAATCCCAACCCATTTAGATGCCTTAATTTGTAACAGAAACATAACTTTTACTTTAAAAAATAAGTTCTAAGCACGTTTCACTAAATATAGACAAATATTGATATTTGAAAACTGTATCGCGATACGTAATATGCGAATCATCGTATCGCGATATACTGATATATTTATGATACCGCGCAGCCCTAAAAATAATTGATTTGCATGTTTTAGTTAATCTATGATAGGTGTATAAATACTCAAATCTTTCAAATTATCTACCATCCATGAATGATGATTTCTCCATGTTCGATATTGGCATGGTGTGGGCGGCACCAACTTTTACGATGATTATATATATATATATATATATAAATATATATATATATATATATATATATATATATATATTATATGAAAGGCTCAATAATAACATACATTTTTCAGTATTCAAATAAAAATCCGTTTTCACCATTAATTACCATTTATCATGATGCAGTCAATACAGAGTGCCGCTGACTTTCCATAAGCTTTTCAGTATTTGTCTTCAGTTGACATTTTTACTGCCATTTTAGCATAACATTTTTGGTTTGTAAAAAACCGTGGGATAAACACCATATGCTATATGAAAGCTAATAGCTGTGTTTATTGCTTGTATTCTCTGGTGAGAAAAAAATGCCGGTTTCCAGGGGCTGATTTGTGAATTCTGCTTAATTCAATTGCTGTCTCCACCGAAAGAAAATGGTAAACTTCCGTTCGAGTGCAAGCCTAATGCAATATTACTGTACTCAGTCTTTCAGTTGAGGTTTGACAGCCGATATAGATGCTCACTGAGGCGTAAAATCGTCTTTTGCACCAAAGCTCTGTTGGATAAGAGATCGATCCATGCTGCAGAAGAGTTTATAAATAGCACTCTTTAATTTTTCAGTGCTTTTCTTTATCCACGATGGCAACCGGAACGGCGTTCGAGAAAACTATAGCTTTATCAAAGTCCTATCCATTATGTCAAACTAATTAGCAACTAGAAAGTAATTCGATAGAGTGCATTCCTCCGCCAAAGCGAAACTTTTGATTCTGTACGCCTATTCTTACCAACCTTCAATGGTGTATTTCCTGCTGCATGTCCTCCCACAAATCAGTTTTACGTAACCATGCAGGCAAACAAACAGACAAACAAGCAGACAAATAAACACACATACGGATGAAAACATAACGGCTCTTATTAAGACAACAATTAACAAAAGATGGAATTTAACTTCATAAAAGAAAAAAATTGTTACCTAACATACTTACGTCAGATTAGATTTCCCAATCAGCCACCGAATTCTCGCTAGTCTTTCTTGTCTTGTTATGATGACAATGTTGGCTTCAGAAGCCTTGCACAGCGTCCGGGCGTCGTCGTACTTCCTCGGTTGTTCATGAATGGTCATTTTTCTGTATAGGAAGAGGTCCCAAAGTGTGTAAACACTTTCGCTATTGGTCGCTTCGGAAAACCCTTAAACACAAAAGTTTAATATATATATGTGTATATATACATATATATGTATATAAATATATATATATATATATATATATATATATATTCAATACAGTATATAAATATTCCCTGTATCACATTGAGTGTAAGACAGAGGAAAACTAAAATATGACAAATTCAAAATGAAAATAGATACAGTTCTAGTTATTTCTAGATTTTAAATCAACTACTTTATTTTAGATAAACAACTCTCATGAAACCTTTTTTCGTTCATAAAAAAACTTCATGTTAAGAAGCTTTGTGTCGATAAAATATAAGCCACAGTTGTATAACCCTTGTTAGAGAAATAACCCTCCGCCCCTGTCCTACAAAGAAAGGCACCCCTTTAAGGTACCTTTAAAGGAACATTTTTCTAGAGAAAAGCAAATAATGTACAGTTATACCATACATTTACGGGAAGGAATGGTTGAAGCAAAACACAAGTCGTCATTCGGGGATATCAGTGGCTGAAGATTTGACAAGATTAAGAGCAAATCTCTCTTTTCACGGTCATGCACCGAAACGCTGAACCAAAATAAAGGACAGATGGACATGAAATGGCAAGATTCTCATTCGTCTCCACAATGAAAATGTCAAAACAGTAAAATAAAAGAAGACTTGGGCTCGCTCTTCCCGGACTATCAGGTTTAGATTAATCTAACATTTTTGATTAACACTTTTACACCAATATATCTCAGTGCTAGATAAGACAAATGTGTTTTCAGGTAGTAATTTGTATATTTTAAATTCACCTACATAACTGTAACAGGAAAGCTTCCTCCATTGAATAAGCATAATTTTTCATTTGTATTTTGCTCTCACAGCCGGGTAGTAATGGAATTCTTGTTTTAAAACTAAATCGATGTACAGAGGTATTGTGTCTCCATTCGCATAACAATTCCAGTCAAAATAGTGATTCCATGACTGTAACGTCACGAAAGCGCATGCAGTCTCCCTCTACATGGATGCCTGGAGTACAATGCCCGGCACCGCTCGGGGTTCGAACGGTTACCGCTGCAGGTGTGAGTAAATCGTCTATACTTAGACATTTTTGTTCCTTCTACACCTGGTTTTCAGCACAGGGATAACTAGTACATTGGTCTTCACTAGAAACCCGAAACAATACTAACATGATCTCTAGTACCTGACCCAGGACTACACTTACGCATGATTACATTCATGATTACATGTACGCATGATTACATTCGTTAACTGTGTACTTTTGTGTTAGTACTAAGATAGCCATTCTTATTTTTTCATCTGTCATTGTTCCTCAATAATTTGCAAGAGGTACAACGTTATTTTCTTAATGCAGTTCTTTCATATGGTTAAGTTGTAACTGGTGAGTTATACGAACAAGCTACGTCATTCAGTCATGCTTACGGTAGATAAACCAATATTATATAAACGTGATTTTGTTTAAATTTAGCGAAACAAACCTTATAATGCCTCAAGAAAGTCTTCAAAATGCTCCATGGGATACTAAGTATGACGTTTTTGATCCTTAGACGACATTGCAGAATCAGTCCGTGATATAATTACTTATGTTATTAAACAATCCATTCCATTAAAATCTCCAGCCATACGACCTACTGACAAGCCTTGGAAGAACGCTAACAGAAGACGCATGATAAGACCAAAAAATAGGGAATGGGAAAGATATAAACATAATAAACAGCCGGAACTGTACGCGTCTTTTAAAAAAGCTAGAAATTTGGTTGTATCCGAGATAAGAAAGCAAAAGAAAAATTATTGTTAATATTATATAGTGGATTTGATGAAGGTATGGAAACAAGACTAATCTGCCTCGATGTATCCAAAGCCTTTGAAAAAGTGTGGCACAGGGGCCTTCTGTCTAAATCGCAGCAAATGGGCATTTCAGGACTAATTCTGAAATGGTTCGAGTCCTATCTACATGTTCGATCACAAAGAACTGCTCTCGGGCCACAGATCAACCACTGTTCATGTACAACTGAAGTTCCATTGGGCTCTATTCTCGGGCCGCTGTAATACTTTATGTTACTGTTAGATCAAGTGGTATTAAAACACTATTCGTATGTATACGCTGACGATACTAGCTTGTACCTCAAGATTAAATCACCTGTGACCTTGGCTCAATCTCTAATTGATTGACCTATTAAAATTAGAGGAATGGTCTTTACAATGGCATATTACATTCAATAGTACAAAGTCAAAAAGTCATAACCCGTTCAAGGAAATATCAAGGACAATCTCACCCCGCGCTAATTTTAAATAAAACTCTTATATCTGAGGAACAACAGTTATCTCATCTAAGATTACCGTTTCTTAAAGACGAGCTGGTGTGACCATATTCAGCGTATTTGTACTAAAGCATCAAGACGAATAGGAATGCCTAAAAACTTATGTGTATTTTATCTAGAAAAAGTCTTAGATATGCTGTAGAAATCAATGGTGATTTCTGTACTCGAATATTGAGCCATACTCTTTAACAATTGATCTGTAGTACAGGCAAACAATCTAGAAAGTGTTCAGCGCAAAGACTCACACTGGCGCAACAAGATGGTGCAGCAGCACGCACCTGCAAAACGATCTTGGATGGCTTTGATTTTCTGTCCGAATAACCATTTTTTGGATCTGATGTAACTATGTTATGAGCACTTATGTATTTACAGTATGTGTGTGTGTGTTTTGCATGTATAGTATGGTTTCATTTAATATATTCGTGTGTTCTCACTTTGTCTGTGTTACTTGTTATCACCTTGTAACTGTATTGAATCTTTGTTTGTTAATATGTTTCCCAGGAAAACTTTTGCATTAGCCTAACGGCTATTTTATTACTCCTGGTTAAATAAATATGTTTTAACCGAGCACAATTGTCACTACATATGGATTGAACGATACACCAGACTTAGCTAAGGAGTCACCCGAGTGACAGTGTAAATCAATAGATCGTTCAGGGAACAGCGGTTTATCCACACTCGTGTTCGGACACCATTAGTACACGACCCTGTTTGACAATTGATGAATTATTTCCAGTTATCTGTGGCCCCAACTCCCCCTTCAAAGTACACAAGGCAGAATATTCAATGTATTGAATCGTACTGCTGTTTAAGCCCGTATTGTATTAGATAACAATAGACTAGTTATTTCCGTAGTGTTTTACGATAGGAAGCCAGCATGACAATTTTACTTTTTTCCGGTTGCGTGAGTGTATCTTTCTCTCTTCCTTTGTTTGCTGTCCGTTTGTGGCTTTTTAATAAAAGATCAAAGCGGGTCTGTGAGTTCTTACTTCGATTCAATGTGGAGAGGACATTAAATACTTTAAGTACTTTAAATATTCATAAATATAATGTAAATGGCTGACACCTTTTTAAAAGAATAGCTTAGTGTAGATTCCTGTACACAAGCTTTCGGGTGCTCGGCCTCCATCGTCAGGTGTGAATTGAGCTGTTTCTCCAGCCTGCCGGGATCGTAATACCTTTCCGTAGAAAAAAATGCTTTTCCGCTAAAGATGGATCCTACTGTCATATCAATCTTTCAGTCACACTCCGCTCAGTGTTAACCTGATTCTGCCATCATATATAACATCCTACATGCACACTTGCATGCAAAAAGAGTTGTGTGTTTTCAATAATTACACTGTTATATCAGAAACACGACTGTGCAATAAAAAAAAAAAAGAAAAACAGAAAACTATAGTAGATGAGGACCAAAATGCCGAAAATTATAAGCAATTATACACCATTTGTGTAGGAGAATGAAGGATATAGAGGGAGTCGGCGAGAGACTACATGTAAAATATTTAGTACTGTTTCATGTTTGTTACTGTATATTAGCTGCTAATGTGGAAAAAATCTAATCGTTCACCTTTCCAACAGATTGGTACAAAATAAAGTATTGTACATGCATTGTTTACCTGTTTATAGGTCGTTATGAGAT
This sequence comes from Sipunculus nudus, assembly GCA_026874595.1. Classification (NCBI taxonomy): domain Eukaryota; kingdom Metazoa; phylum Annelida; class Sipuncula; order Golfingiida; family Sipunculidae; genus Sipunculus; species Sipunculus nudus. The sequence goes on along the minus strand of CM049312.1, from coordinate 82,151,207 downwards.
TTGGTAATGGAAGTTTGCACTTTCCGTGTGAGCCACTTGAAATACTGGCTGACGGTCAGACCAATGATTCTAAGATGCAATGCCATGTTTCCCCAAAGAAAGATTTATAAAATACATGACACTGTTGTCAAAACACAGCTTGTTAAATCTACCATCACGCTGAAACGTATGGTATCTTAGTAAAAAAAACTATTCGTAACATATAGAAAATATTAAAGGCTGATAGAGCGAGCACTTAAATTAATGAAATTAAATGACAAGAAGCATAGGGTCTGCTCTTAATACAGTCATCTTAGCTCTGTACAATTACAAAACAGCATAAATTCATTATATATATATATACATATATATATATATATATATATATATATATATATATAAACGAATTTTTTTACGATATTTGCCTCAAGGAAAGATATCTAAAACAGCGTGACAATACAGCCTGTAAAATCTCCTGTAAACGCTAAAATTTATGGTCTATCAATAAAATAGAAGCCGATAAGTATAAAAGGCTAATATGAAATGTATGAAAGGATATATATATATATATATATATATATATTTGAATATATACTAGTATATATATATGTATAAATTTATATATGCCAAAGTTCTTACCTGCAAATATCAGAGATAATAATCCAATGGAACAGCTGCTTAACTGTAACTCCATGATGATTTAAGTCACTGAGTGAGGGCTGACATTGCGGTTTAGACTTTTCCAGAGAGCTCGCTCACATAACCTGACTTGTAGCTGTGTATCCTAAAGCGGCTCGCTTTTTTGCCAGGACCCCGGAGAACTCGCTCTGGATGACTATTGGTTCGTTATGGGAATCCTATAAGGCATTTTGCCGTCAGCCTCAGTCTCAATTCATAAGTTGTAGTTACCTGTATATAAGAGGGGAACATCGTATGCAAAGTGCAGACAAGGAAAAACATTTTATACTTGAGCAAGTCCAGTTTCATTTTTATAGCTGTGTTAAATTTTGAATTAATTTAACGTCAGAGACCTGAGGGCATTTGACGACGTGCCGGTCTGCCTCCCGCGCACCCGTTTCAATCAATAAACCCATCGGACTAATGGTTATGTTCATGATAACCCGTGAAGAGTATGCCTGCCTAACAACGCTAGAACTTCGGAAAGGACTGAGGGAGGTAAAAGTGTTCCTGTTCTATACTACTAATGGAATGAATTCAGAAAAATACGGCCCCATGGATTTCATATGGGCAGACCGCACACTTGACAAATTAAAAATGATGCTTACGGATGAATGAAGGTGTGTACTAATGGTGTTTGATTGTTGCTATTACATATCCCGGTATCTGTCAAATGAATCATACCCCGTGGAAAGGAAATTCATTAAGACAGTATTAAGTAGTCAATATATTGATGTTATTTCCCCTCTACATAATACATATTAAGATATATATATATATATATATATATATATATATATGTGTGTGTGTGTGTATGTGTGTGTTTGATGGTGCGTCTGCGAATCCTCTTTCGGCGTACGACAACACTTTATGTGGCGTACATTTTGCCTGTCACGGCGCACCTCCCGTACGCTGGAAGAGGAGGGGGTTAAAATTAATAAATTAATCTCCAAATTACTAGATTCCCAAAAATCGTATTTTCGATTTTTATGGCGTACCTCCAGGTAGTCTCCATGAGGGAATAGTGTTGCACACAATGGAGGCACAGTTTCCAAACGCGTGTGTGTGTGTGTGTAACTGTGGGTGTGCTAATTCAGAGTGTTTTTAGCTGTAATGTTCAGGGGGAAATAGGGCAAATTCGGGTGCCGATGATTAAGGTGGTATTGGCGCATACCCCTAACCTGTTTACGTGCGGTTTTCACTTCGGGCTTTGGGGATTGAAAAGGATAAGGAAAAAAAGACGGCGAATTATATAGATCGGGAGGGGCAGTTGCGGTTTATGTTTTAAAATCGACAAACAAGACAATGTAGGCGACTAATGTTGCGAATGAGTGTCTGGGAAAAGACTACCAGAGTTACAAATACGCTCGCTTTTACAAATATACTTGACATTTAAAGCATCCAAAATTACACCTGTAATTGTCTATGAGAACAAGTTATTTTGTATAACACTCCATTTTGTATCTATTGATATGTGTATATTACCGAATGAAATATTAGTGTGCTGTAAATGCGTGTCTAAAGTCCATGTCCGGTTCGGAGCACCGTTTCCGGTGACATGTCACCTTTTGGTGCTTTGCTTGCCCGTGCTTGTTTCTCCGCTAAATGAGGTGTGGGTTTAATCTTGTGCCATGCAAGAATCAACCTTTACACAAAACGATAGCAGGAGAACAACAGAACGTACTCAGAAAACCAAACGATTCTTCTTGATTGATAGCCAACCTACATGAAAGAATTTTCAGGACAACCTGAACAGAGGACATTGCCACTGAAACAGCAGTTTTCTAATTCAACATATTTTAATAAAAACATAATGAGTCAACTATTTATTAAAAAAGATACTGTAAGCGTTTCTCCGTTTGTTCAAGATAATATCAGATTCAAATAAAAGTTTCAATGTGATCGATGTTGATAATTAAATGATTAAAAAAACCACATCGTGTATAACGTTTATACACTGTAAAATAACTTTCTCTTGAAACATACTTTCTCTTTAAAAAGTGATAACTGGTATATGGCACGATGTATAGAAAAAAAAACAACACATCTTTTCAATATGGAGAACGTGTGAAACCAATAGGTAAACTCATGGAGGCAGTACGAAATTGCCAATTTATGGCTCAGCTCTGTAACTGTTGTTATGGGAAATTGGGTTTAGCGATCTGTGTCGGAACACAAATAAAAGTCCGCTTGTATTAAAAAAATAAATCCGGAGAGTGGAGAGACTAGAGTGCTTACTCTCAGGTAATGATACGTCACATTCATGGGTCGGTAATTTTATTCATTATACTATGAATCCTTATATATTATTCATTCCAAACGTCAGCAAATTTCCTTCTTTCTGCTTCATGCATAGTGATATTACATTTTTTTTTTTTTTTACATCTCGTTTATTCATGTATTTTCTATTAGATGCCGTTGTAAAATAAATATAACCATTTCCTCTACCTTTCATTAATACCACCACTCTTACTCTTTATACTATCGCGTAAACCACTTATCGGGGCAAGATCAGAATATGTCTTTGGAACGTTAGAATCGACCAGGCCATCATCCAGAAGATTTTTTTTATATAATGGTGCTATCAAATTCCACGGAAAATTTGCAGGTGTCCATAACTGACTTGCTGGAACTCATTGAAGGGAAACCGGACCTAGTTCAGAATGAATCAATAGCAAGCCCCGTGTGTAACTTTCCTCCCTTTGACAGGAACGTGCTGCCGTTCATGCCTTGTAGATGCACGATGTGAAACATTTAAGAGTGCATTGATTTTAGGGTCCTCCGCATGGAGATGTAACTCTCAACCTAAACGGTCTTTAAATAACATAAAGATGTGCATCAAAACATTTTAAGGAAGCCTATTCAAAAACAAGAAATCTGCATTTCAAGAACCTCCGTCACGTGGAGGTCGCTAATGTCGGGTTCCCCGAAAATGTAGGGTTCTCCAAAAATCCGTGGTTGCATTAATTTAGTCGGCCCGTTTTCGTCGGTTTATTCGTGCGTGATGACTGGACATTTTGAGTATTGCTTGATGACCTTCCTCAATCCGGATTATGTGCCGCACCCACAAAATCTCATCGATTCTTCATTCGCCCAAATCCCCAAAAAACCTTCATGAGATTCCGCTCTGGTTGTGTTACACACACATGAACGCGTACTCTCCTGGCTAAGGCACAAACTGATTGTTGTAATATACATTACACACTTTATAACTGTTCATTTGAGGATAACTGTCCAGGTCTTTTTTCTGTCTCACTTTACTGAATGAGTATGCAAAAGAAAATATGAAAGAAAGATTATACATATTATTATTATATAACCTTGGTTTCCTGGTTTCTATGCAAGAGAGAGAAGTCCCGAGTCCTGCACTGGAAAACGGAAGTTCGAATGTACAAGTGAATGTCCACTACTTTGATTTTCAGATTCTGTCGAGGGTTCGAACGTAGGACCTTCAAACAGCCCGGCGCAGTTGTAGGCTCAACCCGTTACCTTTAGTTACATCTCGAGAAACATAGGTTTTTCATGTGCTCAGGGGTTCTTGAGTTTGAATTGGACAGGTATCAACTTGTATATAACCTCGTATATACTTTTGATGCTTTGTATAACATTTGTGTGTCTAATTCTCGTCTTATCTAACACTGAAACATCCAAACAGCATTGTGTATTGCTCTGTTTGAACGGTGGGCCACGAAAAAAAATGGGATTAGATTCGGTGACATCATGAATAAATGTTGTATTCCCGGTATATTCTGTCTTGATTAATGACTTTCAATTAAATAGTCTAGCAGGGGATAATTTACAAGAAATCATGTTTATATTTTGGTGCAGATTACCTGAATATTTTGGAGGATATTTAGATTTGAATCTAAGCAATTTCGGAGAATTAGGCAGGCTGAATGATTTTGAATAACAAAGGGTAATACATTGTAACCAAGTAATGCACAGGCTTCTAGAAATAATCTTGTAGTCCATAAAATTTATTTTTTTATAGCAGATACAAGTTCGTGTGAATTTAACTTCATGGTTAAACAGAATAGATAATATATAAAGAATAGATTACTTTAAAATCAGCAAGAATTATAAACAAAGATGTGGTATATTGGGTTGGTCCGTTATTGATTGGTCTCTGGCAATTGTAATAAAAAGCAAATGTAATATACCTTCAAAGTATACGCACATTCTTATAATACAACCGATGCCAGACCGAATATAGTTCAGACAATTGCCAACAGGAACCTGCAGACACCTACCATAATATGTCTTAACACTTCTAATTGTTTATGATACATACCCAAAATTGACCCTTTACTTCAAAGAGGTAAAAAGTCACACCCTCTTAAAAACAAGAATCGATTATTTTAAGTAATTATTGATTAAATAATTATTAGAAGATTCTAAATATTCGCATACTTATTCCAGCGTTTTATTTTATAGTCCAGACAATCTGCGAATATATCCAGCCAACCCGCCACAAATTGCAACAGAAATAATTTCAAGGGTTTTCTGTTCAGAAACACTTCATAATTTACATGATAAAAGTTTACATTCATCTAGGTAGGGGATTCTTGTCAAAAATGGCCCATCGTCAGGTATATAAGATAAATATTGTAAATTCTGGCGGTTTTTTTTTGTCTGGTTAGCTATATTCTTTTTCAAGGTCTCTTTAATCACTTACACGTTTTAGATTACAAGCTTCTAGTAATCAGAGGTTCAACTAAAGTTACTTTAATTAAAAAAAAAGACAATGTCGACATGTATCACGTTGAACACGATCAAATGCCTTATTGTGCTCCTTTGGAATGAATTCCAAGCACTGTTTACGTTCTAGTCATGTTTGCTTTGACTTTTGAAACCAGAAGGGAAATGACTCGTGTGGTTTCAATAAATAACAACAGACCACAATTCTAACATTTTGATATATTTGCAATTTCTAATTCAAATAAGTTGAGAGCTTACTTTAAGTGATTTGCTTCATTCTTGATTTCTCTAACCTTTACCCGCGAATCTGCTTCATAATGATTTGAAACATTAATGTTAGGTTTTCGTTCTAATATGGAAGTTCCACTAATGCGCTATCAAGAGGCCTTGCAACATATTAATGTTGTTAATTGTATATAATATATACGACCCATATGCTTTGCGACAAGGCCATGGTACCTGTCGCCCGAGGACATTAAACACTTTGCTGATGTTTAAATCTTTCGGCACCAAACTCCCAGGAAAAGGACATGGACAGGAATTTTGTTTGCGTATATGATGCTCTTGATGAGGTTTGGTACGAGAGATTCTTGGAAAAAATAACTCAAAGATGTTTTGTAGGTAGCGACCTTCAAGTGCAGCGGCTAAATAAAATGTACAGCTATGGAGAGGTACATGGACCGTCACTAGGGGGCAGATGAAACCAATATTGTGTGACCTAACTCCTGCTCCCAGCTGAAGATTATAAGATGCAAATGCTATGAAGATTGAGCTGTTCATTGTGAGGAGAATGTCGAGGAACTAGCAGTATGAGGTCATTTTATTTTGTGCCAGAAAAAAATGGTCCTGATGATGACCAGATTATACTTGCTTACATATAAATGCCAATATGTACCAGTATTTTTATTTGGCAGCAATCTATATTCGCACTGCATATTCGCAGCTGTTTAGTCGATTTACATAAAGTATATACCACAGAACTCAATGTGCGTAAAGAATCACGCAGTCCGCATTTTGACAGTAAAGCCATGGGGGAAACTGTGCAGGTTGTATATAAGCTCTGCTATTACTCCAATCATTTCAGATGACCAAGGGGTAATGACGCTCAGCTGATTGCTGACACTCAGAAATTCTATCAACTTAGTTTGCTGTATACTTTTAGAACCTTTGCAGTTGTCCTTTGCTGTTGTGAATAATTTATTGGATTTTCTTCAACTTTTCTATTGTGGGTGCAAAATTTCTCACTGATGTCCGCAATAGTTCTGAAGAACTGACTGGGCATTATTTTAAGGTTACCATAATTAGTGTACAATGTTTCCTTTTTTGGTTTGAGTGCCAAATATTTGTTTGCAGCAAAAAAAAAACAAAAAAAAAACACTTATACAGATTTTTTAATTGCTAAAACACATAGGATTGCATTTTTCTCGCAGAATATATGTCACAGTGATTTAATCTAATACATATAAAAGGAATTCAGTCGACCTTTGTTAGCAATTATCTCTGAAAACGCGTTGCGTATGACACTGTGCTATAACTCATTTTAAATGGTATTGTCCCCGCATTGACCTCGCCGATATGAGAATATTTAATGTACTAATCATTTTGAGTGATTTTTCGTGGTTTCAAATTGCGTGGAGGTTACCATTCACCGAGAACAGCCGAACTACCTTCATTGTGCACTTGAATAACCCCTGTTGTCAGTGACGGATATAAGGATGTTTGGCCTGACATTCGACCCATTCAATGATCCACGTGCATGGTCAGTAAATGTGAAAACGTGTCTCGAGATAAAAAAAAAACGGTTAATCTCACAATTAATCCAATTCATCCTTGTGAACAGACGATGGACGAAAGGGTGATCGCTATAGCTCAAATGACCTATGGTCAGCAGAGCTAAAAATGAATATACCCCCTTGAAAGAAAAGTTACAGGTCTTTAAAATGTTTCTTCAATGTCTGAAATTGATTAAAGCTCTCGTTTGATATATTTGATATATTACTTGAATAGTTCAGGTTCATTACATCTGATTTTTTTTTCACACAAAATTAGGAATTTTATTTGTTTTATTAAAAATGTTATTAATTAAGCTGATTTTAACTGTTTTACCAAAGGTGGATCCATGGAGATTTTAGTGTTATTTGGCAGGTATTTTGTAGTTCTAAACGTTCGAGATTTTTTCTAGTATATATATATATTTTCACACCACTGGGGTTGTGAACTTCCAGATTCCTTTCAGTCAGTCACAATAACAGACGGACAAGACATTAATACACTCAAAAAAGACTAAGACAGTTGTAAGATAACAAAAAGGTGCTCCACTAGTCCCTGGCGCAGTACACGTGAACACGAAGCACATTCTAATCCAAGCGTAATACAGATAAACAGAGAACACAACAGGCTCTCACTGCTGTATAACTGTTAATCGTGTATAAATCACTATTAGCGTGTCGCACACCGAATGTTCTTGTAGAGCTCTAGATCTAGTTCTAACTGTTGTAGTTTACTGGAGCCCTTAAGTAACAGGTTACCGAATATATGCACTCTCGCGGCGAAATACAGCACCATCACAGTTTCGAGTCATGACAAAGTTCCTTGTCTGTTCCTGGAAGCTCGCGCCATTAGTAGAAAATCAAAAGAATACCAGTCCTTTGGCAAACACTACCACTGTCTTTGAAGTGCTTTATGGAGAATCACCCAGGTGACCTCCCTCAGACGCAGACTGTCACTAGACACAGACGCGATCTTTTAACTGTAACACCGATGTTAGCAGACCAGCCGGTCGGACTGCTGCAGCCCTCAGGCGAACTACGAACTACCCTCACGTAGCGCTCCGGCTTTTCTCAAGTTGTACTTGGTCTCACGCCTTATAACAGACTCCTGACGTCACAACTCCCGCTAGTTTTTTCGCCAATCAGCACTTCCATCCACGATGTCCTGACGCGGACACGCCCCCGGGGACGATTTCGTGGGAAAGCTACCCTAAGCAAGTCACAGTTAAGATGTCGTGTACCAGACACGGTTACTGTGGAGACCGTCATACAAGATCGGTCAGCACAAATTTATGCTACATAGAAAGTAACATCAAAGGATGCACGTGGCACCTACTGATTACTAAACTGAATTGAAATTTACATCAAATAAAACACGTGTTCTTCCTAACTGGGTTTCTCACGCTAATGGCTGAACATGATACTCTATAAAATTAACAAAACTTGCAAAACAATTATCTGGTAATACTCCCTCTACTTAAATATACAAAGTCACAGTCCTCTGGTGACGTATAAATATATATATATATATATATATATATATATATATATATATATATATATATATATAGTTAAACCTCGTTGTGTCGAACTCGCTTAAGTCGAATACCCCGCATCTGTCGAAGTTACAAACTCAATATTCCGGACAACTGTAGTTAAATATTTACCAAATAAAACCCGCTTGTGTCGAACCTCGGATGTGTCAGAGTTTTCTGAGGGTCCCTTCTACCTCGACACAACGAGGTTTCACTGTATGTATGTATATATATATATATATATATATATATATACATATATATATATATATTGTGGAACATGCCATAATTCCGTGCGTGATCCAATTATTGTACACAGTATACTGGATCAATTCAGTCAATGAATAAAATAGGACGACAGGGTTTTCAGCACCTGTTTACAAATTAAAAACCCTTTTATTTTTTATATCACATGTGGTTGTAAACAAAACTAAGCAAGGAAGGTTTAATTATAACTAAATTTGTATTTTTAATTAATTACTTAATTAGTGATAGCTGATTAAAATACATGTTCTCCTTAGTCCTAAATCTAAAACTTTTTGAAATGTTTCTGCTGCAATTTGTGGTGGGGTCCTCTAGCATATATCCTGGACTATTATTGGAATGCTAAAAATGGCATTCTAATTTTGAAATTACAAATGCGAGTTAAATGTGTATCTTTAAATGATAGCATTAGTCCTATTTATCACTGCATGGTGTTCCATTTCAGGCTTTTGCCAACCTTGAAAGTAGACAGCGAGGAAGGGCATTACATTCGGTAAGTGTACCAGATGTCTGCTTGGGGTTCATAAGGACAATAGGTGCCGAATATTGGGTCATGTGATGGTGAGAAAATCTGGACTGACGCGTTATGCTTACATAATATAATATTTTTAGACGTTTGGGCAATGATTTATTTGCTACATGATGCTTTACACTGACAAATTTGGAGATGTAATTTATTTATAATTATGACTATAATTCTTTTACTGACACGGAACAGCACTCGACGGGATTGTTTACTGTTCTAATGACATAAGGGGGATCTTGGTAGTCTGTTTGCGACATTTGCAACCATATTTTAAGATGAATTTTGACTGTGAGCAGTGTGGCGACACATTCTAATTCTATGCATGCCAACTGAGAATTCAATTGTAATACTAACAAATAAAAGAACAAGGAATGATTAACTACGAAACAAATAAGAAATAAGCAAAACTGGTAGAAACATCCCGATTGTTGCTGTCAACAACAAAATTAAACGAGTGAGCCTTTCGGGGGTTCTCTGTGTTATGACCCACCAGTAGTGATGACACACACCCAGGATGCGGGTGGTACATAAGCCTGGATGATATCGCGTGTAAGCCCCTGTCAAGTGGTCCGAACCGGAATGGAATTCTGCATATGTACATAGAACATAAGCAAGCATTGACAACCTCAATATTTTATCATATTTTACCCTGGGCGATGTGAGGGAGCAACGTGCCACCATATATAATATACCATAATTATTATTAAATTACACAGCAGCTGTAAAATAAATTTAGCAATAAGTATTTTATACTACAATGATAAACTACAGATACAGTTTGCAACTACAATTTGTTTTATCAGGCCACAACAAGTATAAATACAAAACCACAAGTTATGTATTTCCTCTCATACTGTTTGATATCATTTTACTTGGTTTCATATCATTCCAGTTAAATTCCCGGAGACATATAAATAAAGCGTTATAGTTGAGCTTTGGTACACTGAATCATTGATATCTATATGTCACTAGTTATAGACCTTAAGCAATCCCTATCACAAACTGAAATCCCAGACATATACAATCAGACTATGGCCTGGAAGCATTATTATTCTTAAGAACACAGTCATTTCTTCACAATTTGTCCTTGCCGGGTAATATACAAACACATCTTTTTTTTGTCAAATAACTATTTATTGAGCTCCTTTGAAATAAAATATGCATGAGTGGTTATTAGCTTGGATAATGTTAATAGTATTTAGATATTATTACCAAAGACTGGCCTGCCGAGTCGCAAAGCTTAGCACAGATACTGCCGCCTCACGGTAAATTATATAACTAAAGTACGGCTCTCTGGCTGGCTGATTCATCGATTTTAAGTACCATTTATTTCAGCGCTTTATTTCGCTTTCGAGAGGTTCACAGATCTAAACGTCATTTCGTCATAACCAGACGAGCAAATCTGTATGGTCCTTCAAAACCAGTTAATATTAGGGAATACTGTGGAATTATTCCAATATATCCCATCAGAATATCAAGAGTAGGCTATATAATTATATACCCACACAAATAACAAAAAAAGTGATCGCTTTGATAGCTTTCTCGATTTCCGCAACACAAGTGTATTTACTCTTCCGAAGTGTAAATGAGACGTTTTACATTTATTATACCATATCATATAAATATTGTACTAGCATAAATTGATGACTCCAGGTTAAACTTTAAGGACCGTCCCATGGTGTGGGTTAGTCTTTTATGTTATTGGAATATTTGTATTCGAAGCCCACCACGGCATTCGGTAATAACCTTATCTAAATTCCCAAATGCACTGGGGGGGGGGGGGGGGTCGACAATGCTATCCTCTAACCATCATTTAACCTTTGACCATGTCGAATGGATGTCAGTTACTCACCATAGCTCCCCGTTAGTCACAGCTTGGCCTCGTTAAATAAACCATTAGTCAGTCAGAGTCTGTACAAAACCACAAACATAATACACTTAATTAGTTTTACACAAGTGTCACACACCCGAAAGAATGAACTTCCAGTTTCTTTTAAATATTAAAGCAGATGGCTGAAACTCTTACTTACACACAAGAATAATTAAGCCATGGTATACCAGAAAAATACATATTATGAATAAAAGGACTTCCAATTTCTTGGATGACGATCCAAACATTGTTTTATTATTCCATAGAAACTGTCAAAAACACAGAGCCTAGGGTACACTTGCAGCTAATATGATCTTTCGTACATCCATGCAGCTGGAATCAGACGACTCAATGTTATTTTTCCCTGTGCTCTGAACTTTGACTCCTGATCTCATGAGAGTTCTGTGTGAACAACACAGATTTAAGAGTCCAAAGAAACCATCTATGTGTATAGATACTAACCTCGAAGTTCGCAAGTGTAAAACTTCTCTCTCCGCCGGTTATATCACCGATGATATCCATTGGTCTGATCACAGGCTTACAACGGCTGATGAACATCAATGAACATAAAAAATTATTCCCGCTTCTTTGTACTTTGTTTGTTAAACTTTCATTTTGGATCAAAAAGACATATTTAAACATAACAGTAATAATATTTTAACATAGGAGGGTTCTTGTAATGGAACTGCCATCACATTGAACATTGCCCCCTGTACGTCAATAATGTTCACCGATACACTTAACTGTGGGAGTTAAATCAAGGAGTACTGGCGTCTGTTCTTAGTTTTTATGGGCACACCTTGCACCGGGAAGCGGAACCACCATTCATAAAATTTATCGAATGGAATGCAGTCTCAAATAATGAATTATATCAGGTCTTTTCTGTGATAAATGCAGATAATTATATTTGAGTATGACTAACTAATTGATAGGGTTAATGTTATTCAGCTCAGATATTGTTCTTTTTAACTATGATTAAGTTTACAATGCACCAAAAAGAACAGAGATTGAGGTCGACGTGTTAAAGTATAATCACTAATCCGTGTGCAGGAATTAATTGATATACTTTTCCATACAAACTAAATCGAAAAGACATAACCATTTAATAACTCTTAAAATAAAATTATTTTTAAATTTCAAATGTGGTGCATTAGTCTGCATTCCTAATAAACAAAATTTTAGCTTGACCCGTTATGTTTGAAAATAAAATTCCATGAAAATACAATCATAAATACAAAGTTAAAAGTGAATTATATCATGATATTTGACTAATCAAAATAAACTTTATGACGCACAGTGTATATTACTCCATTTAGGTGTGTCAGCCATGTCATATATAAGAACAGTTGGTTGCTCCGGAAGACAACGTTATTGAAAATTCCAGATTGTAAAAGTGTTTTATTTAAACAGGGTAAAAATGACTGTGTACTCTTTGGTCGATGGAACAACTGAGACGAGTTTAAGGGTCGGCTCTGCAATCATCGTCCTTAAAGTCAATTGATGGGCATTTGTTTACATCATATCATCCACGACATGCAATCAGCGTGGGCAAACGAAGACTTCGGGGCCACCGAAAGGATATTTTCTTTAAGAGAAACACTTACATGTTCAGACAATCTTTAATACATTGCATACCTACCCTACAGGTGTGTTACAGTTATAATTCTTTCTCAGACAGTAGGAATAGAAAAAATTATTGGAAATCTGTGATTCCTGATTGAGAATGACATGCCTATTCTTATATTTTACACTACCAGAACACATAAATTGGGAAACATGTTAATAATATATGTATTTCCTATTTCCTGAAGCTTATTTCGGCTGGTGTTATTCTATCATTAATCAGCAATTTTTAATGCATTACCCTACCCGAATGTTTCAGCGATAAATGGCAATTTATTGATAGTAACGGTACACAACTGGTGGAAGGTAGAATCATTGATTGATACAGTGCACATACAGCATGCCAGTCTAAATATTGTAATGACCTGTACAACAGAATCACAGATGAATGAGCAAACAAAAGTAGACCAATGGCAGAATTTAAACCAAGGGTGATAGGAAATTACAAGCAAGACCAATTTGGCTAACAGGTTATGTTTTTTTCCCACCGAGATTTATATTGCTATTAAGCTGAAAGAAAGGGAAATATTTATTTAACGCCTCTGTGAATGAACGTTACATATCACGGATTTGATCAACCATAGCTTTATGTATACTGCGCAAGCCACGTTGGGACAACAGAGTTCTTATAAATATGTGTCAGCATACCACTGAGGTCCCTTAATACCCTTGAATGCCGGATAAGCTGTCACTGTTTTGTTTATCTGGGTTTGACAAATTAACATTTCGCGAGATTTCTACTAATGTTAATCACGGGTTATTCTGTTGAATTCCAGGAAAAAAAAATTTCTGCCACCCTGGTAAAGTTGTTAGAACCAAAAGGATAGATTACATCTGAAGGACAAGCATTGTTTTTGGTGCTTAGATTTGTTTTCCATTAACACTTTCATTAAACGTTACCTGTTCGAGACAACAGTATGTACTCCATAGCTAACACAATCGAAACAAATTATCGTGATATCAGCAAATGAAGTATTGAGACTTCTGTACCCCTGTGCTTTAATTGCTTCAAGAAGAGGACTATATTATGCGAGCAAGTTTCGTAACAATTAGTATGTCTTATGTAAGGAAATAGATTAATGAGAGGTAGGTCTAGGTCAGAGGTAGGTATATGTATTTTTATTGCGTTTTATTCTGGCGACTGGATCGTATTTTGAAAAAGGGGTCCGCAGGCGCAGAAATGTTACTTGTTCACTATTTTAATGTAAATCACATATGAGGTTTGGACTCTGGGATTGAATAAAAACATACACGATTGTTACCCTGTAATAGTCCGACCATGTTCGACCCTTTTTAAAAAAGACTTAATGGGTAAATTGTGGGTTAAATTAGCTCTAAGAGAACGAGGTTTAAAAACTACCTGACCATTCATTGGAAGACGTTTGGTCAATTCAGAAGTCCGAGCTATACTGAACTTGCTTGAAATTTTAAAATCAATTTTATATTCCACTAACTTGTATTGTAGATCTAATAACCAGCGCGTTAGGATATATACTTATATTGCTCAGTGATTTATATTGACAACATCATGGTCGTGAGTTTGTAAGAAGAGTTTCACCATATTAGACAGGTTAAGTTGCCAAATCTATGTATTACATTGTGCCGTACCGGCGGAATCAAACAAATAAATATGTCTTTTAATGTGTTTTTATTTATTTCATTGGGATTTTTTAGATAATTTCTGATTGAAAAGATGAATGATTTTAGGGAAACAGACAGTGTTGTTTGGCATATGTTTATCTGTATTTTTTATTAATTTCAAGCTAAAGTTCTCGCTTCTTCACCTGAAGATTTGTGCATTTGTTTCAATATGTATATATAAATATATGACTCTATAAATATGTCTTCAATGTATGATCATAACAATTTGATAATTCACATCTACCAAAAATTTGTGTAATTGGACTAGTTTAACTTCTCTTTTGTGGCGTCTCATGTGGATTCTGTGTCAATGTGATTATACAGGTGACGCAACATCCGATTGTTTCTGGCGGGGAAACAGAAGTTTTGCCGAATATTGCGTCATCAACAAGAAAGTAGCTTCCGGAACTCGACCACCCGTAATGTGCGACGAAGAAGGCATGACCGAATCCTACATTCAAAACGAGGACATGCTGTTGGACATCAAGCATATATGTCACAGAGTAGATCTAGATACAGATCAATTGCCCTACTACAATTATATTTTTGTGTGTTTCAGGTTTACTGTTAGAGTTGGCTTTGTGCGCAGCCGACCGTATCACGAATGTTGTGAAAGGTGATACTTTTGCAGTGAATAGGGTACCTTGTTCTTGTTATTTTAATTAAAGGTCAGAGGTCGCATAATATAAGTAGAAGTGAAGCGCGGGAATCGGCGCAGTTTGCCATGTCGAGACCCGAGTGCTACACAGCATTTATATGATTGCACTTTTGTCACTTCTACAGGTATGTGTTCCTTTATAATTTCATATTCATTTGTGTCTTCATAAATACCGTTGTAACTGAGAGCAAGCCCGTATCTCATGAACGTTCCATTATTGTAATATTATATAAATGTTCATTCTGTCAGACAAGTCACTTCTTGACCAAGTACAGTATATTTTAACATGGCGACCATGTAATCGCAGCCCGTTAGTTTTTACTGTGTGTAGGTTTTTACCTGTTAGCTAGTTGCCTCATACGTAATGCTGTAATACAGACCCACTTTGTTATACCTACCTGTAGACCTTTTCCCATTCGTTATTTGTATTTTCCTACAGTTTCGTGTTTCACATATATAACATATCATATAGAAACCTACATAGCCCTATGTAATTACCTGTTGAACTACCTCTTTATGGGTACGTTTTCGTCATTATAAAGTATGTACTTGCCACTGTATTGCACACTGGGTATATGATAACTACCTGTAGACCCACCTCATTACGGGGAAGCTTTTGTATAAAATGTGTAATATGTGTATGTATATGAGCATGGTATCGATAATTTTATATTTAACTGTGTTGCACTGTATTAATAGTTATTGCACTTAAAAATGGTTGAAGGATGTATTGAAGGGTATCAAATGTTTTGTGCTTAACACGTGTTATGAAAGTCCTTTCTATTATTGATATGTATTTTGTTATGTATTTAATGTTCAGTTTGCCATGTCGAGACCCGAGTGCTACACAGCATTTATATGATTGCTCTTTTTGTCACCTATACAGACATTAAACTGGGTAAAACACTTTGTGTTCTGGTTTTAGAGCCACCCATTCCCGACCCCGCTCACAGGCCTGGGACAGCTCTACGCCAACCCACACACGCCCGGTGACATATACCCATATGGAAAAGCTGGTACATACATTTTCAACATGTTGTCGTGTTACCGGAATGTTTATCGATGCCTCTTGAATTTGATCAAATTGCTGGCTCTATGTTATATTAAATTATTCCTGCCATGTATATATATATTATATATATATTATATGTAGTTAGAAATTAAATGAAGAGGAAACATGATATAAAAGGTTAAAAGTACTCAAAAGTATTCATAAAAGTACTCCTCTTTATAATATTATTATTAGTACTCAAGTATTAGATAATACTGATGTCATTTTTGAGAAAGTAATCGTGTACTGAGTACTTTAGAACGTACTCTTGAGTATGAGTACTGCAAGTACGAGTACTTCTGCAAAAAACTCTGGTATATAAATATATACTTAAAACAAGTTACTTTTTGTGCGATTCGTCTTTCATATTTGATAAAAAGGTTTACGTTGTATAAATATTTCACATCACATGAACTCTTACCTGCATTAAATATTATTAAAATATGCATATGCATATTGTCGGCAGAGCCCTACTTTTTCCCAAATACAGATCAGGATTGTTCAACCGAAATAGCTAGTGGGTATGGCCAAACAAAAGTACGCTTACTTGGTCATACTGGGCTAATGGTTGCCAAAAGGAAATCATCTAGGCACCTCAGCTGACGTCGTCACTCACACGTGGAAATATAAAAGCTACGTCCGTGTCTTACTCTGTGAGACAGGCCTACAAGGTAAAATATAAACATATATATGAGTGTGTATGTAGCTAGAAAGATACATAATATAATAAAAGGGTTGCCAGCAGTCAGGGAACAGTCAGGGAAAAAAATATTTTTCAAGTCAGTTAATTTAAAAAAAAATAAAAGTAAAATTCTTTGATATTTTTGGGGAAAAATCGGGGAATTTTTCATGGCTTTTGTTTCTTTTTAATTTTTGTAAATAAAAATCTAAGGTTAATGATGCAGAGTTCTGATACGCGCCATTTAAAATCAACAATTAATGATGGACAAATTCTGTTTCTGAGCAGTAATATAAAAATATGATTATGGTGTTAAATATGTTTTTCCAAAGAAGATTTGCTTTGGGTTGGCTGTAAAATGTGTTTTAAGAGCAAATCCAAAATTTGCGAATGAGCAATCCTTGAAAACCAAGTAATAAAGTCAAAGTCAAGGAATAGTCAGGGAAAATCAGAGAATTTTTCAGAGATGGCCGCTGGCAACCCTAAATAGGGATAGAAAAGAACAAGCTGGCCTTTAGTGCGGAATCCCGTTTCATCTAAAAATACGAACCATCTTGACTACATCAGTTTGTTGTGTTTATTCTTAAATGCCAAATCTTAGGGCATATTTATATAGAAAGGTAGCTTTTCTCCTGATAATAAGTAAACATATATATGATCAACCTTATAACTTTCAAGTGAGTACATACATTTCTTTCACATATAGGGACATCAGCATGCCCTAGTCCTTGTTATTTTTTCTTACTGTAAATGTATTTCATGGAACCCTGAAAAGAATAAGTACAGAAATGCAAATTTATGTGAACTATATATTTTATTGCAGCAACAACACCAGTTCCCTCCGGGGTTCAATCAGCCGGGACTAGCTTAGCCGTGACAGCAGGATATTCATCCATGTAAGCAGGATATTCCTCTGAGCACGTAACATCAGGATATTCCTCGACAGAAACGGAACACTACTCTGCGGTCGTGACGGCAGGATATTATACCACGGAATCAGTGCATATCCGCGGAAACAGGATATTCCTCCACAGAAACGGGATATTCCTCCACGGAATCGGGATATTCCTCCACGAAAACGGGATATTTCTCCACGGAAACGGGATATTCCTCTGCGGAAACGCGATATTTCTCTATGGAAACTCGATATTCCTCCACGGAAACGGGATATTCCTCCACGGAAATAAGATATCCTTCCACGGAAACAAGATATCCTTCCACTTAAACAGGATATTTTTCCACGGAAACAGGATATTCCTCCGAGGCCGTGACAGCCGGACTTTCTAACAAAACCGGTACTGACGAAAGTTTTACAGGAACTACATCATCATGCACGGTACAACAAAGTCCATTACAGGGAAATCTTTCTTCTCTATCCCATCTACAGTGCATGTAACGAACCTAGCCATTTCTCCGGGTCAGACAGGTGATGTTTTGTCATGAAGGATATTACATAGTAAATGTTATCTCATGACAAAGAGTATACGTAATTACGTAATTCATGACGGTAATGTTATCTCATGATGGAGATTAGACATAACAAACATTAAAAGGTTCTGTTTTTTTATGATGGACATTAGAAGTTATTGTTTTCTCAGGACGGAGTGCAGATAGTTAATGTGATTTCTTGGCGGATATTAAATAGTTAATGTAAACACCTAAACACACTTGCATCGTTTCAAATAATTGATAAAGTATAATGTGATGTCTTAACCTCCACATTTCTGTGTCCACAAAATATAAAATGCTTGATTCTATATATAATATTGCTAAAATGTACTGTTTGTTCTGCCATAAGTAACGTTATTAATATGTTAACATTGTAAAATACAATCCTCCATATGTATTAATAATACACATATTACGCTGGTCGAATAGGATAAGCCACAACAATTCTCGAGATCCAGCGGAATGAAAATCTGTTTGCGAGAGAGAAAAGAGATGAAAGAGAAAAAGAGATGAACAGATGTAAATACGGTATGCAATATTTGTATGCACGGTATGGAAACTACTTGTAAGGTTCAGTGGACCCCTGGTTGTAGTTAATACTTAGATACCGTTTGAGATCATTCAGAAACCTAATGATTAATGTTGGTTTCTATTTTGATAAACCTTCGTCAAACATATAGTGTATTTTATCTGCTGTGTGTATGATGCAACCTTTATTCCAACATTTGTTCCCCATATGTTCCGCTGATCGTCCTTGAAAGTACAGGGATTGTTATCCTTCATAGATGTTTATTTCTAGCCTACAAGTGCCCTATGATACGGACATTTAGTCACGCCAGTCCTGATATGGCACAGACAGACTACGCGACCATGGTGACGTATACTTGTGACTTAGGACCCATGGTGACGGATACTTGTGACGTAGGATACACTTTTCCTGATGGTAGCAAACGGAGGACACTGGTCCTATGTCCGGGCCGTAGAAAAGTAAGGTTATAAGGCGTTCACGCATTTGGGAATAAACAAAAGGTAAAGAAAAGATTTAGCGTAGTAGCCGTCCTGCCGTCCCCCCCCCCCCCCCCCCCAAAAAAAAATGCCACGCTAACACCTTTTTGTGGTTCCTGGATATATATTGATAACTAGTTATGTATCCGTGTTAGTACCCTAATGTAAATAACCTCATTGCTTATTTCTGGTAAAAAAAAAAGTAATAATTTTTAGGTCTGTCATACATGCCTCATCGTGTATCGGATGACGTCACACAACGTCACGAGTCGCAGAACATTGTCTCTTCTTCCTGTGACTTGTCACGCGACATCAGGTCCAGCCCTGGGATGAATAATGAATACAGTGATTGGTCATGTTATCCGTCCACGGTTTTCCCGTGTCTGAGGGGGTGCCATGTGATTTGAGCGGTCAAAAGTAAACACAGAAGAAGTTGTGGAATTATTTCGCAATACCCATGTCAATTTGTGTCATAAAATCTAGACTAACAAGAGACACGAGAGTATATTTCCTGTGCAGAATACGTTTACCCTGTAAACTTGAAAAGGCAAAATAATGCTGGCATCCTGGAGGTTATGTTGGATGCATGTCATTTTACACCCATTTCTGCAGAGCATATTGCATAGCGTGCATATAGTGTTCATATAGAGCGACGTGTGGCATAACAAGCTGTGTATTACACCGTGTATGACAGGCTTTACATTGCTTAAAGTGCGTGAAGCGCAAGCCTTCTTAGCCAGAACGTGGATTTTAAAACGAGGCTGATGTCATATCAAACAATCAGTTTGTATAATCGTTTCTGTCGGATGTGTATATGGGTCAATGAACATTTCTTCAAATTATGTAGAGATTAAAAAAAAATATTACCTTTTTGCTAAATCCGTTATAACTATAGCATATGTTCCGATTAGGTCACGCAATAATATAACATTTTTATCACTGTTGTTACAGCAAACAGGTGCCAACCACTACCATTTCTAGACAACGCAGGTCTGCCAAAATTTTCAACAACCACGTTTGGTACCCGAGAGACCTTCAGGTGTCACACGGGTTACCAGCTGTCACACAGAAAGCGAAAGCAGACAGTAACTTGTGTGGGGGGGATATGGACGCCACACCGACGTTCATGTCAGCAGTGGCGTCAATTTTTCTTCCAGGGCGGGGGGATGACTTTGTATTTATATATATATATATATATATATATATATATATACCTTTTTCAGCGTCTGTGAGTGGCATATAAAAATATATATATATATATATATATATATATATATATGCCTATATTTTAATTATTATATGTATATAAATACTTAATCATATTTGGTGAACTCTTAGCAAAGATATGATATAACATTTTTTAGTAAATAGATCCAAAGTCTTTATTTCTGTTTATTAATATATTTAGTTTGCAATTTTATAATATTATTCTCTGAAAATTGGGTGGTGGGGGGGTAGATTACATTGACCATCACCCTTGCCAAAAATTACCCCCATCCCCCTATATTGACGCCCCTGCATGTCAGAGTACGTTATGAAACGTTCAATTATTTTTTATTTAAAAAAAACATATTTTCAAGACAGAAGGCAAAATTAAATGGAAGCATACACGTGGATGTGTTCTATAGCTTTTGCTATACTCTTTTCCCTCACACTGGATCAAAATGGCTTAAAGTTCTGCAACAAACTTTGTACAATATTTTTTTCTATGCTTTTCAAAGATTAATTGAATTTGTATAAGTTTAAGCTTTTTTCTTATATTTGTCGTATAATGTGATTAGAATCTGCCATCAATGAATAATTGCGGAAGAAAATCTTTTCCATACTATACATGGTTTACTAGATTACACTAAAGATATCACGAACTGAGTCCTCGTGGTGTGAACTATTACAGAAGCACAGTGTCATGAGACCCCGAATATGGCCAACGCCGACTTATCTGCAATACAGAACACAACATATGTCTATTTCGATGCAGTTAATATCACCTGCCTCCCGGGGTTATAGTTCGATGATGGGCAAACGTGCTTACACGTGCGTTGGCAGAAACGTTTGGCGCCCGCTGGGAAGATGCGGTGATAAGACAACTTTAAATTATCTTTTATTTTAATGAATGCACGGGTGAAAATTAAAGAAAAAAACGAAAATAAATACATTAACACGGTTATCATTTTTAAACAAATCCCTGCAAATTGTGTTTTTTGTCAGCGAATAGACGACAGGACTGTTAAGGGATATGGCTATACATATTATACCTTAGTTATGTAAACAAAAATACTTCTACTTCTTTACAATCAGTAGTATTTTATTTCATTAGGTAATAACTGAATGTCATGTTGATGACACTTCATTATTATGGTTGACCTACGCCCTCATTATTAATTATTTACTTCCTTAGCTGACCATTGTTCTCCTGTACCCTTCCTTGTGAATGCTGTTTCCAACACAACGCATGCCGTCGTCGGGACTGTGGTGGGATACACGTTCCCATGGATACAAATTGATCGGCCAGGGTTTGGTCACGTGTTCTTTTCCGGGGTCTGGATTGGTCTTCGCTGTCAGTGTTCAAGTGAGTGGCTTATTCAAGATTTTTATTTGCTTTAAATCGCGAAAAACACGTTGGACAACAAATTTTATAATTTAACCATTAATAAAAATGAAATAATCCATTAAATAGCTTTTTTTTATCTAGTTCACTTGGTGCTGTAAAAAGATTTACAAGATCTAATTATACCGAACTGAATGTGTAAAATGTTTATCAGAAATATATACCAAATGCATATATAACTTTTACCTTTTTAGTTAAAATAAGCTTACCAAACTTCTCGTTTGTTAAATCCAAATAAATTTTAGTATAAATACTTTGAATGGACAACTTATATCCATGAGTAAAAACATGATTTGCCATAAGAATCTGAATGGAAAATCAATATCTATGAGTACAAATACTATTTACCATAATTCTGTCAGAAATGCAGTGCAACCATTCACAGCCACTTCTAAACTCTGACGTCACAGTAAATGGAAAGTTTCTGGGAGACACCGCGAACATCACGTGTCACAAAGGGTACCGTTTCCCTGGCGGATCACCTTGAAGATTGGTCGCGTGTGACGCCAAAGAAAACGTGGGTTCCCAAGGGATCAAGGTCTATCCAATGCCAGTGTATGCATTATTTGACATCTTATTTGTAAACATAGATGTAAAGTAGTATGAAATGTTTATGTTGTAATATAAAATGTAAAATGCTGGTCAATATTCATTTTGCCCATATATTAAATTGGTAAGGTAAGGCTCCCCAGATGACCCACAATGGAATATAATATTTGAAACATAACTTCATGCTGGTTTTAAAAGAAATTTTTTACTAAAAATCGACTTTGTCTGTGCCTGTAATTAACTGCTCAAATGTTATAGGTGTCCTTACAATTGGTTACTGGTGTAGATCGACCGTTATTATATTAGACCAAAATTATACCTATGGATTCTTCCGTGCTTCGTAGCAGTCATTCACTGTCCTCTTCTAAGAACTGTCGACTACGGCACGGTTAGTGTCACAGACACTGTTTACAATTCCACGTCCGGTGTCAGATGATTGGGTTTGTCTGCCCTGATGGACAAGAGGAAACAGTTGTAAGGTGTGGTCCAGAAGGACAATGGCTGCCGGAAGTACAACCATGTCAGGGTAGGTATTTCTTTAACCTGTTGTAACTGGCGTTTTCTACGTGGAAATACTATTATTGTATATATATACTATTAGTATTGTGACGTCTCTTGTGAATGTTTTATTTTTTTCTCCTCAATCAAGTCAGCGTGCTAATGATAAATCAGGATACTCGTCAGTGAAACAGGCGCCCGAAAACTGTACTTAATTATGTGTATCGCCTTTCTCAATGCAAAAATGTAAAAATATTTTTCCTCTATAATTCACATTCAGAACTCTAGGGAAAGCTGGCGGAGATAAAGAATCACATCTGCGTCATATAGACAGCATGCAGTGCAAAAATTGTGTTCATGTTAAATAGAAATCAATTCCTTACATATAACGAAACATTGTAGGCTATGGAACCTGGCCATAAACGTTTATATTGATAACACCTGTTTATTTATCAATTCAGTACGTCAATGCCCTCCGTTTCCTGTTTGGGCAAACGCAGTGGCAAATAGCACTGACAGGAAGTATAGGGCAGTTTTGAATTATACCTGTGAACACGGCTACGGATTCATTGGTACCACGGACTCCCATAGAACAACTCGCTGTTGTTCCCTCGGCT
This sequence comes from Sipunculus nudus, assembly GCA_026874595.1. Classification (NCBI taxonomy): domain Eukaryota; kingdom Metazoa; phylum Annelida; class Sipuncula; order Golfingiida; family Sipunculidae; genus Sipunculus; species Sipunculus nudus. The sequence continues at coordinate 82,127,510 of CM049312.1, read as the reverse complement.
TCTGGCAGCCTTCTATTGAGTCACGTTAAGGTATAATTCAGAAAAGGCCTTATAAATAATGTAATATAATAATCATGAAGACAATAAGTGATTTTTATTTTCCAATTCAAATTCAGCAATTAACCATTTGAACCGGAAAAAGCCATTAGGAACACCTCATCTGACTGTCGCCGCTCAGGCATGTATGGCCTTATAATATACCACCATTTATGGTAAAGTTCGCCGGAATCCCCCGGATTGACAATTATGATGACTCGGCAAAGAAAAGGTCGCATCTTTAACAAAGAATACACTGATTTCTCATCGTTATGTGTATTTTATGAGGTTGATATTATGCTGAACATCAAATATGGCCAAGTTCCGACTGTGATATAACAAGAAAGTTCAGTTTAATCACAGATGCCTCTAACATCGCCCCTTACGAGTAGACGTCATAGTGGTCCAGATCAGTATACCTGGGATTTTCACTCTACTTCTTAATTAGTGTTGTCTTATGGTTTTAAAGGTTGACAAATGTGTGGACTGGCAAACGGATTCGGATGAGGTGTTCCGAGTGCGTAAATAGCGTTCCACAATAAATGCCAAGACTAGCTTGAGATTGTTTTTCATATTATTGTTATCGGATAAAAGTCAAAATGAAGTTTCCATTTGAAATTCGGGTTTTCAAAACACCATGGACTCGGTCACATGATGTGATTTTCAAGAATTAAATGTACCGTGAAAATAAGATTGAAAATATGAGCTGGCTTTATGTCAGAAAAATCTGAGTACCAAACTCGTTATGTTCAATATGGAACATGGCAACCGGACAATTACGCCCCCCCCCCCCCCCCGAGAACTTCCAACGGATACTTAACAGGAGACAATGAGACCCATTTTATAACATATAAAAAAATTGAAGTCAATTTAATATACATAGTATATGCATATTGGCAATTCATTTCTCAGGTAAATAATTTGATGCCAATCTTATTACATGTTGTCGTATTAATTTAAGTGTCTATTTTCTCCTTTGGAATGATTGTTTTCCGGGTAGCTCTCGGAGGGTAATTGTCCGGGGGTAGTTAACAGGGGATTAATTGTGCGGGATTTTTGTCGGGGAATATTGTTAAGCTATTGCTCATGATCTCTTTTCAAAAGTATTTAGGTTATTTAACAAAGAGGTTTTCTATGCATGTTTCATCATTATCAGATTAACATATACTTTTGCTTGTTAATTTGTTGAATATAAGATTTTAAACCATCTTTTAATTATCCAGAAATAATCACAAGGGCAAAAGAATCATCCCCGGCAGAGGAGCGCCAAGCGGTGATTATCAGAATGATATCGGCAGCTCAATGTTCCTAATGGCATTCGTTGTCTTAGACTTTACTACAATAGGACGAGATCTTAGGATTTGGAAATACAATTTGTTTGGAATATATGACTATTTATTGCTGAACCGACGTCGAAAAATGTCCAGAGAGACCAGGGCTGTAGCCTGAGCAAAGTCTTGGGGGGGGGGGGGGGCAGTAAATGTTTTGTCAGAGGGAAGCAAAACGAGGGGGCGTAGACCCTGAGGGGGGAGGGTGTTGGCGGGGTAATCACCCTCCCACAGTGTATGTATGTTTTAAAATACATGCTATAAATTGGCATTTCTGTGGGTATTTTTGATATAATATAAGCTCTAATCACAGATTAGATGTGCTAAGCTAATCACAGACGGCTTAAGAGTAACTGAATGATAGTCATTAGTCAAATTGAGCTTTCTGGTTCTTACCAGGATTTGGGCCGATTACATTGAAAAGTAATCAAATAATAACAAAATACTTAAATTTTACAAAGTAATGATTAAAGTCATTTACTTTGGAAAAGTAATTAATTACCTTCAAGTACTTTTTTTAAATATAAAATACAGAGGCATGGTTCATGTAATGTATCATACATGGTATTAAGGCTAACTGATTAAATTAAAACAGAAAAAACTGCGAATGAAACATATCCAGTCTGGTGTCATATATTAAAATGCACAATAGCTATACTAATGATAATATATCATCGCACAATGTTCAACTTTACACTTTTCTCTTATGGAAAAGCAAAACTGGCTGTCATCATCATATATGAACATTGCGTGTATTGTTTATAGTACTAGGCATTAAGACATTTGCTGAATTAGTGTTTTGACACAAAATAGAACTCACAAAATAGAATCAACTCACAAAAATCCTACTTCCTTTACTATCAATGCTGCTTAAAGTTATGTCTGACAGTCATTATTACTGGGATTTTTAATATAAGTGGATTCACTTAATTCATTGATGAAAACATTTCATGCTGAAAATATAATAATAATACATATAAATATGATGCATTGATATTATTTATAGTAAAAAAAAAAAACCAGTGCATTCATCATGGTTATGTATGACAGGTAGTAAAACTAGTATACACTGCCCAGAGTCTCTGGGCACAGGAAGCAGTGAAGACTGTTCAAATGTTGGAGCCAGCCAACTTTAACAGCCCTACTTTCTTGATACCTAACTCTATTTACCTCACCGACCATTGACTTGAGGTAATTTTGATATCAGCCTTCCCATGTCATTAGCCTCTTTTGGTCCTGTGTCAGCTAATTAGCAGATAAACAATGATGTGTTATCAGATCAGTATGAGTTTGTTCCAGCCTCCATCTCAGTGAAAGTGTGAAATGTAGTAAGCCCACACGTGTTGCAGTGTAGCTCTGGACAGGTGAACATTATGGAAGCTTGTTACTTTATCTACATTGTAGTGGAAGCATTTGCAAAAAAAAAGGCAAGTATAACTTATAAGGCGTACTAATTTCCATGCTGTTTACATACAAAAACATGAGTACAAGAGTGCTATTTATTCAATAATCATAGCTTACATTCCTTACCCATGAGCGTTGTGATAAACAGTGCAAAGGAATGAGGTAAAAGAGACGATGCCCCGTCATGAATTTGGAATGTAATTGGAAAGTAATTGAAATGTAATTGAAATTACATATATTTTTATCCTTGTAATCATTACAATTACAATTACTTGTAATTATTTTTTTATTACAAATTATTACTTTGAATTACTTGTAAAATTGTAATTGATTACGAGTAATTACAATTACACAATAAAATTATCCCAACCCTTGTAATTACTGGCATTTTTTTTTTTTGCCTAAGAATGCTCAGATCTTGGGGGGGGGGGGGGGCAATGACAATGACGGAAACACCAACGCTGTGATTTCCGGGAAGGACCCAAAAGTTATCAAAGTCACAGGACAACACCATGAGTTCAGCCAGGTGTTAACATGTGGCGCCGACTACCGCATCTTTGTCATTTATAACATTCGGTGTGCCAGCAGTCTTTTTATATAGCCCATTGGCTGTTAATAAATTTTAAGCTTAGTTTTTTTACATTTCTTTTTAAATATTCAGTGTTTCATCTTTAGCCTTGAGGCAATGATTTATTATAACAATTCTATAGTCCGTTTCATCCTCTCATGTCAGGTAGAACTAATCAGTCTATAATTAGAACATACCAGCCCCCAGTCATGGAGGACTAGTTCATTGGTCATATGCAAAATAAGGCCTGGGTTGACAGCTTCTGATTGTATGATGTGATGTAAACATTGAACAAATACAGTCAGCCAAAACAATAATGCTGGGTCACGCCATCTGTCACATCAATGGAAAGAGTTTTAATAGGTATGAAGCATTTATTTTAAAATGCTGGATTGTTATATAAGTTGCTCACTTCCATATGCCGCTCTCAGAGAAATCATTGAAGAAATTAAAACTTTTTTCCAGACTATTCATAAAAGGCTCTTTATTTAAAAATATATATATGCATGTTAAATATATCACATATTACAGATTATCTTCAAAGCTACATGCAATATAAATTCTTAGAATTGGCTATAGACCAAGTATGTAAAGATTAAGTTGTTCACAACATGACCTTGAGATTGAAATGGGTAGAAGACATATCTTAAAAACAAACCGGTCATGTACTTTCTGTTTCAAACAAGGAGAGAATGTTATAGAGGACAAGTTTCATTTAATCATGGGATGTAATTTATGTGTGACACTAAGAAGAAAATATTTAAATGAACACGTGGTTCGGAGATGAGAATGGTTTTATTCAATTGATGTCTTGTGAAATAGTTATACCATAAATAATCTTGCTATGGTGATATAACACTCCTTAAGAAAAAGGGAGATGTATATTGATTAACGTGTGGGGTAACAGTTACACCAGTATGGGAGATTTACACTATTGGTTGAATTAATGTATGTTTTATATATTTTTGTTTTAATATAAATGTACCTTATTTTGAAGGTAGTTATATCGCCTATATAATACATTATTACTGTATGGTCAGCATTTAAGATATGCCACATGTGGTCAAGTGTATAACATACCAGTTTAAACCACCACAAATCTGTAGAAGGGGTCATGGTAAAACATTATGTGTTATGTCCTGCCTGTAGAGGGCAGCACATTCATCAGGATGTTGCAGCAGTTCTATGGTTTCGAATTGTAAATGTGTTTTACGTGTGGATTGTGGCACGGAGCTTCTTGGATTAAGACATAACAGTGTTTATATGGTATCTTTTACAACCTTTTATATACAAGGATGTCTGGTTTTTTTATTTGACCATATATTATTGTTTTAATTAGTAATGTTCTACTTCTACCACTTTCTTCAATTACTTTTGCACTTTGCATTACATTCAATGAACACCAAATATATGTTTATTTTATTTATTTATTATTTTTTTGTTTCTATGGGCCAAAGGCCTACATACCTGAAAAAAATATTTATTCATTCATTCATTCAGAATGTGATTATAATTCAGCATTAAAGATTGTAAATCTGTATAATAATGATGTAAAGTAAACAGACATCGTGGTCCCGACTGTGTAAGAAGCTGCAGTGTGTCTTAATAGTATGATAATAAACAAATCTTAATTAACGTGATCGCAGGTTAAAAATCAGTTTTCAGATCAAATATAAGATATATATTTGTTCTCATTTTCAAATTAATCTGCAATTTATTACAATTTCATGTCTTTCTATTTATCCATATATGTTTTTTATTTCAATTTTTATTCCTGTTAAAATGATAATTTTTATATAATATTGATATGGAACATTTAAACACTACATATGTCATTTGAAAGGTGATATACTGAACCAATTTCGAGGTTGGGTTTGTAATCCGAACTCCTATCATGATCGTCTTTTTCCCCGTCACTAGCGACATCTGTCGCCGGCGACTAACTTTTGTCTCTTGAAAACACACATGCGGACAGCACCCTTTGGGCTGAATTATATTTATTTGGCTCGGGAATTGTAAATTAACAACAACATAAAACTCAGTAAATTGGGCAAATGTAGAGCATACATCGACAACCTCCAATTCAAACATAGGCCTAACCAACAGAAAATATTTGTCAGTATACTGCTTATATATATATATATATATATATATATATATTATATTGAAACATTCTACCATCAAGATGAAAACCTTAAGACTTTAACCTTTCCGTGGTCAAAGAGGCTGAATGTCAGTTAACTGGCTATCAGCCAATCACAGGCTGCTAGTTACTCCTCACCCTGCCCCGATGGAGTAAAACCCTTTGACAGGGCATGGCACGGGCCTTTATGGATCGAGCAGTGGAGTCTCAAGGCTTATACATAAGATTTTGCTTTAGACCGTGTCTGCCATCTTCTTCAGCCACCCACGTGAAACAGCTGTCATCCTTCCTAGAATGTTATGTATCTTTTATTTTCATTTCTAATATAAATAATATTGTAGTTGAATATTTGAAGGTTTGGAATCTTAATTTTCTTTCATTAAAACAGTGTTATTTTATTTTGTTTGAATTGTGCAATTTCAAGCTGCCCAGGCCCGATTTTCCCAAAAAACAAGATCTCTCTTGCACGAAAAGTAACAAAGTTATAAGTATTTTCCCAAAAGAACCAAAGCGAAGTCATGCGGACCTGTCCGGACGGATAAACGCGCAATACCCTGGTGAATTTTAAATTAACTCGCCGAGGTTTTTATGTATTTATACCTCAGTTGACTCTGACATCAATGTTCGAAGGGTGGTATATGTTAAGATATGTCCTTTGCCGTTTGTTTCTTCTACCAATTTGACCTATTGTTTGTTTCTTTAAATGATTGATATATGATATCTCAAAATTACATTTGATATATTTTATTGAAACTATGCTCACAGACGGAAATGGTATAAAAGAAGAATCGATTAAATTTTAGAACACAACTGCTCTGGAGCCAGATTTTGATGCGAGATCATTTACATTTATCAGTACATGAGTAGAAGATTAATGCCACCGTCGTTTGTACTATTATAGCATAGTTGTCATATAAAGCATATCATCATCAGAGCTGACTGAGTGAGGTGATCTCAGGATCGTCAGGCGGAGAGATGTCAGCCTCATTCTCAGTCAGCGGGTGTACCCGGGTAGTTTGCCTCCGCACTCGGTAGGTGGCGCGGGAGATCTTTCGTTTTATCTTCTGGATGTGTATACCGAGCGTTATCAGGTCCAGGGAGATAATGCAGAGCAAGGCCAAGCAGATAATTACTATGGCAACCGTGCCGATATGCTCAGAGTTTTTAGCTTCCGCAGGAACCGGTGCCTCTTCAACTTGTTTTATTTCTGTTATTACAAAATCAATAAAAAAGAGTACTTTTTCCACATTTTAATATATAGTTTCAAAATAAATATAATAATCAAAATATTAATGATGATATAAGTAATAACAAGGCGAAACAATTTATACAACTACAAATAATAATGATAAATAAAAGTTAGATTAATAATTTCATGAAACTGAAAAGAATAACAGGAACTATATCCTACCCAAGTCTCCTTAACCGATCACCGCCAGGAGGGTTAGTTCTATATGTTATTTGTGCATGTGACAAATATTCAGTTAGTAAAGCAAGAATTAAATAAAAATAAATAACAGAATAAAAAAATATCAAGATGCGCAAAAACAATATATATATATGGGTAGATGACTTTTGTTAAGAACGTACTTTCACAGTATAGAACAGACAAAATTTGTCAGGCGACTCTATTGCAAATTTCTGAAGAAGAGTATACGCTATTTAGATGAGAAATTGTATTATAAGTTTCATTAAGGAGAAAAAGGGACATTTTTAAGTTACATGAAAACAAAATATTTAGTTCTATAGTTCACCTGTACTCTTTTGAATTTAGGTTTTGTAACATTAAGCATATTTTACCTATACATTTTTCAATAGGTGGTTCCCATTCCCCGAGATGGGTACAGATAGTGGTCTTGTACGACGTGTCATCCTCGAACATGAATTCATCCTCACAGGAGTAATTTAAAGCCGTCGTGTATTTAGTGGCGCTGCTGTTAACCTCGGCGTTGGCCCACACTGGGAAGGGACTGCACTGCCTCACTTGAGACAAAAAAAGAATTATGTTAAGTGTGTGGCCAGGTAGTGAAATTTGTATGTGTTAGTTGGAAAATCATAAATCAGGAATTTAGGATATGGAATTACACCCTGAAGGCATGACTAGCTCGTAAGACTTGAATAGTTGAAGCCGTCATTATTAAGTCGGTTTCCTTAGTTGGCCACTCTGGTGTCATTAAAGAGCTTTTTATATCCTGGAAGGCATGATTCAACGAAATCCGTAATTCAAAGGAAGGGACCAAAGGTCTGTAATCGAAGATATAAAAATATTTTGTGTGTGGTGGGTGATCTTGAATTTTAGATATTCCAAATTATTCCAAAAAGAAATGTCAATGGATAGATTTAACCCCCAAATGACTTCACTTAAAGTGTCAGTGGTCTTGGTTATTAGGCTTACTAAGAGGCATTACATGTACTGTAAAACGTTGCTGTAGCGAACATTAGGGTTAATCAGCTTATTTCAGTCACTTCCGATATTAATTGTGTTAACTGTGAGATTACAATGAAGTAGTGAACATTTATCTCGTCATGCTTATCGAATCTAAATATTCTGTTTGTAATAACAAAACATTTTTGGGTATTTATATGATGCTACTTACTCAATAATACGAATTTAGTTGCAAAAACAAACAAAGTTATCAATATTTTCTGATGATCTGTACCTATGATCTTGGTAATAATATTGAAATAACACTATAAATGTGAATATTTATAAAACATTTTGTATTAGTTCATATTCTGTCTGTAATAGCACGAAAAGATTTTTTTAAAAATATTATAAAGAAAATACTCACTGAATCAGTTAGTTGAATGTTTTACTTGCTAATGCTGATTTTTATTTTTTTTTAAATACGACTTAGATAAAAATGTAAACTCATTAAATGTTCTCTTAATTGAGAGAATACCATAAGAGAATAAGAGAGAATATAATATATATTATTATCAGGACAATATGTTAGTAAAACCTACCTTCACAAGCAGTCATGTTTGGAGTCCACAATCCATCTGCACCACACGTGATCATGGTCTTATTCTCGCCCGTCGGCAACGCAAAACCTCGCTGACACGTGACTTCCGCCTCAGATGTGTATGTAAATGACGTTATCAGCACCTGAGCGTACCGAACGGTCAGCCTCCTGGGGCATTCCACCGCTGGAAATATAAGGGCATCTGTTCAATACTCATGTTATTCTCACGGGCAACTTTTATATCTCAATGTAAAGGCATTCAATCTGTTTATATTTTGTGACAACTCAATCGTGTTTTATCTGCATGTTTCAAAGTGTCTTAATTTATTTCGGTTAACTCTTTCATGAAAATGTTGCAATATTTTACTTTAAAAAGTGTCATGATGATCTCAAGCCCACTATTCCTAGTATATAGCAGTGGGAAGCGGCTTATACAGACTTGATAAGCGGACGTATGATTGAATGAAATAACATATGTTACTAATCTTACTAAAATTAAAAAAAAAAACTGTTGAGCTTTTTCAAACAGCAGACAATATATGCATGGGATTTAAAAGTGCTGAGCCCTCTGGGTGCTTTATTATAAGAACCTTTACCAGACAGAGGCCCCACGCCTGAAGTTTCACACAGAGGTAATGCGACCAAGTTGCCATAAAATTATAACTGTCAAAACCCATCAACCCGTCATTTATTAGGATTGCGTACTGCCTTAATTTGAAGAAAACGTAAATGATGTTTTCACCTCAGGATGCCTTTTCTGGCCTGCCAAAATACTTAAGCCAAACACCCTTTAAAGAGTAAAACGACTGAAGTCTACCACCGTTTCTTTGATTTCCGATTGAACCTCGTTTTAATTTTAAGCCGATAATATACCGGCATTTCATATAACGGAATATAATGGTTAGTATACAACATTCGGGTTATAACGTTCTTACGCAAACAGCCGGCGAGGAAAATGTCGTCTTGGTTCCTTTGTCCGCTACTTTGACAGTAGATTGTCTTATCTGTTGTAGAATCATTAAACTTGTGACCATTATGGCACGTGACACGCGTGACGTCATCGTAAAAGTATCCACTCATCGTGACTTCCGCGTTCTTCACGACAACTCTTGATTCACATTGAATACCTACAAACAGGGTTGGCAGGTTCTACCCTGTACGGTAATTTCCCAGATTATTACTGGGTAATTACCGATACGGTAAAATTACTTTCTACCATGGGTAGAAATGGTGGATAGGGTAGAAACTCTCAAGGGAATTTTAAAAAATATAAAATCATTTGTTTAATGTGATAAAAGATCATTAAGAGTTCACTGATATAAAGGTACCAAGTTAGTTTCTATATAAAGTTAATCAAACCATCATCAGGGTTTGTCAAGCTTACCTGGGTACAAGGAAACCTGAATTCAGTCATGTATCACACACATCACCCTGCATTATTTATGGTTTCCGAAACCCTACAAGTGATATGTGTTGGTTTTCTATATTATTCACTTGAGCACAAATTTGAGATTAAATCAATTTAAATGACATGCATCACTTTATCTGGGAAACCCTGCTTAGGCTGGCATAGATTTCAGAAACCCTACTGGGGACATTTTTTTCTAAGGGAATTATAGTTGATGAACTTGAATGCCTCACTGAGCTGTTGCATAACATCATATTTCAGAATGTTATATATATCCATCACTAAAAGTAACAGGTATATATGATATACTGAAGCATCAGTTCTAACCTAGTGCCACACCTGACTCTTCAATTCAATCTGCATAATACAGTTACAGTCATGTATGAGGGAGGAAGACCTAAAGATCAAACCAATATGGAAACACTTTATGTCAAATAAGTTGGGTGGAAAAGAATATGGCAAATGTAAGCTATCTGGTAATCAACAACTTGCTAAAGCTAACAGACTCAAAATACATCATGCCAGCTCGTCCTCTGATCAGTCCAGTAGATCTGATGTTCAACAAACATGATTATATTGCACAGATCTGTACATTTACAATTAGTGAATATTTAAGGAATCAATAAAGAATCAGAGAAAGAACTGTACATACCAAGGAAATTATTTGGCATGCAGAACACTTGTGTTAAAAAACTTCATTTTTTTTGTTCAAATTGTATTTTTTTATTTTGTTTTAATGTTTTTTATCTTGTTTGCTGACTGGTTATACTTTCTTAATTATTTCTGTATCCACTAATTTTTGCCACTTAAGCATATTTCACTCAGGCCAGCTGAGGTTTCTACCCATTTCTACCCTATTTCTACCATTTCTACTTGGTAGAAAGGTATTTCTACCATTTTTACCCTAGTTTCTACCCATAATAGGGTAGAAATACCTTTCTACCGGGTAGAAACCAAACCCTGCCTACAAAAGATATAATTACACAATTGGACAAGAAAACATATATTTAACATTTGCATTAGATAAAATGTTTCCTGTTTAATGAAAAAAGTCAAGGCAGTTATCAGACTTTTATGCAGCTTTTTGCAGGCAAAATATTTTATTGTAAAATTTATTTTCATTTATCTCGGTATTAAATCGCTATTTTTGAATTCCTATCAAAGTTTTAGTGTCTCGTATAGGACACATATAAAATTACGTTTTCTTATCGATGGCAGTTTGTTAGTCGTGTACAGGCGATCATCATTTATATTAACTAAACTCTTATTAATAATAAATGTATGCCGCACATAGAGAATATACTGAGTCTTGAGTAATGAGCAGATTACATCCTTTATCTGACATTTACGGTTTATGGTGGACAAGAGATAACAAAGGAAGAGAAAGACATTTAGAGAAAGGAAATTTTTTGTTTATACGGTGACACGTTGGTGCATTCGATGTCCAGTTCTCCGCCTCAGTGCAAATTGTTGTTTCATTGCCGATCAGGACGTAACCATCATTACACCAGTAGTGAACCACAGTCCAAAAGGTGGCGCTAGTGGTATTGCATCGCCCATTTGTTATGACTGGAACAGGCGTGCAACGGTTGCCTGAAATGAAAACGAGGGTAAGCCTACTGAGGTGTTCGTAAATTGATTGTTTTAGACCTACAGAAATAATCGTGACTTACCGGTGTTCGTGACAGTAGGGTGGCTACCAGGCCACAATTTACCGTATATCCGTTTTCTATATTCTTTACATTATTTCCATTCTCTCAATACATTCATGTAATAATCATTGTCAATAACCATAAAGCAATCGATCATGAGTAAAATTAACTGACAAAAACTGTAACTTGAATTAAAATAAAATTATGTATGACATATTATCATATATCTTATAAAATTGATGATTAATATATGCCTACTCAAATCAGTACTTATGACTTAACAACAAATAGTGCCGGTTAAAAAAGTTACTGGAACAGGTTCCTATCTGTGTCCATTGATCATGTGACACGCAGGTGATCACGTGATTCGTCTGACCATCTTCAAACCGGAAACCGCTGTCACAGGTGAATTTGATTGTTGTTCCAAACTTGTAGGTGTGATCGGGCAATCCAGTAGACACGGAATGGTTCACGACAGGAACGCCGTGACAAAGCACCTCTAAAATGTAATAAATTCCAATAGATTGGCATATAGACCGACATCGTGTAGACTGGTATAAGTTCAGGCCACTCTTTAGAGAGACAGGAGGTTTGCATTCAAAATAAGAAAAGTAACACCCTGCAATTCCTGTTCAGGACAAATGTAATCAATTCAAATTATTGGTGTATAAAGATTTTACTGTACTGTTTAATATATCATAAATAAAGCAGCATTTCTCTCTTGACAAATGTTATAATTGATCATCTCATTGAAAAAGAAATTCTCCATTTTCAGTCATTCGTTGCATAAAAAACTCTGTAAAAACCAGAATTTATTTAAGAATAATTTGATATTATATCCATAATTAATGTGACACCTTCACAGGCTTCCAAGGACGTCATGGTCCAGGTCCCATAGCCATTGCAACGGATATCCCTAGTGTCAGTAGAGTCCAAAAACTGATATCCATGAAAGCAAGTGAAGCGGATGACGGAGCCAGGCAACGTCTTGTTGCTGCTTTTTGTTGCATTCTGAATCACCGGGACAGGAGGACAGGCTACATCTAAAGACATAAAGAATAACATAAACATGTTCATTATATCTGGATTACCTCAATTATTGAAGAAGCACTCGGTCTTTTTTTCTGATTTGACCATTCTAATTTCATGGGTTTTGGTAAATACTGTTTGAACGTTTATGGATTCCAGTTCTATTCTAACCTCGAGTGAACAATATTCACTTAAATAAATAATGAAATCCTTTTTTTAATAGCCATCTTACTCGTGTTATAAGTATTATACAATGCTCTTAATATCACTTTATTTATTTTATGATTTCTAGTCAAAGGACTACTGTGGCATTTGATCGGTGACGGCGTCCATGCTCCATGAAGGCATGTGATCGCTTGACTCTGAAACCCGGTTGAAAGTCGAAACCCAAGGTGACAGGTCAAGGTCACCACCGATCCTTCATCTGTGTTTGTGACGTTAGCGTCCATGTGGTCCATGTAGGGCACAGGAGGACATCGTTTATCTGAACCAAAAGATGACAACAGTTAAAGCAAAATCAGAGCATCAGAAAAAAAGTAAGCTGACACTAAAAATAAAAATGAAGTCGAGAGATAAACTGATAGAGATACTGATATGTATCAAATAAAATTACTGGAGACATTTTTCATCTTTTATGGTTTTTTTCTTTTGATAAAATCAGTGCTTTCAATTAAATTCTTCGTTACATCTGTCATATGTCGAAGGGCGAGCCACCTTACCATTGGAATATTGGTTGCCGCGAAAAGCTTATTTGTTGTATTTACTTTGTATTAACTTTTGTTTCCCAATAAGTAAAGTAAAAATCAGCCGTTATAATTAACAGCTTGATTTTAAAAAAAAGAAAAATCCTTGAATATGTACCTCTACAATCAAGTTCCTTGCTCAACCGAGTGGTGGCGCCACAAGTAGTTAATATTGCATGTTTCGCCCCATTAGGCAATCTAAATCCATCTTGGCAGGTCTTCTTTATTTCAATATCATTGGCCATTTCTTTTGATTCCTGTTCCTTGAGGACTGCACAGGAAGCAGCTAAGCAAAACAATATCTTACAATCAATAGATGGAATGTGAATAATTTATCTCTACGAACGGGCGCCGGTTACTCGAGGAAAATGCCGTAGATTGCGCGTTTGTGTTCAATTCAAAATCTCGCGAGATATGGTTGTTGGCATGAGAGTTAAAATCTCTTTTTATTTCATGTTTTTTAATGGATCTATACATCATACCATGTCTTTGACTGCCAAATATGTTAACACGTGCTGGTTGTCAAGTAAACTGTAAATACATTTAACTGTAAAAACTCTTTCGATTGTCGATTGCACAACGTTTATCTAATTTGTAGGATCCCCATGGACGTTGTGAATAGGTATATTCCATTCTTGGTTCAACCAGACAAAAACATCATGCAGGAATTTGAATGCAATGTTTCGAATGCATCGCTCAACCGGACTTGTTTTCCAAAGTGAGATTAAATGCAAAGGATTTGGAGAGAGACGAATAATCATCACCAAATGATGAAAATAAGTTGATACAACTTTGATACTTTTAGCTTTATCCATGTTCAGAATATACTATCCAGAATCTGACAAGTTTGGTTTGGTTTGAATATTTAAAACATAAGTCAGTCAAATTCAAGATGTTGATATTAAACAACAGCAGATGATACAACATTATGAACCTCTGTCTAGACTATATCTTTACGCTTGAATTCAGTACCCCGGCAGGCAGCTCTTCAATATCACAAACTTAACAATATGTCGATAAATAGGGTCTTTGTACTGCTCAGTTCAATTACAAAATCAATGTTGAGATAATAGCTTTTCGACATTTTTTAATACTTTTTCAAAATAATTTTCATGTTTAAGGCAGAAATCTGTATTCTGAAAGTAGATTTAATCAACATATTTTTCAGTTATTAAATCAATAATGATTACCTAATGATTATAGTGGTTTATGAGAACATGAATATATTTTGCAATAAATCGGTCATATATATTGTAATATTTTTATTCGCATGTCACTAACCCTGGCAGGGCCCTACGCGGGAACTCCACTGTTTCGACTCGAGGCAGACGACAGTTCTAGTCTTGCTGCCATCGTGGAACACGTGACCTGGGTCACAGTGATACGTCACCATGGATCCATACCTGTTGTCTGTTGTGTCTGCGCGTGCATGCTGGAGATGTAGAATCTTTGGACATCTGAAAACTGCCAGAAAGGATAAACCAAAAAAATAATCATTCTGCTGACCTTGAGATAAAAACATTACATGCCACATGGCGAGTACGTTTTTATTTACAAGTTAAGATAAGATAAATAAGTTTTTGCAAACTTCCGGGAAAGATACAATAATTGTACCTGAAAGCTTGCATTGGTGCGAGAATAAAAGAATAAAAAGGCCAAAAAGAGGTAAATATAAACACACATACAACCACACACACACAAATATAGTATAGTATAGTATAGTATAGTATTGTATAGTAAAGTATAGTATAGTACAGCACAGTATAGGATAGTGTAGTATAGTAAAGTATAGTATAGTACAGCACAGTATAGGATAGTGTAGTATAGTAAAGTATAGTATAGTACAGCACAGTATAGGATAGTGTAGTATAGTAAAGTATAGTATAGTACAGCACAGTATAGGATAGTGTAGTATAGTAAAGTATAGTATAGTACAGCACAGTATAGGATAGTGTAGTATAGTAAAGTATAGTATAGTACAGCACAGTATAGGATAGTGTAGTATAGTAAAGTATAGTATAGTACAGCACAGTATAGGATAGTATAGTAAAGTATAGTATAGTACAGCACAGTATAGGATAGTGTAGTATAGTAAAGTATAGTATAGTACAGCACAGTATAGGATAGTGTAGTATAGTAAAGTATAGTATAGTACAGCACAGTATAGGATAGTGTAGTATAGTAAAGTATAGTATAGTACAGCACAGTATAGGATAGTGTAGTATAGTAAAATATAGTATAGTACAGCACAGTATAGGATAGTGTAGTATAGTAAAGTATAGTATAGTACAGCACAGTATAGGATAGTGTAGTATAGTAAAGTATAGTATAGTATAGTATAGTACAGTATAGTATAGTACAGCACAGTATAGGATAGTGTAGTATAGTAAAGTATAGTATAGTATAGTATAGTACAGTATAGTATAGTACAGCACAGTATAGGATAGTGTAGTATAGTAAAGTATAGTATAGTATAGTATAGTACAGTATAGTATAGTACAGCACAGTATAGGATAGTGTAGTATAGTATAGTATAGTATAGTATACTTGCTTCTGCAATCAGGAGGTTCAGTGCTCCACGTTCCGTCTGACATACAAGTAGTCTTGAAGTTATCAATGTTGCCAGGAAACTGGTGCGCATGCTTACAGCGATACTTCACCACTTCCTGCTGTCCAGGCCCCGACGTCACTTCCGTTATATACCCGCCATATATTTCAGGAGGAGAAGAACACCGAGTAACTATTAATGAAAATAACTCTTGGAAGAATTTCACAATTAAATAGAACCTTTCAATTTCATATAGTTTACAGTAATTATGCCAAATAATGCATTGGCTATCGTGATATATAGAACACAAATTCACAGCCATGATATCTTTAACCAACTTTAAAGTTTTGAATTGCCGTGCTAGTACGAGTACATTTCAGCTGCGAGTCGAGGGGAGTTGTATTTTGTATACAATGACCAAGAATTGTCCAGATATATCATACATAGATGAAACTGGACAAACCTTGAGACAACGCGTCATGGGCCACAGACAAACCATAAACAACAGCTTTGTGCCTGTCGGAAATAATTTCTCTAAAAGTGAACATCAGGCCTCGGAGATGAAAATATGTATTTAAATGGTACCTTGACGGAACTCACTTCAGAAGATTATTAGAACTGAAACTCATGGAAGAGATTGAATGCCTGAAAACGGGATTAAACAGAGATAATGGATTCCTTATATATAACCAAGATAAAAAAAAGAGCTAACCTATTTTAAATTGTGTACATACATTTTATACTTAAACTACACAACCACTGGAAACTTTGAACACTCAGGGAGCAGTAACTACAGCATTCCGTCACATGATTATCGTGTTCACCAATCTACCTATCCCCGAATTAAGCCGACACGCACACTCCGGTAACAATAGACCTTACAAGTTTTGCCATAATCCTTGGCAACGGATAAACACTGGGAACAGCTACAAGACTCCATTCACACCTGAGGAATGGGGCTGAGCACCCGAAAGCTGGTGTATAAGAACCTACACAAAGCCAATCTTCAATGAGGTGTCAACCACACACATTACTTTTCAATAAATTTGGTAAGACTCCTAAGTGGCTTAATTAAAATCTGCTTATAAACTAAATCGAACAAATGTAATCTAAAAATAATTTTAAAAATATGGATATAATTAATTCATTATCGTAATAGCTAAATACTAATTAACTAGGATATTGAAATCGAAACGTCTGCAAAGTAAAGAAAATTTGTGAAAATTCAAATACTTAGTGTCATAAATAATAGTGTCGTAATGTTTTGCTTAAGTTGACACATTCATGATTAATAATTATAACGTAACTTTTTTTAATAATTAATTCAGTTTGTAGAACATTACCTATCTCGTGTGACTGAATAATTGTTTCGGTGGTAACAACACCAAACAGAGTCGATTGTTCATTTGCTGTTGTTGTTTGGGTCACGTTTGATAACGTTTCATTCATCACTGATGTGGTGTTTGTATATGAAACTGTTGTTTCTTGAATATCAGTTGTGTCTTCGGTCATATCATTTGTAACTTGGTCTAGTGTTGTTTGTTCCCACGTAGATGTGCCTGCCTTTGATGGCTTTATTGTTGTTTGTTCTCTTGTTGATGTGCCATCCGTTGATGGGTGTAGTGTTGTTTGTTCCCTAGTAGATATGCCTTCCGTTGATGGGTCTAGCGTTGTTTCTTCCAACGTAGATGTGGCCTCCGTTGATGGGTGTAGCGTTGTTTCTTCCAACGTAGATGTGGCCTCCGTTGATGGGTCTAGCGTTGTTTCTTCCAACGTAGATGTGGCCTCCGTTGATGGGTCTCGTGTTTTTTCTTCCCACGTAGATGTGCCTTCCTTTGATGGGTCTAGCGTTGTTTCTTCCAACGTAGATGTGGCCTCCGTTGATGGGTCTCGTGTTTTTTCTTCCCACGTAGATATGCCTTCCTTTGATGGGTCTAGCGTTGTTTCTTCCCACGTAGATGTGCCTTCCTTTGATGGGTCTAGCGTTGTTTCTTCCCACGTAGATGTGCCTTCCTTTGATGGCTTTATTGTTGTTTGTTCTCTTGTTGATGTGCCTTCCTTTGATGGGTCTAGCGTTGTTTCTTCCCACGTAGATGTCCCTTCCGTTGATGGGTCTAGCGTTGTTTCTTCCCAAGTAGATGTGCCTTCCTTTGATGGCTTTATTGTTGTTTGTTCTCTTGTTGATCTGTCATCCGTTGATGGGTGTCGTGTTGTTTGTTCCCTATTAGATATGCCTTCCGTTGATGGGTCTAGCGTTGTTTCTTCCAACGTAGATGTGGCCTCCGTTGATGGGTCTAGCGTTATTTCTTCCAACGTAGATGTGGCCTCCGTTGATGGGTCTAGCGTTGTTTCTTCCAACGTAGATGTGGCCTCCGTTGATGGGTCTAGCGTTGTTTCTTCCAACGTAGATGTGCCTTCCGTTGATGGGTCTAGCGTTGTATCTTCCAACGTAGATGTGGCCTCCGTTGATGGGTCTAGCGTTGTTTCTTCCCACGTAGATATGCCTTCCGTTGATGGGTCTAGCGTTGTTTCTTCCAACGTAGATGTGGCCTCCGTTGATGGGTCTAGCGTTGTTTCTTCCAACGTAGATGTGGCCTCCGTTGATTGGTCTAGCGTTGTTTCTTCCAACGTAGATGTGGCCTCCGTTGATGGGTCTCGTGTTTTTTCTTCCCACGTAGATGTGCCTTCTGTTGATGGGTCTAGCGTTGTTTGTTCCCTTGTTGATGTGCCTTCCGTTGATGGCTTTAGTGTTGTTTCTTCTCGGTCAGTGGTGACTGTGATTTTTCCCTGAGTAGATATGTATTCCTTCTGTGTTGTCGGGATTTCACTTGTCCGTGATCTGGTTATAGTGTCGGTCTTTGTTGTAGTTACTCCTGTTGGAAAATAGAAACGTATTAGCCAAAGACAAAATCATCAATAAAAGTTAGGGAAAGTTAGATGTTATCGCTCAAGAAAACACCGAACTTACCAAGAATGGATTTCTGGCATAATATGACCCGTCTGCTTGCATTATTCACCCATACATGGGCGGAGTCAATAAGTGCCACTGGGCGGGGTTTCCCATTTTCTGCAGTACTCAATGGCCAGCCTGCCTGCCAATCTGTCCAAGCCACCGTTTCGCCATTTTCCCATGTCCACTTTGTGCCATCGAAGAATAATCCAAAAAGATATCCATTTTGCAGTAAAGCGCTGAAAAAGTGAACATTATAAAGAAAATAAGAAATAATGAATAATATTCTTATACATATTAATATTTCATCAGAATTGTTTCTTTTATTTCGCGTGATAAACTCTCACTGTCAGAAAAAAGTCTACCCAGATTTTAGGGTATTCTACTGAGTTTTACTCATTCTCTCTCTCTCTCTCTGTCTCTCTCTCTCTCTCTCTCTCGTATCACCTTTATATTTAAGCCATCTCTGTTTGTTATAGCTCTATCCCTTTGCTGTTCCATACCTGCTTTTCCAGATATCGAGACCTCTGACGAGATCAGCTTTGACCTTATGTTCCATCTGGGCAGTTTTGTATCCTAGGGCAGCGCAGTACCCGGGCCCTTTAGAACCTGCCCTTACGATTTTGTTGATCACGCAAAACTGGAAATTTCCGACTCTCTGCTCCCAGAAACAATGAGGCGTCGTTTTGTCTAGAAAAAAAAACATCATTTTAGACTAACAATGGACGTACTAAAGCAGAGAATACTGTGATTGCCTTTTTGTTCGCGAGGGTTTTAATTTCGCTATATTCGCGAATGGGAAATTATCACTAAAATGAAACTCTCGGGAATTATTAGTCAATTGAGTATGTCCATCTTATTGAGTGAAACCAATACTTGTATGTGAATAGGTCAGAAAAGTGAAACAATTTTTATAATAAATTACATCCATGCAGGTATAGGGAAAACGTTACCTTAAATTTGAACTAAACTTCCTGTGCTGTGTGTTCGGGACCATCGTTATATGAGTAGAACAAACTCATGACTTATTCTTATTTTATTATACACACAGGTATGGCTTTACCAAAGATTTGATATAGGTTCTAGTAAGAACGCGAAAATGAAACCCTCGCGAAACATTCAAAATTAAGAAATCGCGAAAGTACAGCCTCGCGAATATAAAGCCAACTACAGTACATGGTTTCGTCTGTATTAACACGAATACCTGATAAAACATCAACTTTTATTTTAGTTTATTGATGTTATTTAGCATATATGTATGTTCATTGGCAATTTGAAAATTTAATAAGTGCGAAAATGTCAAGCCCAAAATACAATATAATACATGTATATTTTTAACCTAAGTTAACTTTTGAAATTGTTCATGAAATTATAATATGATAATCCTTTGATGTTTTAAAATTTATATATTTTTCGTTGACCACGTTCCCTTGAGTTTGACTTTTTGCGTATTATACATACTGTATTTCTCTCGCAGGAGGCCGTTAGCGTGCATTATTGTCACTTTGTTATCTCTCCTTGCAAAAATAAACCGAAACGAAAATACTCATAAAATTTCATTATTTCATATAAATTTTTATGTTTTACTGGACGCGTACTTCTTATGACTTTGGAAACGTCAAGTGTGTATTTTGGAATATTGTAAAATAATATATGTCATATTTTATGCATTAGAATACCGTATGGTTTTTCGCAAATGACACTTTTCTCGCTGGAACAGTTGGTGTTTTCCCACTCATCATTAGAATTCACAAATGCACACTTTTTACTTTCTGGCAGCTGAGGAAATCCAGACCTCCATGCAGACCACTCTAACTTATCACAGTTCGCCCAAGTCCAGTCACCAAGCTGTCCACATCCATCGTAGTCAAGACCAAGCCAGTATTCATGTATGCTATTTTTAAACACGTATACAGATTCATGATTAGTTAGAATTGATGCTTTACAAGGAAGACAGGAACAGTTTAATATTTGGCAAAGTTGTTTAATATATATGGAAACATATATCCTCTGAATATACAGGTCTTTCTATAAATGTAAGCTTATCACATAAATATTAGCTTGAAACTTTTAAATAACAATAAATATATTACAATACATTATCAGTGCTCACAGAAATTTGCATTTTTATCACCAATAGTCATTTATATGTCGTCTACTTATATTAGACATTACTTATTACAGAATCAGATCCATAATTGTGAACAAAATACAAATACCTTATTTACTAACAAGTCGTTTGCCAAAGTTTTGATAATATACATTCAACATAAATGTGGTGAAGATTTGCTCTGTTTTATGCTAAAATTATAAATGTCTCATGAGATAGTGACACGACTCCATCAATTACTCCTTTAGACATGATTTAGTATTTCCATTGAGCTATAAATTCCATTTGGAGAATTCGGAAGAAAACGTTGGTAAAAATTAACGCGTAACTCAGGCTCCTGGAACAGATTAGTTCAAAGCAGCCGAATTTGTTCTTGTAAATTTATAAGCACTTACCCCTGTGAGATGATGACAATTCGAAGTTGTATTAATTTCTGGTATGAGTCAAGAATGACTACATTGGCTCCCATATTCTTGCAGAAGAAACTTGCTGAAGATGCGTTTTTTGGGTTGACTTCCATGACGAGCGTTCTGTGCAGTACGGAGTCGTTTGTTGTTATCGAGCTTGTTACGTCTGAGATGCAGAGACTAGTAAAGACAATTGTCATTCGTCCTGAGAGAGAGAGAGAGATAAAGAATGAGAGAGAGAGAGGGGGTGTGGGTGGAGAAAGAAAGAATAAAGGAAGAAATATAAATGTAAATTGCAACTGATAAAACCTATCCTTAAGATCTCTACCTGAATCTGGCGATGTAAGACCTCCATTGTAAAATAAACCCAATATATATAAGAGAACATGAATGCACATATAACAAAATAATACCAGTGTTATTAAAACCCCAAGGTATCCAGAAATAAAATGTACAAATACTGAAGAGAATTAAAACAGTTATTGAAATTATGTTGAGCAGTTTATCGTTTGGTATTAATGTTTGCCATCATATTTTAAGATTTATGAATTTAGCAAATTTTTTTTTCAGCTAGTTTTATGATCAGGAGCGTGATCCTTTTTGTAAAAGAGTAAAGGTTACATCATCACCCCATTCTTATTTGATCTCGCACCCTTTAGAGGAATTTATTGGGGGACCCTTTGTTATGATTGCCCAATGTCAGGGTCATAAACTTAATGAGACAAATCATACTGAAAATTTACATCTGAATTTGGTAAAATTGATTATAAATAGCAGGTAAAATAAAATAACTTACTAAAGATAAACGTTAGTATCCAACTTGAAGAATCCATGGTTAGAGTTATAGTGTTAAATATCACGAAACTTTCTGTTTATATTATCAGCCATGTCTAACTCATCTGACGGTTACTACCGTAAATAAGAAAATCACAAAGGAAAAGGGCCAAATAGGCCCGGAGTGCCCCTTACTCTAAATCCCACAGAAAATAGGATCCGAAAGTTTTAGTGAAGAAATCTGATTGATGCCATTAATTATGCTCTTATGTAATGAAGTGCTCTTGTTAGCACGAAATAAATGACTGTAGTTGCGATGTTCCTGCTCGTCGTCACGCAACATGTCTGATTTATGGATGAGGTGGGCGTCAGGGAGAGGTTTTATCACCATGGTGATGGAGAAGGCAGTGTGTAACGTTTTCCCGTTACCAGCAATTTTTCGATATTAATGAGCTGAGACAAATTATGGTCTGTAATAAACAGTGATGTAGGAATCGACTCTGGACTTGGACCCGAGTCCGGACTTCATCCACTTTTTAAGGGACCCGGGACTGGACTCGAGGGTCCTTGACTGGGACTTGTACTCGGACTCAGAGGTAACGACTCGCGCAATCAGACCGAGTCCATCTCGATCCAAATAGACATATACGAATTACTTACAGAATGTTACAAAAATAATAACACTATTACAAGCATTGCTCAGCATCTGGAATTACAAAGTTTTCCGGATACAATGCGGGTTCCGCCGCCGCCGCGTTCCTTTCCGGAGAACTCCTCTGAAACCCTTGGACTGATCTTTCCGAAACCCGGCATACTTATTTGCTCACCATAGTATCTGTGCTTGACAAAGCCTGGTGGCGCCACCTGCAATCTTTTTCCTGCAGTATGAATCTGGGTGTCATAATGATAACAGCCCATACCTCTAAAGTGGTTTAATGTATTTGGCTGACATTGAGCATATCCATAGATCTTTGATACCTAAATCTCATTCTCAAGGCTGGTGGTGCCATTTGCAATAGTTTTTGCGTGGCGTCCATCCGTGCGTTTGCTTTGGATGAAAACTACTCATATTTCAGAAATGGTTCAATGTATTTGTCTGAACCGGGCTTAACCTCGAGGCCTTTCTCGGTTCGGAAGGCTAAGTTTGACTTATTTTATATACATAACCAGAACGCACACCAGAATACAGACACATGATCTAAGTTGTATGGATTCTGACTTGGTTGGTCGTGACTTAGCGCCATATGGGCCCCCAGACATTACGACACCATTACGACTGGCTGTCAGAGTGCCTTTACATCTAGGTCTGAGGACGCCTTATAAGGCACCATGAGAATGCAAATATTTTCGTCATTTTCAACAACGCCTCATGGCCTACAGGTACACTGTCAATTGACATAATTAGATTTAAAATAAAGTTTATATTTAATTAACATAATTCACATGTGTTCTCTTGTGTTAATTCATCATTCGTAACATAATGTTAAGATTGGCTTTTTACCAAAATATGAATGCAACATGATGGAAGACCACTGCGCCGCATTCTTCGATATTGCCTGTATCACGACTCATGTAGGCTCGGCTACAACATCGTACAGTACAGTCACAAAATGGGTGAATGGTCATTTAGCTGCATTTAGAAATTCGAGCCATTGGCAATCATACTATGTAAAAATGATGTAGATGTTTTTGTTATGTAAATTGTCATATTGTAAATTATAACATTCTCTTTTATAAAGTTAAAGGACTCGATGATGAAAAAAAAAACAATAGAAAAATAATTGAAAATCTATTTGATACCGTTAAAAGCACAGGTTTCAAAGCCGGGAGAACGTGAGTTCGAATCTCAGCCAAGGCGGGGAGATTTTTCACGGTCGGCCCCCACCCAGGGTGAGCGCTCTGCAGGCTTAATGGGATGACCTTGCCCAACGGCCATGTTTTTCACTGACAAACGAGTGCGCCTTTCGAGTGCACAATTTTAATCGCCATATTCATTTCAGCCCGAAACGGATTCAAAATAGATATAAACAAAACATTTGTGTCTGAAAAATGGTCTGGATATTCAGCTCTAAACCCATATTAAATCGTTACACCCATACTTACGGAAACGTCAACTACGTACGCTATTGAGCCTGATACTGTCATTGCAGCATTTAGCACCCCCCCCCCCCCCCCAAAAAAATTATAATAAAACCCAGTACTCCAGGAAAGGGGACGGCTTTAATAATTTGGAGAAAACCTTGCAAAATTACGAAACTTTTGTCAGTAAGAGGGGCAGATGATCAAAGTTGCCACAAATGGTAAGACTTAAAGGGGGAAGAGGGATATCGTTATGCAGGAATTTATAGGAATATAGTAAGGGGGTCCAGTTATAAAGCCGAAGGTGCTGAAATTCGAGTGCTTAACGTTATGTAGAAAAAAATTAGATCATAAGATCTGATTTCATCTCCAGTGGCTATTAATGGATTCTAGGGTCTATGTTAAACATTCCCAGTGAAAGGTTAATTTTATTTTAGGAAATCCAGCGTCCTTGTTAAATTAAGCATACGTTGTGAATTACGTGGTTTAAATCGCGATCTCTTGAATTTCTGTTTTAACTCTTTACAATGCTGCTGCCGATCAACTCAAACAAATCTTTTTGCCTCTCACAAAACCAATCGTGCATCATAAATTGAATGAAAAAGGGCGAATAGAGCAAGATGCACATTTTTTGTATTACACCATACATATAAATATCCACACCGTCAACCCAGCGCCCTCTAGCTTGTAATCTGGGACGAGCTCATTTTACGAATCCTAGTAAGCCAAACCCACGTTCTGATACGTTCAGGGCCGTAACTTATGGAATTTATATATCGATCGACATTTCTCTACATAATAACTTGAAAAATCTCAAATAAAAAGATTATCTGTCACCAACAAAATATGAATACCCTAACTACAGACCGCGAATCACAGATTCCAGATTCTATATAGATCCTTGATGGCACTTGAATGGCCGACTATGGAAGCCGCCTTGTTAATAACTGCTTGTACAATCCCTGTCTTATGAACGGTCCGCGCTGTAAGGCCGTAATTCCTTAGTCGATAGGCTATAGTCTATGTCTTAAACCCAATAACGTCTTGAAATATAGATTCGCTTCACGGTCCCGTGGTAATGTAAAGCAATCAGTAATGAATTGTCTGTCTGGGTTTGTGGGCAGTGCGACCGTTTCGACTGCTACCCATGTAATCTTAACTAGTATTGCTGATAAAATGATATTTAAGTAAGAATACGAGGGAATATATAAACAAGAAAGTACTCCAGCTTGCCGGCTGATGATTTTTCTGCTGGTACCAATAGGTATTAATTCTTTACTGTAAGCCCGTAACGACGAACATACAGATAACCTAAGCATATATATATATTCTTACTATAATATCCACCCATATACCATCTTTGGTTGAGAAATATTACTAAATAGATTAGAAAATTTATTCATTGTCTCCGGCAAGAAGGCATGCGTTCATCGTGTGTGTTTGTGATGGTGAGGGGTGGTGTGTGTGCGTGTGATGGTGTGTGTGTGTATTTGTTCACAATATAACTTGAAAAGAATATCATGACGTTTTCAGGATATTTCAGGAATGGAACAATGAAGAATCGATTAGATTTTGGTGTGGATCTTAAACATGATCCGGATTCAAGAACGTCACCAAGGAATATGCACAAAGGTAAAGTCATTAACGTCCGAATGAACAAGTAAGTGAATGTAAACACGGCTTGGGGAGCATCCCACTATAGAACCCTACCCTCCCCCCCCCCCCAAAAAAAAAAAATTGCTAAAGCTTGCAATCCTTGAAATGTAGATTTCTAGTTAATACAAATTTCAACTGAAGCAATTTATGATTCACTGTCACAAACTGCAGCAACATTGAACTCTTTATCATATAGCTCGGTACAAAAGGCATAGTATGTATATACTGCTCCCATGTCATCCTATCCCATTTAGATAAATGCTGGAGAATAAAGTTCTGGCCTTATTATATTAAGTCGACGATAAATATCATTGGAATATCATACAACTTCAATACTTTTAAAGTTATCGATTACAAATACAATTACTTTAAAAGTAATTGCAATTACTTTTTGCAATTACTTTTGTGTTTCATGACCATTTACCTCATGCAAGAACAGCACCTGGGTTAGAGATTGGTTTGAGCTCTTAACATTTTTAGATCAGCTGACTATAAGTCATCTGAGATATAGTTATAGTCCTCTGTCTGACGTCCAGATGGCCGGCCGGCCGTTAACAGGGTCCATTTTGAAACCCATGGACCTACCAGACATGCGGTCTATTACAATTGTTCTATATTACTATTACTTTCAATTTCTGATATTACTATTACCATTACTATTACCACATTTAATCTTCTATTACTATTACTACTACTGGAGTATCTATTACTATTTCTATTACTATTACTTAAACTGATGGGAGGATTCTGGACCTTGCGCAACCAAGAGTGCTATAAACTAGCACTACAATCACATGTTTAAATAATATTACAAACATCTATATCATCCAGTTACCTACACATTTTCTTATACTGTGTCTGTCATTTACAGAAAGCCTAATGATACTTGAGATCTTAATATTTTCAGCTTCTTCAGTTCTGGATTTTTTTTATATTTTGAGCACTCAATGATCGTTATTGGGGTGTTTCAAGTAAAAATTATAAGAAAATTGTACGAAATCTTGGATACATGTATTTTGAAAGCAACCCATTGTAAAGGCCCTGGTATATGTAAAATATTGATTTATAATTATATGTATACTTGTATACAGTTTTTCTTCATATATATTTCACATACATTTATTTTATAGTACATACTTCCGTTTAGATTTAATCTTCTTTCTTGTAGTTAATAAATAAAGATTTTCAGTGTAATTTAAAATTGTCTGCAGAGGAATTATTCATGATTATTGCATATTATTATTTAGTATCCAACCTGACAATTCAGTCATTTATTTATGTATGAGGAATTTATGTAGGGCTGTGTCCTGTTTCCTAATCCTTTTTAATATACCCAAAAAAAATTATTAACATCAAGATTCTTGACGGAACCAAACTGGAGAAAAAATACCCCATCTTCTCTGTTGTATTTGTTTATTTGGATGTGATGCCATGTTTATTCCATCGCATAGTACATCTTGAGAGTGAACAGAGAGGTGGTAAACTTTACAATATTGGCAGGATTTATTCCTAAGGCATGCCCTTCTTAATTGCAGCAAACCAGCATAGGATAATTTAGGAATATTGAGAGAAATTAAAACTTAATCAATTTTACAAAACAAATAAAATATTATTTAAATCACTTTCATATTAAATTTGGTATTCAACAATCTTGTACTTTAAAGATCCTTTGTACATAACAGGATCTAATTATTTGATATCAAAAGTTCAGTTATTAAATAATACAATATTAACAGTTACTTATATTCTCATATTATATAATCAAATAAATTAATATCATGAAGAAAAGGTTCGTTTAATTTTCAAATTATGAATAAACATAATTTTAGATACTGAATGAAGGTCTGAAAAATTGGTACTATGAAATAACAGACACATATTAAAAGAATAGTTTTAAAAGAATATGTCTATAAATTTATTAGATAATACATGTGCCTGTAGTATGACTTTTTCTAAGTGATTGTAGTACTGGTATGAGTTTATAGAATTGTAGGCTTCAGTACTTTATCGGTAGTGAAAACACCATAAGCTTATCATGAACATTTTAGGTCTGAACTATAACTAATGTGTGTTATTGCAATCTGTATTATTAAAATGCAAACTGGCTGGTGAAAACAAATCTAGGTACATTTCAGAATATGCATATGGATTGATGGATGTGAGATAAGCTGTACATGCCACAATAATAATACACTATTTATCCGTCTCTTAACATCAAATATGCCTCTGTTTATCCATGGTTTAGTAATCAAAGGTCAGATTGTGCTAGATAACTTATTTGGCTGTGTTTGCTCTGTCCAGTACTCTCATGCAATTAGCAGCAGTGGTCACCAGCAATGTGGCAGCTGGTGCATGATTGCCTCAACAATAGGCACAACGTGGGCAATCACTGAACAAGAACTCAGTCTGTTCAGCATTATTTGCTGAAATGCTTCATGATCAAGGGGACACAGGAAGTAATAGAAAGTAATATGTATTACTCAATTACTTTCCCTTCTGTTTCTATTACTATTCATATTACAGTTCAAAATTTTGAGTCTATTACTATTACTATTACTATTACATGGAAAAAGCTGTTATAGTCTATTACTATTACATATTACTATTACCCCATGTCTTGCCACTGCAGCAGTATTATTTGCCAAATCGTTTCATTTGAGCTTTAAGGACCATCACTATAGCTCAGATGGCTTAGTGGGATAGCTTTAAATCACATGAGGAACAACCATGGAGAATTGGTTAATAGCTAGGTATGCTTATCAAATTTAAGAGTTTGATGGAATTATTTAAACGAGACAAATATACCAAAAAGTAATTGAAAAGTAATTGATCAAACAATTACTTTTCAAAAGTAATAGATTACAATTAAAATTACTTTCAATGATTAGAAAATGTAATCGATTACAATTACAATTACTTGAAAAAGTAATTGTTATTACAATTACTTCAAATCCAATTACTTTTGGACCCAACTCTGCATACAAGTATGACCTTATGAAATTTATATTACGTATAGTAAAGTATATCTAAAGTATATCTTATATCTCCATGGAATATTTCAAAATATCCGTATATCAGGCTTTCTTATGTTACCCTTACAAAAAGTATTGTTTATTTTTATTAAAGAACGAGTAATTCCAGATTTTTTTTCTCGGAAAGTGAATGCTTTTTTTCGAAACAACTAAAAAATATAAATATTTTTCGAACTAAAAATATAAACTTGTCACTTTTTGCGGCACGTGCGGACTTGACATATTTTTTTCGTAATGAATCATTGCGGTCCCTTCCCAGTGTGAGGCCACCTCACCTTGTCAACTGTGATGATTACAACATTTTTGGCAACAGTACAAAATCCTCCACCAGTAGTCGGCACTGGGAAAGTGTTTCCAAGCTGATGTTAATGATTTTGCGTCTGTATTTAGATCCAAAGCTGTCCTACAATATTCTAACCAAGGACATTACAGACTGGAGTATCAAGTGAGAGTCTTGTCGTGTCGAATGTTGCTGACGGGGGTCCTAAAACTCGCTGCTCAAAAGCACACAGAGATGCCGCTGATAAGCCCGGTGTTAATTGAA
The DNA here is from genome assembly GCA_026874595.1 of Sipunculus nudus. Classification (NCBI taxonomy): domain Eukaryota; kingdom Metazoa; phylum Annelida; class Sipuncula; order Golfingiida; family Sipunculidae; genus Sipunculus; species Sipunculus nudus. The sequence continues at coordinate 82,098,133 of CM049312.1, read as the reverse complement.
CAGCGCGAGAGACCCCCCCCCCCCCCCCCCCCCCCGCCCCTATTTCAACGTGACTTCGGAACATCTCGTTAAATCCCGGCTGCGGTAAACTTGGGCGATAATACGAGAACAACGCCGTCAGTGACGGAGCGGGCGATGGCTCACTGTTATCCATCAAATGAAGGTCATCCGGTCATAAGCGTCCAAAATATTTAGTTGTCGACGGAATACTATAATACATGGCTAATTATTAATATATGTCAGAAGTGTGGGAACTGATGTAAATTTTTATAATTCCGAAGTTATTCAAGGAAAGTGAGCTTTACTTATACCAGTCGTCCGTCATGAATCACGGCAGAAGTTGATGCAAAGTGACCGCATCTATCCCAAAATCGATCAAGTGATTCCTCAACACGAGACCTCTCTGGAGATATTTGTAACGCATAATTCTTGACAACACAAACCATTTGCGCATTCATAATTCCGGTCAATGTTATTCCAGTGATCTACCGCTCAGTTACTGGATATATCGCTCTCCGCTTCAGCGAGCTACGGTGGACCGCAGAAGTAACATCTAGCAGGCTCGCTTTATCAAAGGCCTGCCGCCGCTGGGCCTGACACCGCGGCACAATAGCCGCACAAAAGAGTTAATGGGCTTATCAGGTCTTAATTGCAATTAGCGCACGACTGACACTCGAGGCTTGTGACAGTTGATACTGCAGTCTGTAATCTCCTTATTCCAACCAAGTGTGCGTGTTACTTGTTCAGCACAAGGGTTTTGGTAAGCTTCATCTCTGATGGTAAGCTGGTAAACTTGAGAACACTCCTCGATGTTTAATGATGGTATATGTTACACATATGAAACATATATTAGTTCCATGCCTGATGGGTCTTGTCCCAGTAATTGATCTTAAATAACCAGGTTTCTAACAGAATGTTGTTCCTAAATATGCATTGCTCCATTTACTCACTCTATCTCTCCCTCTGACTCTGTGACACTGACTCTCCTTCTGTTGACAATAACTCTCCTTCTGTTGACTACTCTCTGACACTGACTCTCCTTCTGTTGACACTAACTCCCCTTCTGTTGACTACTCTCTGACACTGACTCTCCTTCTGTTGACACTAACACTCCTCCTGTTGGCTACTCTCTGACACTGATTCTCCTTCTGTTGTCACTAACTCTCCTTCTGTTGACTACTCTCTAACACTAACTCTCCTTCTGTTGACACTAACTCTCCTTCTGTTGACTACTCTCTGACACTGACTTTCCTTCTGTTGACTACTCTCTGACACTGACTCTCCTTCTGTTGACACTAACTCTCCTTCTGTTGACTACTCTCTGACACTGATTCTCCTTCTGTTGTCACTAACTCTCCTTCTGTTGACTACTCTCTAACACTAACTCTCCTTCTGTTGACACTAACTCTCCTTCTGTTGACTACTCTCTGACACTGACTCTCCTTCTGTTGACACTAACTCTCCTCCTGTTGGCTACTCTCTGACACTGACTCTCCTTCTGTTGACACTAACTCTCCTTCTGTTGACTACTCTCTAACACTAACTCTCCTTCTGTTGACACTGACTCTCCTTCTGTTGACTACTCTCTGATACTGACTCTCCTTCTGTTGACACTAACTCTCCTTCTGTTGACTACTCTCTGACACTGACTCTCCTTCTGTTGATACTAACTCTCCTCCTGTTGGCTACACTCTGACACTGACTCTCCTTCTGTTGACACTAACTCTCCTTCTGTTGACTACTCTCTGACACTGACTCTCCTTCTGTTGACACTAACTCTCCTTCTGTTGACTACACTCTGACACTGACTCTCCTTCTGTTGACACTTACTCTCCTTCTGTTGACTACTCTCTGACACTGACTCTCCTTCTGTTGATACTAACTCTCCTCCTGTTGGCTACTCACTGACACTGACTCTCCTTCTGTTGACACTAACTCTCCTTCTGTTGACTACTCTCTGACACTGACTCTCCTTCTGTTGACACTAACACTCCTCCTGTTGGCTATTCTCTGACACTGATTCTCCTTCTGTTGTCACTAACTCTCCTTCTGTTCACTACTCTCTAACACTAACTCTCCTTCTGTTGACACTAACTCTCCTTCTGTTGACTACTCTCTGACACTGACTCTCCTTCTGTTGACTACTCTCTGACACTGACTCTCCTTCTGTTGACACTAACTCTCCTTCTGTTGACTACTCTCTGACACTGATTCTCCTTCTGTTGTCACTAACTCTCCTTCTGTTGACTACTCTCTAACACTAACTCTCCTTCTGTTGACACTAACTCTCCTTCTGTTGACTACTCTCTGACACTGACTCTCCTTCTGTTGACACTAACTCTCCTCCTGTTGGCTACTCTCTGACACTGATTCTCCTTCTGTTGACACTAACTCTCCTTCTGTTTACTACTCTCTAACACTAACTCTCCTTCTGTTGACACTGACTCTCCTTCTGTTGACTACTCTCTGACACTGACTCTCCTTCTGTTGACACTAACTCTCCTTCTGTTGACTACTCTCTGACACTGACTCTCCTTCTGTTGATACTAACTCTCCTCCTGTTGGCTACTCTCTGACACTGACTCTCCTTCTGTTGACACTAACTCTCCTTCTGTTGACTACTCTCTGACACTGACTCTCCTTCTGTTGACACTAACTCTCCTTCTGTTGACTACTCTCTGACACTGACTTTCCTTCTGTGGACTACTCTCTGACACTGACTCTCCTTCTGTTGACACTAACTCTCCTTCTGTTGACTACTCTCTGACACTGATTCTCCTTCTGTTGTCACTAACTCTCCTTCTGTTGACTACTCTCTAACACTAACTCTCCTTCTGTTGACACTAACTCTCCTTCTGTTGACTACTCTCTGACACTGACTCTCCTTCTGTTGACACTAACTCTCCTCCTGTTGGCTACTCTCTGACACTGACTCTCCTTCTGTTGACACTATCTCTCCTTCTGTTGACTACTCTCTGACACTGACTCTCCTTCTGTTGATACTAACTCTCCTCCTGTTGGCTATTCTCTGACACTGACTCTCCTTCTGTTGACACTAACTCTCCTTCTGTTGACTACTCTCTGACACTGACTCTCCTTCTGTTGACACTAACTCTCCTTCTGTTGACTACACTCTGACACTGACTCTCCTTCTGTTGACACTAACTCTCCTTCTGTTGACTACTCTCTGACACTGACTCTCCTTCTGTTGATACTAACTCTCCTCCTGTTGGCTACTCACTGACACTGACTCTCCTTCTGTTGACACTAACTCTCCTTCTGTTGACTACTCTCTGACACTGACTCTCCTTCTGTTGACACTAACACTCCTCCTGTTGGCTATTCTCTGACACTGATTCTCCTTCTGTTGTCACTAACTCTTCTATTGTTGACTACTCTCTAACACTAACTCTCCTTCTGTTGACACTAACTCTCCTTCTGTTGACTACTCTCTGACACTGACTCTCCTTCTGTTGACTACTCTCTGACACTGACTCTCCTTCTGTTGACACTAACTCTCCTTCTGTTGACTACTCGCTGACACTGATTCTCCTTCTGTTGTCACTAACTCTCCTTCTGTTGACTACTCTCTAACACTAACTCTCCTTCTGTTGACACGAACTCTCCTTCTGTTGACTACTCTCTGACACTGACTCTCCTTCTGTTGACACTAACTCTCCTCCTGTTGGCTACTCTCTGACACTGATTCTCCTTCTGTTGACACTAACTCTCCTTCTGTTGACTACTCTCTGACACTAACTCTCCTTCTGTTGACACTGACTCTCCTTCTGTTGACTACTCTCTGACACTAACTCTCCTTCTGTTGGCTACTCTCTGACACTGATTCTCCTTCTGTTGTCACTAACTCTCCTTCTGTTGACTCCTCTCTAACACTAACTCTCCTTCTAAAGACACTAACTCTCCTTCTGTTGACTACTCTCTGACACTGACTCTCCTTCTGTTGACACTAACTCTCCTTCGCTTGACTACTCTCTGACACTGACTCTCCTTCTGTTGACACTAACACTCCTTCTGTTGAATACTCTCTGACACTGACTCTCCTTCTGTTGACAATAACTCTCCTTCTATTGACTACTCTCTGACACTGACTCTCTTTCTGTTGACACTAACTCTCCTTCTGTTGACTACTCTCTGACACTGACTCTCCTTCTGTTGACACTAACACTCCTCCTGTTGGCTACTCTCTGACACTGATTCTCCTTGTGTTCTCACTAACTCTCCTTCTGTTGACTACTCTCTAACACTAACTCTCCTTCTGATGACACTAACTCTCCTTCTGTTGACTACTCTCTAACACTAACTCTCCTTCTGTTGACACTAACTCTCCTTCTGTTGACTACTCTCTGACACTGACTTTCCTTCTGTTGACTACTCTCTGACACTGACTCTCCTTCTGTTGACACTAACTCTCCTTCTGTTGACTACTCTCTGACACTGATTCTCCTTCTGTTGTCACTAACTCTCCTTCTGTTGACTACTCTCTAACACTAACTCTCCTTCTGTTGACACTAACTCTCCTTCTGTTGACTACTCTCTGACACTGACTCTCCTTCTGTTGACACTAACTCTCCTCCTGTTGGCTACTCTCTGACACTGACTCTCCTTCTGTTGACACTAACTCTCCTTCTGTTGACTACTCTCTAACACTAACTCTCCTTCTGTTGACACTGACTCTCCTTCTGTTGACTACTCTCTGATACTGACTCTCCTTCTGTTGACACTAACTCTCCTTCTGTTGACTACTCTCTGACACTGACTCTCCTTCTGTTGATACTAACTCTCCTCCTGTTGGCTACACTCTGACACTGACTCTCCTTCTGTTGACACTAACTCTCCTTCTGTTGACTACTCTCTGACACTGACTCTCCTTCTGTTGACACTAACTCTCCTTCTGTTGACTACACTCTGACACTGACTCTCCTTCTGTTGACACTTACTCTCCTTCTGTTGACTACTCTCTGACACTGACTCTCCTTCTGTTGATACTAACTCTCCTCCTGTTGGCTACTCACTGACACTGACTCTCCTTCTGTTGACACTAACTCTCCTTCTGTTGACTACTCTCTGACACTGACTCTCCTTCTGTTGACACTAACACTCCTCCTGTTGGCTATTCTCTGACACTGATTCTCCTTCTGTTGTCACTAACTCTCCTTCTGTTCACTACTCTCTAACACTAACTCTCCTTCTGTTGACACTAACTCTCCTTCTGTTGACTACTCTCTGACACTGACTCTCCTTCTGTTGACTACTCTCTGACACTGACTCTCCTTCTGTTGACACTAACTCTCCTTCTGTTGACTACTCTCTGACACTGATTCTCCTTCTGTTGTCACTAACTCTCCTTCTGTTGACTACTCTCTAACACTAACTCTCCTTCTGTTGACACTAACTCTCCTTCTGTTGACTACTCTCTGACACTGACTCTCCTTCTGTTGACACTAACTCTCCTCCTGTTGGCTACTCTCTGACACTGATTCTCCTTCTGTTGACACTAACTCTCCTTCTGTTTACTACTCTCTAACACTAACTCTCCTTCTGTTGACACTGACTCTCCTTCTGTTGACTACTCTCTGACACTGACTCTCCTTCTGTTGACACTAACTCTCCTTCTGTTGACTACTCTCTGACACTGACTCTCCTTCTGTTGATACTAACTCTCCTCCTGTTGGCTACTCTCTGACACTGACTCTCCTTCTGTTGACACTAACTCTCCTTCTGTTGACTACTCTCTGACACTGACTCTCCTTCTGTTGACACTAACTCTCCTTCTGTTGACTACTCTCTGACACTGACTTTCCTTCTGTGGACTACTCTCTGACACTGACTCTCCTTCTGTTGACACTAACTCTCCTTCTGTTGACTACTCTCTGACACTGATTCTCCTTCTGTTGTCACTAACTCTCCTTCTGTTGACTACTCTCTAACACTAACTCTCCTTCTGTTGACACTAACTCTCCTTCTGTTGACTACTCTCTGACACTGACTCTCCTTCTGTTGACACTAACTCTCCTCCTGTTGGCTACTCTCTGACACTGACTCTCCTTCTGTTGACACTATCTCTCCTTCTGTTGACTACTCTCTGACACTGACTCTCCTTCTGTTGATACTAACTCTCCTCCTGTTGGCTACTCTCTGACACTGACTCTCCTTCTGTTGACACTAACTCTCCTTCTGTTGACTACTCTCTGACACTGACTCTCCTTCTGTTGACACTAACTCTCCTTCTGTTGACTACACTCTGACACTGACTCTCCTTCTGTTGACACTAACTCTCCTTCTGTTGACTACTCTCTGACACTGACTCTCCTTCTGTTGATACTAACTCTCCTCCTGTTGGCTACTCACTGACACTGACTCTCCTTCTGTTGACACTAACTCTCCTTCTGTTGACTACTCTCTGACACTGACTCTCCTTCTGTTGACACTAACACTCCTCCTGTTGGCTATTCTCTGACACTGATTCTCCTTCTGTTGTCACTAACTCTTCTTATGTTGACTACTCTCTAACACTAACTCTCCTTCTGTTGACACTAACTCTCCTTCTGTTGACTACTCTCTGACACTGACTCTCCTTCTGTTGACTACTCTCTGACACTGACTCTCCTTCTGTTGACACTAACTCTCCTTCTGTTGACTACTCGCTGACACTGATTCTCCTTCTGTTGTCACTAACTCTCCTTCTGTTGACTACTCTCTAACACTAACTCTCCTTCTGTTGACACGAACTCTCCTTCTGTTGACTACTCTCTGACACTGACTCTCCTTCTGTTGACACTAACTCTCCTCCTGTTGGCTACTCTCTGACACTGATTCTCCTTCTGTTGACACTAACTCTCCTTCTGTTGACTACTCTCTGACACTAACTCTCCTTCTGTTGACACTGACTCTCCTTCTGTTGACTACTCTCTGACACTAACTCTCCTTCTGTTGGCTACTCTCTGACACTGATTCTCCTTCTGTTGTCACTAACTCTCCTTCTGTTGACTACTCTCTGACACTGACTCTCCTTCTGTTGACACTAACTCTCCTTCGCTTGACTACTCTCTGACACTGACTCTCCTTCTGTTGACACTAACACTCCTTCTGTTGAATACTCTCTGACACTGACTCTCCTTCTGTTGACAATAACTCTCCTTCTATTGACTACTCTCTGACACTGACTCTCTTTCTGTTGACACTAACTCTCCTTCTGTTGACTACTCTCTGACACTGACTCTCCTTCTGTTGACACTAACACTCCTCCTGTTGGCTACTCTCTGACACTGATTCTCCTTGTGTTGTCACTAACTCTCCTTCTGTTGACTACTCTCTAACACTAACTCTCCTTCTGATGACACTAACTCTCCTTCTGTTGACTACTCTCTGACACTGACTCTCCTTCTGTTGACACTAACTCTCCTCCTGTTGGCTACTCTCTTACACTGACTCTCCTTCTGTTGATACTAACTCTCCTCCTGTTGGCTACTCTCTGACACTGACCTCTTTTGGTTGACTACTCTATGACACCGACTCTCCTTCTGTTGATTACTCTCTGATACTGACTCTCCTTCTGTTGACTGCTCTCTGACACTGACTCTCCTCCTGTTGATTACTCTCTGACACTGACTCTCCTTCTGTTGATTACTCTCTGACACTGACTCTCCTTCTGTTGATTACTCTCTGTCACTGACTCTCCTTCTGTTGACTACTCTATGACACCGACTCTCCTTCTGTTGACTACTCTATGACACCGACTCTCCTTCTGTTGATTACTCTCTGATACTGACTCTCCTTTTGTTGACTACTCTCTGACACTGACTCTCCTTCTGTTGATTACTCTCTGTCACTGACTCTCCTTCTGTTGACTACTCTATGACACCGACTCTCCTTCTGTTGACTACTCTATGACACCGACACTCCTTCTGTTGATTACTCTCTGATACTGACTCTCCTTTTGTTGACTACTCTCTGACACTGACTCTCCTTCTGTTGATTACTCTCTGTCACTGACTCTCTTTCTGTTGACTACTCTATGACACCGACTCACCTCCTGTTGATTACTCTCTGAGACTGACTCTCCTTCTGTTGACTACTCTCTGACACTGACTCTCCTTCTGTTGATTACTCTCTGTCACTGACTCTCTTTCTGTTGACTTCTCTATGACACCGACTCTCCTCCTGTTGATTACTCTCTGACACTGACTCTCCTTCTGTTGATTACTATCTGTCACTGACTCTCCTTCTGTTGACTACTCTCTGACACTGACTCTCCTCCTGTTGATTACTCTCTGTCACTGACTCTCTTTCTGTTGACTACTCTATGACACCGACTCTCCTTCTGTTGATTACTCTCTGATACTGACTCTCCTTCTGTTGACTACTCTCTGACACTGACTCTCCATCTGTTGACACTAACTCTCCTTCTGTTGACTACTCTCTGACACTGATTCTCCTTCTGTTGTCACTAACTCTCCTTCTGTTGACTACTCTCTAACACTAACTCTCCTTCTGTTGACACTAACTCTCCTTCTGTTGACTACTCTCTGACACTGACTCTCCTTCTGTTGACACTAACTCTCCTCCTGTTGGCTACTCTCTGACACTGATTCTCCTTCTGTTGATACTAACTCTCCTCCTGTTGGCTACTCACTGACACTGACTCTCCTTCTGTTGACACTAACTCTCCTTCTGTTGACTACTCTCTGACACTGACTCTCCTTCTGTTGACACTAACACTCCTCCTGTTGGCTATTCTCTGACACTGATTCTCCTTCTGTTGTCACTAACTCTCCTTCTGTTCACTACTCTCTAACACTAACTCTCCTTCTGTTGACACTGACTCTCCTTCTGTTGACTACTCTCTGACACTGACTCTACTTCTGTTGACACTAACTCTCCTTCTGTTGACTACTCTCTGACACTGACTCTCCTTCTGTTGATACTAACTCTCCTCCTGTTGGCTACTCTCTGACACTGACTCTCCTTCTGTTGACACTAACTCTCCTTCTGTTGACTACTCTCTGACACTGACTCTCCTTCTGTTGACACTAACTCTCCTTCTGTTGACTACTCTCTGACACTGACTTTCCTTCTGTTGACTACTCTCTGACACTGACTCTCCTTCTGTTGACACTAACTCTCCTTCTGTTGACTACTCTCTGACACTGATTCTCCTTCTGTTGTCACTAACTCTCCTTCTGTTGACTACTCTCTAACACTAACTCTCCTTCTGTTGACACTAACTCTCCTTCTGTTGACTACTCTCTGACACTAACTCTCCTTCTGTTTACACTAACTCTCCTCCTGTTGGCTACTCTCTGACACTGACTCTCCTTCTGTTGACACTAACTCTCCTTCTGTTGACTACTCTCTGACACTGATTCTCCTTCTGTTGACAATAACTCTCCTTCTGTTGACTACTCTCTGACACTGACTCTCCTTCTGTTGACACTAACTCTTCTTCTGTTGACTACTCTCTGACACTGACTCTCCTCCTGTTGATTACTCTCTGTCACTGACTCTCCTTCTGTTGACTACTCTATGACACCGACTCTCCTTCTGTTGATTACTCTCTGATACTGACTCTCCTTCTGTTGACTACTCTCTGACACTGACTCTCCTCCTGTTGATTACTCTCTGACACTGACTCTCCTTCTGTTGATTACTCTCTGACACTGACTCTCCTTCTGTTGATTACTCTCTGTCACTGACTCTCCTTCTGTTGACTACTCTATGACACCGACTCTCCTTCTGTTGACTACTCTATGACACCGACTCTCCTTCTGTTGACTACTCTATGACACCGACTCTCCTTCTGTTGATTACTCTCTGATACTGACTCTCCTTCTGTTGACTACTCTCTGACACTGACTCTCCTTCTGTTGATAACTCTCTGTCACTGACTCTCCTTCTGTTGACTACTCTATGACACCGACTCTCCTTCTGTTGATTACTCTCTGATACGGACTCTCCTTCTGTTGACTACTCTCTGACATTGACTCTCGTTCTGTTGACTACCCTATGACACCGACTCTCCTCCTGTTGATTACTCTCTGACACTGACTCTCCTTCTGTTGACTACTCTCTGACACTGACTCTCCTTATGTTGATTACTCTCTGACACTGACTCTCCTTCTGTTGATTACTCTCTGACACTGACTCTCCTTCTGTTGATTACTCTCTGACACTGACTCTCCTTCTGTTGACTACTCTCTGTCACTGACTCTCCTTCTGTTGACTACTCTATGACACCGACTCTCCTTCTGTTGACTACTCTATGACACCGACTCTCCTTCTGTTGATTACTCTCTTATACTGACACTCCTTCTGTTGACTACTCTCTGACACTGACTCTCCTCCTGTTGATTACTCTCTGACACTGACTCTCCTTCTGTTGATTACTCTCTGTCACTGACTCTCCTTCTGTTGACTACTCTATGACACCGACTCTCCTTCTGTTGACTACTCTATGACACCGACTCTCCTTCTGTTGATCACTCTCTTATACTGACACTCCTTCTGTTGACTACTCTCTGACACTGACTCTCCTCCTGTTGATTACTCTCTGACACTGACTCTCCTTCTGTTGACTACTCTCTGACACTGACTCTCCTTCTGTTGACTACTCTCTGACACTGACTCTCCTCCTGTTGATTACTCTCTGACACTGACTCTCCTCCTGTTGATTACTCTCTGACACTGACTCTCCTTCTGTTGACTACTCTCTTACACTGACTCTCCATCTGTTGACTACTCTATGACACCGACTCTCCTTCTGTTGATTACTCTCTGACACTGACTCTCCTTCTGTTGATTACTCTCTGACACTGACTCTCCTTCTGTTGATTACTCTCTGACACTGACTCTCCTCCTGTTGATTACTCTCTTATACTGACACTCCTTCTGTTGACTACTCTCTGACACTGACTCTCCTCCTGTTGATTACTCTTTGACACTGACTCTCCTTCTGTTGACTACTCTCTGACACTGACTCTCCTTCTGTTGACTACTCTATGACACCGACTCTCCTTCTGTTGATTACTCTCTGACACTGACTCTCCTTCTGTTGACTACTCTCTGTCACTGACTCTCCTTCTGTTGACTACTCTCTGACACTGACTCTCCTTCTGTTGACTACTCTATGACACCGACTCTCTTCTGTTGATTACTCTCTGACACTGACTCTCCTCCTGTTGACTACTCTCTGTCACTGACTCTCCTTCTGTTGACTACTCTCTGACACTGACTCTCCTTCTGTTGACTACTCTATGACACCGACTCTCCTTCTGTTGATTACTCTCTGACACTGACTCTCCTCCTGTTGACTACTCTCTGTCACTGACTCTCCTTCTGTTGACTACTCCCTGACACTGACTCTCCTTCTGTTGACTACTCTATGACACCGACTCTCCTTCTGTTGATTACTCTCTGTCACTGACTCTCCTCCTGTTGACTACTCTCTGTCACTGACTCTCCTTCTGTTGACTACTCCCTGACACTGACTCTCCTTCTGTTGACTACTCTATGACACCGACTCTCCTTCTGTTGATTACTCTCTGTCACTGACTCTCCTTCTGTTGATTACTCTCTGATACTGACTCTCCTTATGTTGACTACTCTCTGACACTGACTCTCCTTCTGTTGACTACTCTCTGACACTGACTCTCCTTCTGTTGACTACTCTATGACACCGACTCTCCTTCTGTTGATTACTCTTTTATACTGACACCCCTTCTGTTGACTACTCTCTGACACTGACTCTCCTTCTGTTGACTACTCTCTGACACTGACTCTCCTCCTGTTGACTACTCTCTGACATTGACTCTCCTTCTGTTGACTACTCTTTGACATTAACTCTCCTACTGTTGACTACTCTCTGACATTAACTCATCTACTGTTGACTTATCTCTACAAACTGGAAATTTTGCCTAATTAATCGTTAATAAGATTTAAATACATATATTCGGCACCAAGAGTTACTACAGATACAATTTAACCTTAACAAAAAATAGTTCATGATCTTACCTGCTCTGTTGGTGAAAGTGAGAAAGTATTCAGCTGTTATTAAATACCTTGAAATGACTCCTCAGTTCGTATGTCATCATTTAAATCAGTTATTCCTTTCTTGCATATGCGCCTGTCAAAAATGTTCAATAGAATACATCGCAAGCTTTTTAAAATATCATTTCCAAAAACAAAAAGTCAGACAAAAATACAAACGACAGCCCTACACAGATACACGTTAATACCAGTGAATGACAATTGTCTCGATTACCCAATCTCTAAAATTGTATAATAACACCTTTGAAAAAAAAATTATGGTGACCTATCCTTAAAAAAAACTTTTCTATGTTCGCCATGGCTTAACCTTATACAAAATTGTATGAAAATCCACCTAAAATTCAGGAAAATATAGCTCAGACACACACACACACACACTCACACATAAACACGACTGATCACAGGTGGTGGTGGTATTTACTTGATAATAAAATGTCACTTTAACCAAAATTATTTCAAATACAATAATTTTTAAACCCATCACTTATGTTTGAACCCAACGCTGACGTGCTTAAAATAGAAGTTGTCTTATCATTTGAATAGCGAAGTTTCTATGCTGAGAAATAAAAGTCACTGTCCTGAAGGTTACAGCAAGCCACGAGTCATGGAAGGATTAAATCCACCAGTCATGGAACGGATTAAAGGTTAGTTAAAATTCACAAAACACATAAGAGGCTAGAATAAATCATACCTTAATCTGTCTTTTACAGACACCCGACAGATTCATAATCTGATAAAATGACAAGGCGTAAAATTAACGCAAACTGAAACCGAGAGCGACCTGGGAAAAACACCGGGAACTAGGTGAAAATGAAAGTCTTTTGAAGCAGACACGCCCCTGAGGTTATAATGCAGACAAAGTGGCCATTATCCGCCTCCAGTGACTGGAGAGTTTATCTGGGATATAAGCAGGACCGTCTTTGTGGTTTGAAGCTCAGACCCCTATGGCATGTTGTTGATCCTGTGAAAAATGGCGGCGGTAACCACCTTCAGCCTCCCGGGTATCGATCACGTGGTTAATTAGGTCTGAAGCGAAGAGGACAGAGGCGGCATAGAGCCGGGATAACCTGATCACAGACAAACTCCGCGAGTGACCACTTAATACATTCAGGGGGAGGGCTGTAAACAGTGTAAGAAGGTACTTTTAATGAGCCTGCATGCATTTTTTTTGTATGAATTCATTTAATTTGAATTTTATCCAATTTCAAATATAATTATCAATCTGGATGTATTTATTCAACCAGAGTATAAGTACTGATTTCCCACATCCTGTTGTTTAAAGTAACCGGTCCTACTCACGGGATACTTTGTAAAACCTCTATATAAAACCGTTTCACCAGTTTCTCCTTCTCCAAATTTATCATTTGATTACTTAATAACAGTATTTCAGTTTTTCCAGTCAAATTATGAAAACTGAAATCCCATAGCATCCTCCAATGTCTGTCTTAAGTGTATAAATAATTTTTAAATCATGATATCCTAGATGTCATTAAAATTGACTCTAAGTGCGATGCAGTGAGACCACCATTTTTTATATCTTGTATTAACAGATTTCTTTGTGACCTCTGCGTTTTACCATTCCATATAAAACGATAAATCATCTTCTCGAGATACTCATGGAAAATTAGTAGGAACTGAATCATTTAATAATTTATATTGATATTTTGATATAATAAATGTTTAAAATATGTGAATTCTTCCCTGCAGTGACAAGCATTTAATTTAACAGAGATTGATAACTTTTTCGATGTAATTCTTTTATTATAAAGGTTTCTTTTTCCCATTCTCTCATATCATATGAACAAAAACGCCCAATATTTTTTATTCCCTTTTCAGGCCACTTAATATTCAATGGTGTCTTTTTTATATCCAAAATATCCTGTCCAATAATCTTCTAATTTATCAGTGTTCATATTAAAACCACAGTGACTTTCAATTCTTTTGACAGTTCCATAAAGGTTCTGGGGGAGTTCCCATCATTTGTTACTACTTAAGTATAATCCGCATTTTGTGAGATTTTAATTTCATCCCTATTCATTTAAACATCTCCTATATTTGCTTGCTCTCTAATAATCTTGCTTAAACTATCAGTAGAAAGAATAAACAAACACGTTGTTCCTTTATTTAAACTGTACTTCTGATATTATGATTCAAAATTTTTTAATGTTTCAGAATAAAACAAATTTTGTCAGTGTTATAATCATAAATATGAATTCTAATGAATCAAATCGTTCTCAAAATCCACTGATATGGGCACCCCTGGATTTTTTAAGATTTTCTGTATCATGACGTCTTCTTTTAGTCTGATATTTAGACTGTACACCGCCCTTCAATGTATTTTATTAGGTTTATATGTATACGCTTTCATTTTCATAGATGATATGACGATATATCAGTTGTAAGCAACACTTTAAAACTTAATTTTATTTCCGAACAAACTAACAAAGGATATACAGGATTTCCTTAACCTTTGCTCTTCATCACTACACACGAGAGCCATTTTTATATCTAATTGATGACTGTTTTTCGCTGTTTTTATTATATGTACTATTTATTTATTACAATGCATTTCAACATTCATTCATCCGATTCAATTCGATTCATATTCATGCCACAAGAATATATACTTTTTACATGAAATAGTTCACTTATATATAACTGTATCTGTGACCAAAAGGACTGACTCATAGAGTATGTCCTCTTAATAATAACATTAAATATTGTAGACTATATGGTGCGGACACAGTCCAAAAGGAAAACTTAAATAACACTTAAAAAAAAATAGAGAAAAAAATAATAAGCGTATGATAATAAAAATGAATGTAGATTAATTAGTATGATTCTTAAGTGGCGGAAAACATTCCTTGAGACGACGTTTAAATGATCATATTGCACAACAAGGATCGATTTCTTTTACACTACATGCAATAAGCGCTGTTTTTCAATGTGGTTTTGTTACGATTTAAATACATGATAAAACAATGAGACATACACATAAGTAAAATAGAAGTCTATAACATGTTAGACCTGAAAGTTGTATTTTTATACGATTATACTAGCTTGGTCGAGTACGTTTTCCTTTTCACATTATGTTTTGTGTCAAACCATAAAGCACGTGCTTTGAGACCAACAAATACTGAATAAAATGAATATTTGCAACAATAATTGTATTGTCCCATTCTCACGTTATAAGCTCATTTTGGCTAAATACAAACACTTTCCCAGCAAAAATATTCCGGCACAGGGACATACACCAATTCACGTGGTTTATACGTTGCCACGGTTCTGAGTGTTAATAAACACTGTTTACGTGTCTGTTAACCAAAACAAACCGGCGTGACAATAGTTACAAAAAGTCTGAACTTGCGCATGCGCGACAATTCCTTAACTAGAAAAGACATGATAAAAGAAACACATATCGGGAGGTAGCTTGAAAAAACTGGATTTGTGCTGTACGGCTGTACCAGATGACGTGTGCGCTATGTTTGTTGTGCTGTAGGGCTGTACCAGATGACGTGTGCGCTGTTTGCTGTGCTGTACGGCTGTATCAGATGACGTGTGCGCTATGTTTGTTGTGCAAATGATGTCGCCCGGTGAAGTTTAATTCCGTGGTGATCCAAGTAGCTGAAATCAATAACATGCCCTGTTAACTTTTAGTCATGTTTCTATGTAAATGTGAATATAGCCAGCAGCAATAGAGTACAAATATATTGCTTGGTCGCATGGCTATCTCTAGGAAGTGATAGTTCTTACATCTTTTTTTTTTTAGGGGGGGGGGCTTAAAAAAAATGTACAGACCAGATATGTATTAAACGTCAGACTTTGATATATACTCCATATATTGCAATGAAAAGTATGTTTTAGCCCCCGAGAGATCAGCGATAGGGACGTAGAGCCTCTCAGGACACTGCAGATGAGATGAAACATAATGCTATATGAATTTGTAGGAAGCACTGACAGCTAAGGCGTATAGGTCTGAAATGTTTAGACTCTACATGCAATATTGTATTCGTTCCAATAAGCTCGTTGTTGATTTAATGAACCTTGATGGCTCTTGTTTTAAAGTGTTATTTTACGTTGGAACTTTGTTTCAATGACATTAAAGAAAAATATGTATACATAAACGTCAGCCAACAGATATTGGTCGTGGCATGAAAAATCTAACATCCAGAGAAAGAGGTAAAAATGGAGGATGACACACAGGTGATGAATAAAAAGCAACCGGTGGTCATAAATATACTATAAATGTAATCAGCCGGTCTATTTTGACCAATATCAAACAAGAACTGTGAAGTTAATTCCGAGGTTATATTTATCAAACTTGGTCATTGAAGGAAATTAGCTGGTGCGTCTTGTTTTTTTAGGAATACACTATACACTTTATTCTGTATGTTTAACCTTTTGTTACGGTCGTTTGCTGTTTCCATCCAATTTATCAAGTGTCTAGATTTAATCGTAAAGGACAATAGGGGCCACCAGCTGCGTCAATTTATCTTCAAAGGATTACTCGCAGGCATTGGAGGGTAATCAAGGTAGGGACATATATATATATATATATATATATATATATATATATATATATATATATATACCTTTCGTTGTTTCTGTGACAAATACATAATGATCCTTTTTTTTTCTGTTATAAATACATTAAGATTAAGTGTAAGGATTAAAAAATAATGTATTATGGGCCAAAGTCTTTAATTCTGTTTATTAATATATTTCATTTCAATAAATAAATATTATTCTCCGAATATCAGGGGCATGATTACATTGACCATCAACCGAACCCCCCCCCCCCCCCCCCCCCCCACCCTCCTCCTTTGGTAGAAAGGGGGGAATATATACCTCCTCCCTATTTTCACGCCCCTGGCGGACGATTGAATTGATCGGTAATCAATACCTGCGGTCGATTTCTGCATCCCTTTCCCCTGCGAAGTTATCATATACGCATTTAAAGGTTCTTTTTTAATTTTTATCTCATCTGACTTTCATTATACTGACCTAACTGAATGGATAATCTCCGTGTTCTCCACTTGAGTTTCGCGAGTAGTGTCTCTTGTTCCTTTGAACCTGTCAGCTGCCATCGACACAGTGACCAATCTCAGCTTTTATACTCACTGTATACTAGGTATATACTTAGTACGTAGGTATGCTTAGTATTAATGGCACGGTTCTACATTAGTTCTCTTTTTTTCTCACACATCCTTCAACAAGTGTTTCAGTCACTGTGTGTTACCCGTTCGTTCTCGGTCACATCTACAGATACCCCAACATGACGTTTCCGATCCCAGAAATAAAATAAAAAACAATTAATTAGCAAGCTGTATGTGACCGTCAAGCGTTCACTAGACACTCCCCCCCCCCCCCCTCCCGGTGCCCGCAAACGATCGAAAATTGGGGGTTTGTTGTAAAAAAGGGTAAGTCCTTGGGATTAAGGGCACCGTCAAAATAAATAAGTAAATCTGTGACATAGAACATAGAATGTTTATGCTACGTAGGCCTTGGTTACATATCACACAGTCAGGAATGCACCGTGAGTTTCTGCACTTCTATAAACTGTCGAAAAAATATTTATGAAACAACGCCAGCCTGTATTTAGGTTACTTTTATGATCAAGTCAAACATTTTGTTTTAATTGTAGTTTAATATATTAAACATTCAATGATTTTTTTTATCTACAAAATAGGTTTTATAGAGTAGGACGTATCGTCTCATGTCAGATAGAGATGTAAGATATTATTATGGCCTAGGTTTATAGACCTAGAGTCCAACAACGAATTGGCAACGTGAGAGTCTTGATGGTGAGAATATTTCATGATTCGAATTATTGTATAACTAAATAAGCCGAGGTGTCATGTCAGGTTCCGCAAGTGATCTAATAACGCACATTGTAATGCATTAGATCTACAGAGCAAGGTCCAACATGGCGGATTTGTATGCATGGGTGTCAGGGCCACACACACCAGGAATGCATAAACGTGTCAGGGAATATAAGCCTCATGTCCTGCTCTTGGACCAACAAGATATACGGATTGTATACTGCTGGTCTGAGCCACCCATTCCTTTCGACAAAAAAAGTGCACATGACATCAGTCTAAAGTTGCCGCATTCATCATTTCTGTATCATAAGCACGCCAGTAGACGAACTTCTTAACATGATACGTGGTTATTTACGAAGGCGTCAATTTATCTTCCGGGGGGGGGGGGGGGGGGGGGGGAGACTCACGGTCACACCAACACACCCACACCCTTACACACACACACATATATATACGTTTTTACCGTCTGTATGACACATTTCAAATATATTAACGTCTGTATGACACATTTCAAATATGTATACTTTATCACATTTCTAATATATTACAATGAAGTATAAGTATTTAGAAAATAAGGTATTATGTTTCCAGTATAAATTAATTCTAAACCAGATTTTGATATAATATTTAAGAGTAAACTTATATATGGAACCAAAGTCTATATAAATCTAATTATTTATATATTTCATTTGCGATATATAAATATTATTCTCTGAATAGGAGGCGGGTGATTTCATTCACCATCCCCCCCCCCCCCCGCACCCCCCTTCTCCGTTGCCGAAAATAGGGAGGGGGATATATACCTCACCCCTTATATTGAAGCCTAAGGTTATTTTGGTTGCATGCAAAGCCAAAAAAGTCATTTTTGGTAGGTAAGACGAAGGGAAACCCGATACGTTATTAAATGAAAAATGGAGTGTACTGGAGACCATGATTGTTATTCATACATGCGGTGACGTCATCTACACATTCTGCCTGCCCGACAGCCGGGCAAAGAGATAAATCCTGATCCAGCCGTATACATCATTGTTCATTAAAATTAACCAACAAGTCACTGCTGAATTTTACCGATTTACGGGACAGTCAAAGAGATTAACATTTATTTATAGGGACATATTTTTCAGCTGAATTCATTCAATTCACGCAGATGGTGAATGATAAAATACCTCGATGAAAACATCCATCTACCAGAATTACTTGCCGTTTCAAACAACATAACAGACATGCCACTTCACGGCTAAATTTGATCCACCAGAATATGACAGTGTTCAACTCATTTGGTAATTCTGAAGCCACAGCTGGTGCCATTGTTCTAATCTGATGAAACATTAAGGAAACATGCTCAATCTGCGTTCAATGAAGATGAATGCAGCTTGTGTAATCAAAGCCTCGGAGATCGGAACTATTGTCCGGTGGACTGTCAATTATATTTTACATCCAGCACTGACAGAGAATAATCATACAATTTGGCAATAAATGTTATATAAGGCATCATTACAGCTGTTGGTTAAAAACAGGCCTTGTAACTTCATATCAGTTTAACGTACTTCTTCCTACACCATGGATATATTTTGTTTGGGTTGTTATTTGTTCAATAAAAATTTTGAAAAATTAAGGACTAATCGAAGTAAATAATAGTAAGACTTAATTGTAGTGATAATTCAGTGTTAATTCTGATCGGGGTTCAGATGTTAATATTGTCTCTATGGAACCTTATTTTTTCAATATTGATCAATTCAAATTCATCGGCCAAGTTACGTCTCATTCAGATCAGTTGGGACCTGTGCCGATTTGTCCGATACTTTGCGAGTCATTCTGATCCACACTAAACCATACGGATCAACCCAACCTATACAAACCCTTGTTGAGCTATCCGAATGCATCCGAACCCATCCCATGAACACACGGATGTCGAGTGAAATAATGAATGTCGCTGCCAGCTAGCTTTAGATCTCAATTTCTAGGTCATTTTAGAAACCAAGTACATGTACCTGCAGCCTGCTGGGACTTCGGTGAAACTCTAACGTGTTCCATTAAACTGAATACTTGAATAAGGTCGGAATTATTTATCGGCGCAATATACTTGGTGCTTATATAATTAATCTACATGTAGCATCTGAATGAAAAAAGTTGCATGTTAATCAATGTAAAATGAAAAAAGTTGCATGTTAATCAGTGTAAAATGTCGTACTCAGGGTAAGACTGAAGACACTTGGCCGCTAGTCCATGGAACCTTTATGTGAGGATATATAATATACTTTGTTGTATGGAAAGGTAAAACGTGCTTTTTATGGCCAGTAAAAAGGCTTATAGTGTATTGTCGGTGTCTGGTATCGAACTGAAATATGAACATTTAATAGATATGTACAAGAATCTTTGTGCTATCCCGAGTGAAACAAACCATGTTCATTTTAATGCGTGTTCTCCGAGTCTGTATTCTTGTTTTTTTTTAGTATTTAGCATTTAAGTATATAAACACCCTGAATTCACTTGGCTTTGTTTCTGGGTGACATAGCCTCATTAGCAAGTTGCCAATCTTTCGTTTTCTGCATTACCTCTTTTTTCAGAACATATATACGAGACCAATGTTAAATCGACTTTGACCTATTTTATCCTCGGTCGCCGGTACTACATCAATCTTTGTTCTCATATATTTCATTTATCCTTATACTATGTAACATTTAAAATATTGCTACAAATGTTTTCAATGTTTTTTACTATTGAATACCGAGAATAACATCCAAATATATAAGAAAATCAGACTTCAGGTAGATTGTTATTTTTCAAAATGCTTCCTAAATGGCCACTAATCCCCTAAAAACGCCCATAAATCATCAAATTTTCATCTTCGGGGTTTAATTTTTATAACTACTTCTGGGTTTTTCGGGTCAGGAAATCAATAGAAAACCTACAAAAAGCATCTCGGAGTGGTAACAGACCGTAAAAATGGCCATAAATCATTTATTTGTCATTATAGAGTTATAATTTCGAGATCTAGTATTAGGTTTTTGGGGTCAGGAAATCGATTGGAAACACCTAAAGAATTGCAGAGTAATCCTGTGATTGATAAATCAAAGATGGCATCTAAAATGGCTGCCAATTACATGCTATTTACACTAAAATAGTCAAAAGTCACTTTCCATTGATGCAATAAATTGGGACCAGGATAATGTAGGCCAAATCCACCTCTGTGTAACACACTGGTCCCTTTCCAAAGCTGTCAATTGCTTCTTTTATCACAGCACACCGACATGCCCTGCACTGGAAATGCACCCCTTGCATTTTCAGTGTGGACGGCGTTAACAGTCTTCAAAGCGTTCCTAAGAGTCCACCATTAAGAAGTAGCTTGGAAATCTGGAATTACCCATTCGAAGGACATTTCCTGTTGAGAGGCTTTCTCATTTTGACCGAACTGTAGCACACATTGTGTATTGTTTTTTTAATATTTTATTATCGATTTATCTATTTCGTTGTTTTTTCATTAGCAAAATATTCCTCTTAAAGTTATATTTCACAACAATGGTATTCTTGTATTACACGTATCTTGGAGGAGGTTATTTCTTCTGGACATTGCACTTTTTCGTCCAGCATGGGTGTTTGTGGGATCATTTGCTGCGTATGTGCCTCCATGATAGTCAAATGTAAACCTACGTAATCCTAGTGGTTCTGACAGGAAACCTTTTATTGACCACAGACTGAAGATAAGACTTGTAATCACAGTCAGAATTCAAGAATGAATTAATTGTGGAATTAACTGCCCGAACATTCAGTGTCAGTCTTCAACAGTAGGTGTCGGTAGCATGATTGAAAATGTCCGTGGTTTTGTTCTCCTTTTGATAATCATTACTGGTGATTCCTTCCTCCCAGGAAATGTCGTTCAAGGTTAGCGTTCAGTTCTGATTCGCTTGCCCGTTGGTGTTAAATAACAAACAGTTACCAGCTTCATGAATCAGTGAACTTCGGTCTTTCAGTCTTTATTGCTGATCGACAAGCTGACTCTGCACACTATCCCGAAATAAAGGCTAACTGAATGATTGACCGGGGGGGGGGGGAGAAAGACAGATATTGGGGTCACCGGAAAACCCGGTGGTATGCCATAATAACGCCTGGTCGGCAGAAAAAAGGTAATGGATATATGGAGGATCTTGGAAGGCTAACAGTTGTAAACGGTTTGTTCTGTTTCAGGTGGGGAGGGGATTGAAGATAATCCGCATTACACTAAACAGCTTTACTTTAGCATAGATTCTTTCAACTGGAAACCTTAACTGATGAAAATAAAGAAAACAAAATCGATAACATGAATATTTACATTTTCATTTATTATTTCTTTACAAACTTTATCACACAGGTGCTCCCCTTTTCAAATTTTTGCAAATGAGATGCTCGCTGTAAAAAAAATTATAAAAATCTAGAGGTAAAATAATTTGGCTTAATATTTCTTTTAAAAATCTGCTGCAAAACTCGTGCATCAAGGTTTTTTGGAAAATGTAACATAACCTATCGTCGCATTTGATATTTAGCAAATTTTCAAAATCTAATTTGTAGTATAAATTTTACAATGCATGAACGCATAATTTGGCTTGATATTTCTTTTAATTGACATTTGGACACGGTCATGATTGTCAAAGAGAGTAACTTTCATGAATACCGGGTTTTTATACTTTTGAAAGTCTGCTTCAAAACTCGTGCACCAAGGTTTCTTGGAAAATGTAACATAACCTATCGTCGCATGTGATATTTTGCAAATGTTCTAAATCTTATTTTTTTTAGTACAAATTGCACAATGCATGAATGCAAGACGTATGTGTGTAATGTCTTAATTTTTTTCTGCTGAATTGATACAGAATCATGGATCAATGTGATGTTTGTATAAGACATCCATATATTGACTATGAATTTTCAAACGTGGATTTAATCGTGAAACGACTGTGGAAATAACTTCTTGGAGATTGGTAAAATGATACCTCTTTCCAAAGACCGGCTATAAAGTATATTATATGTTAAATACTCGCTCATTCTTTATATATTTTCGATATATTTTAAGGAAAGAAATTATTTAGGGTTAAACTTGACACTGTTATATTACATGTCATTTTAATCGCCAATTTAATTACACAAAGGTAGAATATGGGTTTTGTTTGCCATTTTCATATTCTCGTTTGCATATTGTTGTATATGATTTAATTAATATCCTATAGTGTACAATTATCCTAGTCTTCTATGTAGGTTTTTGCGTACTATTCATGTATTTATCTTCATGCTTTATGTTCAGCATTTTACAATTTTACATAAAAATGCCTTTTATGTGCGTATTAATAGGACCCAGGACCCTTTTGAAAACCAGCATATTCTGCTGAATAGGCCATCCTGGTAAAACATCTGTGAAATAAATAAATAAATAAATAAAACAAAAAACACCAGAGCAGTCAGATTGTACCTTTTAAATGACAATTGATCTTTTTCAGTGCTGTAGAAAAATATATGTCTGGCAAACGATATGTTTCAAATAGTAAATAATGTATATGGCATAGTTCATGTAGAAGATGTGAAAATCAGTCAGTGTCTTCTCGGGCTAAAGAGATTGACGAACGTCTCTTCAAACATAAACATCTAGAATAATAAACGGATAGTGGACGTCTTCCAGAGAACAGAGGGGTATGACTGAGAAATATATCTCCCCACCACGATTAAAAGTGATGTTGCTCCACACTGCCGCTCTTGGCAAATCAAGTTTTTAGTATGCGATTGACGAAGACTTGCTGGTAACGGACATACACCCTAAAATCATTGAAGATGAGAACAAAACAGACGCTGCCTTACTAATATTAAAATGAGGAGAGACATTTCAATAACGAACAATATATTCTGAGGCCGGACAGGTAATAGTTGATTTGGTAAACGGATAAGTATAAACTATCGAGTTAGGTCTAGCATGGGACATTTCCTGTCCTGACTAGTCGCTTAGTATTAACACGGCAGCATTCGTAACCGGGTTGACATGATAAACAGTTTAGACATCTGTATACAACTTTTTAAAACTCCTTCTGCCAACAAATCATCTTGGAACGAATTACCATGGAGGATAATAAAGTAAAAACCTGGATGATCAATTTACAATTCCTTTTATTCAAGAGTTGTAATAATACCCATCCGCAAACGATGGTAGTCACCACAATGATAGGAGTCTTATCCCTTTGATCCAAACAAAAAATGACTCTTAAAAAGAAAACTCAAAACCGACAATTTGAACAATAAATCAATCGTGAAAAAGATATTAAGCGGTGAAAAAGGAAGTATTCATTATTATCTGGTTAAAAAGTTTTCATACAAGAATTTTCACCCTGAAAAACGAATAATGTATTCTATCCGAAGTGTTTCAAGATTTCAAATAAATGCGTTCCTAGTTTTAGCTGAAAGTATGGAGCCACAAATGATTTAAAATTATTAAATACAAATATTTTTTGTAATCATTGTAATCTCGGGAAAAACTGAATAAGTATGAAATCATATGTATCTGCAAAATATGTATCTAATAAGTAGGAACTTTTCATAGGGTTTGGAATAGGGTTCTCTTGGTTTCTTTACCAAAATTGTTTTCATCTGAAATCATTCGAGTGGCTTTCGAACAAAGCAAGCTTCAGAGCCTGGAGATCACAACCTCGAAGGAAATATCCGGCACATCGACAATCAGACAATAGTTTGGATGAACCCATCTCATATATATCTAGATATGAAATTAATTCAATCAATTTACATCCTTTACAAATGCTTCCGCAAATTTGCCAACCATTCCAAGAATTCATCACGTTGGCAACATCTGAGCTTAAAAAAGAGTATTTTTAATTTCAGTTTTAAGTTTTTTTATCCCAAAATATTCAAATAAAAATTTGAATCAATTAACATTAAAAATCGATACATGTGACACAGTATTACATGTATCTGATTTGCATTATATTATTTAATAAAAGTAATAATCTCATGAGCACTCTGTATACTGCATATAAATTCACGAAGTTCAAATCAATTTACGTCTATGAAAATAATCCTAAATAGACATCTTCTGGTAGATTTCAAACATCCTGTCATGTCACTGTGGTGGTCCCAATGCATACCGAGAACCTAACAGCAGAACGAGTACGTTTGAAAACTGATTTATCTAAAGACACCAACGTTTTCTGATTTACTTGAACTGTAGGTAATTCGTGTTAAGAAAAGTGACGGATATACGAGTTTGTATTTCTACTAGCTGTCAGTGAACATGAACAAAACGAATAGCCCTTGCAAGATAGGATTGGCGTGTAATGGCCTATTTCTTAAAAAAAGATTCAAAGGATTTTCTTTAGTTAATAGACATCCATGAAAAGTATGGTAAGAAATATCTGAATCTACAACCAACCGCTTGTGGACTGTATGCGAAATCAGAATGTTTCTCTCTCTGGTGTCCTGATTAAAGATTAAATTACTTTATATAACATCAGCTGGCAAACTTCAAGTTATCCCGATCAGAGGAAAGCAAATAACTAAGAATATCAAACGAAAATAAGACAATACCAACGACAGACCGGCAATCAAACATCGCAGTACTGGCCAAGGGAAATTATTCAATAAAAGAGGACCCTGCCCGAAAACCGATGGTAGTCTAGAATCCGTAATGTATATAACATTACATCTGCTTGTCTTGTTACGGGCTGATGCAGACATGCTATTTCATTAAGGACTTCACTCCTAGGCCTTGAATAAAGAGGTCTGATCAATCTGGCTTTTATCCTGTTCATCCCTTTATATTCCTGGCAACCTTTTTAATTTCACAAGCTTCATCAATTTTAGAGACGCTATCAAATATAGCAGCATTATTCCTGATCCACCTGTTGGATAACTGAATCCTCACCTGCGGAGTCAATCGTTTGATGTTCAGAAGACAACATGTGATCTGTCGCTGGTTCCATTCTCTTAGGTCTACAAGAACTGAGACTCCCTTTTAATACTGAAAGCTGTCCTGATATCACTACTGACACGCCAAAACTTTTATAATAATCTGTAACCTAATTAAAGTATAAATATTTCTTCCATCGCGTTCAACCATGTATATAACAATATTCTTCCACTGGGTTATTTTCGGCTTGACATAATACATATGGACAGGTCAAAGATAATCTTTAAGGCTCGTCTGCGTTTAATAAACCGTGATCTTGCTAGGCGACATTTTTACAGGTCTCGCAGCCTCTCAGTTATGTCAGCTCAATCTTGCATCAAGATAAAAATGCACTTGGCTGCTAATAACATTTGCCCCAGAGAAAGGAGTTCCAAGGGGGTGGAATCTGGTATACACGGCATGTTTCCCCAAATACAGTTTTACACAAATTAGGGCTCTACACATCAATATTATAGTAATAAATATATCAAATTGCAGTTCACTCGTTACTCACTCCCAGGGTGACAGCAGAGCGAGGGTTTGCTATCTCTGGGTGTCTTGTTTTCATGACCGATTTTTATCATCACTCCTTATACTCCTGATATATATATATATCGAAAATAAACGGATGGTCAGAGGGGTTAAGAGAGCTGTGCACTCCTACTTATATTCCGTCTCCAGTGACTGCAGTCTGTAATACCCATCGTCGACGATACCTACCATCAGAAACAAGATTTACCACAGGTTTTACCGAGCTACCCATGTGCAAGTAGTCACCAGGGACGGGTTAACTGTGTTAGGGAAGTAGTATATCCAGTTAAAAGGAAGCTTCCTTGTCCGATTGTTGTCTTACAAATGGTCATTAATTTTAAATGAGCCGTAAATGTCACAATAATAACTGCAGAAAAATCGACCTACTCAGATCTCAGTTCTTTTTTTCGGAAACCACTTTGCGAATAATTGCTAATAGAGCCGTCTTAAAGCTAGGTGATTTAAGCAGTTTCACAATTCGTATTAAACATATTTTAAAAAAAATTATGTTTTGATCATTTTATTGGTTAAAGGCATGGCAAAAAACTGACAATTGCCTTCAAGATTACCGTGTGAATGAACATTTTCCATGTATGAGGCATGTGAGGCATATGTACTATGAACTCGGGATACATGAACAGGAACACGTAGAGAAAATGTTTGGATCACGTAGAAGACGAGGGCTAACACTGATTACATATATGTAGAGCGTATACTTCTACCAAGGCTATACAACCTTTAAGAGCCGCCATAAACCCCGACCCATATCAAAATGTAATATGGTCTTCTACCCTAGCCTGTTCCATCAATTTAACAAAATAACTAAGAATACGGTTTAGAGCTTTTACGCATTTCTGCTGATAGACAGTAAGCATCAAGAAACAGGCATAGATGACAACATATCCTCCTTGACAGAGGTTATATATCAGGCTTACAAGCAGGAAGATGATTGCAATATTACCGTGAGTGGCTCTAATTGCAGTATTGTTGTGAGTGGTTCTAGTTGCAGTATTACCGTGCATGGTTCTAATGGCAGTATTTTCGTGAGTTGTTCTCGTTCTAGTATTACGTGCTTGGTCCTCATTGCAGTGTTGCCGTGCATGGTTCTGATTGCAGTATTGCCGTACGTGGTTTTCGCTTCAGTATTACCGTGATCGGTTCTCGCTGCTATTGACGTGCGTGGTTCTTGCAGCAGTAATCACGTGCAGATGTTGATAAAATACCAGTCTTGTCTTTTGCAACTTCATGTCAATAGAATTATTCTTCCTACACCAAGGATGTATTTTGTTTGGCTTGTTATTTGGTCAATAATAAATGCTGAAATGACATGGAATAATCAACGTAAATAAATTATACACTTAAGTGTTAATTCTGATCGGGGTTCCGACGTTAATATTATCTTTAAAGAACCTTACTTTCGATATTGATCCATTTGAATCCATCTGACAAGTTACGTGTCATTCAGACCAATTCGGATCTGTGACGAATCGTCCGATATATTGTGAGTCATTCCGGTCCATGATGGGCCTTCGATCCATTCGGATCAACCAAAACTATACAATTCCTTGCTGAGCCATCCGGATTCGCGGGCACTTCAAGCATACATGCATGTTGAGTGACATAACGAATGTCGCTGTCAACTTGTTCTGGATCTTAATGTCCATATCATTAAAAAAATTGCATTTACCTGTTTGGACCTTGGTGAAACTCTCTCTCGTTTTCTCTTTCTAATACACGGACTTTAATGCTTGAATGTGGTCGGGATTATTAACCTGCACAATCTAGTTGGTGGTTATATAAATAATCCAGAATGTAGCATCTGAATGGAAAGAAGACTGCCTGTTATTTAGTGTAAATGGTCGTAATCTGCGTATATATTATATAAATTCACCTGGCCGCTAATCCTTGGAACCTTCATGTGGGGATATTTTATATACTCTGCAATATAAAAAGGTTAAATAATCTGAAATTACGGCCAGTATAGGGCTGACAATGTAATTTTGGTGTCACGTATTGAACTGAAATTAACACTTAATTCATATGTAAAAGATATGTCGACTACCCCTAGGGAAGCGGACCATAGATTGTTCATATTACTGGGAGTGTTCCGAGTCTGCATTTTTTAAAAGTATTTAGCATTCTAGAATATAAACACCCTGAATTCACTTGGTTTTGTTTTCCATGCCCTCGGTGACTTATACTACATTTAAGACCAATCTTTATCCTCATATATTACATTCATCTTTATACTATGCAAGGTCAGTCTTGAGAGGCTTTCTCAGTTTCAATGTATCGTAGGCTTGTAATCACGTTCAGGATTATACGCATTAAATGATATTCCAATGTTGCCTTGCCCGAACACTCAGTGTCTGTCGTCGACAGAGGTGTCGCTGGTGTGATCAGAAATATCCGTGGTTTTGTTTTTCCTTTCGAATATCATTATTAGTGATGAATTCCTCAAAGGAAATGTCGCTAAAGGGTGGCGTTTTGTCCTGATTTGCTTGCCTGTTCGTGTTAAATGACCAACCGTTACCAACTTCATCAATCAATGTACTTCGGTCTTGTAGTCTGTATTGCTATTAATTGACAAGCTGACTATGCATGCTATCCTGAAATAGCGGCTAACTGAATGATTGACGGGGGATAGACAGGTATTGAGGGCACCGGAAGACCCGGTGGTATCCTATAATAACGCCAGGTCGGCAGATCCATGGCAGTGGATGTCTGAAGGATCTTGGAAGGCTTAAAGGTGTAAACGGTTTGTTCTGTTTCATGTGGGGTGGGGATGGATGATTAAGCCGCACTTGGTTGGCATTTTAACTGGATTACGCTAAACCGCTTCACTTTAGCATGTTTTTTTCAGCTGGAAACTTAAATACCCGTTGAAAATAAATTCCAAAAAAATTCGTTGACATGAATATTTACATTTACATTTATTATTTTTCCCCAAGCTTTAACACACACTTAGATTTCATAAAGATGCTCCCCTTTTTAAGTTATTGCAAATAAGATGCTCGTTGTAAAAATAAAACTCAAAACTGAAAGTAAAATTTATTGGCTTAATATTTCTTTGAATTAACATTTGGACACGGTAATGTTTGTGAAAGAGAGTTACTTTCAAGAATACCGTTTTTCTTTTACTTTTGAACGTCTGCTGCCAAACTCGTGTAAGAATGTTTCTTGGAAAATGTATTATAACCTATCGTCGCAAGTGATATTTGGCAGTTATCTAAAACAGAGTAAGTCAGTTGACAATAGTACATTATTGCTCATATCAGCAATTTTAATGCGATATAGAAATGAATATAACTATTGTTTGTGAGAGAATTTTCCTGTGATGAATATTTCTTTAGTTCATTAAATATTCCTAGGTGAATATGTTGTTATTTTTATGCATTTATCAGGTTTTCTTTTTATTTTTTTCGGGTTTTCTCTTATCAGAAAGCTCGGTTCTATTCTTTTTTTCTTTAATAGTTGCCCCTGATCAATATTATCACCATCACTGTGCGATTTGTTTATAATCTTAGGCATGATATTTAAATCGAAGAATGTAAAATATAATTCGTTTAATCAGAGTTAAAATATCAGGTAAAAATCGTTTTTCTTAATGATAAGTCACAAATATAATATTAACTTAACAAACATTATTTGTTCACCAAACAGGCGTAGCAAGGCTTCCCAGGTATCTGATGTCCCGGACAATCCAATCAAGGTTTTACACGGGGGGGGGGGGGGGGGGGTAAAAACTGAAAATAGTCTTGTACTACAGAAGAATATCAGCTTACAGGCCAATCTACTCAAATAATGTGTACAAGGCCATAACTCCATTACTGCCATGTAACATAATATCGCTAACTGGCGAGGACTTCTTTTTTCAGTTATAGGAAGGCTTCACGCAAAATAAATCAAAGGCTATAATCCATTGCAGGATTCAGTCGTGTCTGCTGGTAATTGGAGTTTCGCCTGCTTCCATGTCTTCCATTAAATCTGGAAGTCTAAAAAAAAAAATAAAAAACACCAGTCGTTAGACAAAGAATATTTTTTCCTTCCGATACGATTAATAATCATTCACTTCAGAAGAGTTATGTCAGATCAGTAACTCTTTCGGATAAAAATAAAACCGGAAAAAACTCATAAATTCCCGGAAAATCTCGGAAAACATATCTCGGAAAAAATTGCAGGAATGGAATTAAACAAACGCAATGGACTAAATCATTTGATTAATTTAATAGAGAAGTGTTCAGTGCAATTGTACCGTGGGTTCATTCTTTTATAAGATCACAATCACTAACAGCTGACCCTAAGGAGGACTGACCATCCTACATGGGTAACCAATTGGCGCCGTATTGGAACCATGGTCTCTCGTGGATCCACTTCAAAATAACCTGAATCTGACGCTCACACTTTAATTAACTGTGACATAACAAAACCCAGCTTGGGTACTTTTATGTTTAAATCTAGTAAAATTTAACCAGTCAAACCTTGGTGAATGCCTTGTTTATAACATGGGCCCCCAGGCGGGCCCCGTAACGTCCCGGCTCCGGAAAACCGTAACCCTAGAGGAATCGGTGCGGGGGAAAAGCAGAGGTATTAAATGTCTCGCAATAGCTGTATAAATACAGAAAATAATACTTTATTTAATAAACAACCACATTTCCAGAGGCAGTTGACAGTCTTACTGTTTTTTTTTTTTTACCTTTTATGTAGACTACAAGCCATTAACCAAAAAAGAAATACCTTAATCTGAAAAAGGGATTTTTTTTTTAAAGAGCCGGTCCCGGTCTTCGTAGTCATTTTAAACTAGGAATTTCGCCTATATGATCTAGAATTGAGTTTATAATCATATTGGTTATTGCTTTAACACAACAAATGGTAGTGTGTCATGTTCCAAAAGAACACATTTACGAGTTATTTTCGAGTTGTATCATGTTTCATAGTTTCCCATAGTTTTAGCTTGTGCCACGTCTCTGAATGAGATAAAGGATATATCAAAATTCTTAACATGCATGAGCATTTCTGGCACATAATACAGAGTTGAAATTGGGTTAGCAAAGCCCTTCTTCAGAGGTAAGGCGACTATTTTCTGACATGCAGTTCTTTTTCGCGAAATAATTCTTTTCATGAGGGTGGATGCATTTGTAAATAACTCGTGCTGACTGTAGATGGTAATATGTGGTTCTAATCCCACGAATGTGGTTTATCAGGTCACTTTCTCCATTTTGCAGAATGTGATACTATTGATGAATGTGAGGAGGTATACAAAGAATATTTGTGTGCATTACTAACTTGAGGATTTGACCTATTGTATCATGTTCTATCTAACAGGCCTCTTTTAAATGTACCCTGTCCTTCATTTTAGTACTTTCTTCATCATGACACTAAGTAGATAAAGACCGTTCTGTGAGGGGAATTAAGTGCTGCCGCTCAAAAAAGTCAACTGTTATAATTTGAAATATCATTGCTCCCTTGCATGTGAGTTTAGTATTTGTTTGTTTTATATGTATGGCTACAGGGAAGGCCAAAATGGCATTTCGTATAATTGAGGATAGAGCGCAAATGGCTTATCATTTTGACGATACCATAAAACAAAGGTGTGTTACCATAACTTGTAAAAGTGTTAAAGCAGATATGGCAAAGTGTGAAAGTCATTTTTAAAGGGAAATCATCAAGGTAAAAATCTACAAAATGAAGGTAGAGCATTATTATATCATAGAAAACCTTCTTTGATTGTATAATTCCGTATAACCTCTAAAAGCAACAGAAGGCAAAATGGTTAATTTTCTATCTCTATATCAGTATTCCTATATAATATAATATATATAAAATATACCGTAATGTTCGGCATCTGTCTTTCTCGGTTATGGTTTTTCTCTTTCTCTCTACTCTTTGTCTTTATAATCCTAAGTAAATCTTTCTTATACGCCAGCAGTGGGATAAAAAAAAACTTTATTACGTCTCCTCCCATCGTGACCATATAAAATTTACACAATTACTCATTTACGAAAAAGCTTTAGGTGTAATACGTCATGCCTAGGGTTTGTATCATAGCAGTCACTTGGCATTAATTTCATGAAAAAAAGAAGATTTTAAGTACCTTTTCCACTCTACTAAAAGCAAACATGAAGTAACAAAAAAGAGAATTTCCAAATGTAAACTTAACAGTTAATTAAATTAATTTCCAGAGACAATATTAAGTATTCCAATTTAATTTTACAAATAGTGAACAAGACTTCTTTCTGTCACGCAGAATTTAATTGAGTGGCGTGATCAAAGTCAAAGAGATCAATTTATCCCTTTATATAAAGGAAATCCTTGTCCCTCAAACTGGCCATGCTTACCATTAAAAGTAACCTGGACCGTCGTTTTGGAACACTTATCACAAGAAGGGCTTTAGAAAATTAATTAAGGAAACGTAACACAGAAAGAAACAAGTGAATAATGAAGTACCAGTGTACGTCGGCAGATCAAAGGATAAACTGCCACTGAGACCGCCGATTAAGTTTTATGTTGCACCATACAGACAACTGCTGGAAAATCAATATTGAGTTGAATGGTGAGGAAACAAGGCATATAGGTGTGGGACAAGGCAACAATGGGGCTAACGGAATGAAGGTCTCCCTTTGTGGTTTTCAAGCACTGATCAATTTTGATTTACAAGACAAAATAGACATCATATCGACATAACATTGGTCCTTACCCCGAGGTCGATCACCCGGAGCGGTAAAACGTATGGTCTATGGAATATATGAATATTCAAACGTGAATTTATCTGAATGTGGATAGAACCTGAAGATATTGCATTGGTAAAATGACACCTGTTCCTCAAGGCCGAGCTTTAGAGTATATAATATGATAAATACTCACTCATTCTTTATAATTGTTAGATCATTTCGAAGAAGGAAAGAAATTATTCAGTGTTAAACTTGACTGTCCTATATTACGTGTCATTTTAATTGCTACTTTAATTGCAGGAAGGTAGACATTAGGTTATAAAAACCCCACCAAAGCAGTCGGACTGCATCTTGTAAATGACAATTGATCTTTTCAGTGCTGTAGAACAATACCGATGTGTTTCGAAGAGTAAATTATGTAGATATATATACTTATATAATAATAGACGGATATTGGACGTCTTTCAGAGATCAGAGGAGCACGACTGAGAAATATATCTCCCCGCCATGATTAAAAGTTATGTTGCTCCTCACTGCCGCTCTTGGCAAATCAAGTTTTAAGTATGCGATTGACGAAGACTTGCAAGTAACGAACATAGACCCCGAAATCAATGAAGATGAGAAAAAAACAGACGCTGTCTCACTATTATTAAAATGAGGAAAGACACGTCAATAAATTACAATATATTCTGAGGCCGGACGACAGGTAATATATAGTTGATTTAGTACTCGGGTAAGTATAAACTATCGAGTTTGGTTCAGAATGTGACATTTCCTCTCCTGACTAGTCGCTTAGTGTTCACACGAGACGACAGCCTTCTTATCCGGGTTGACATGATAAACAGTTAAGACATCTGTTTACGTCTCTTTAAAACTCCTTCTGCCTACAAACCATCTTGGAACGAATTACCCTGGAGGATAATTATGTAAAAACTTGGTCAATTTACAGTTCCCTTTATTCAAGAGTTGTATTAATACCCATACGCAAACGATGGTAGTCACCACAATGATAGGAGTCTTCTCCCTTTGATCAAAACAAAATATGACTTTAACAGAAAACTCAAAATCGACAATTGGAACAATAAATCAATCGTGAATATATTAAGCAGTGGAAAAGGAAGTCTTTCTTATTATCTGGTTAAAAAGTTTTCATACAAGAATTTTACCCAGGAAGAACCTATAATGTATTCTATCCCAAGTGTTTCAAGATTTCAAATAAATGCGTTCCTAGTTTTAGTTGAAATGTATGGAGCCATAAATGATTTAAATTATTAAATATAGATTTTTTTTTTATAATCATTGTAAACTCGGGGAAAATAAGTATGAAATCATATCTTTATGCAGAATATGTATCTAATGAGGAACTATTCATAGGGTTTGGAATAGGGTTCTCTTGGTTTCTTTACCAAAATTGTTTTCATCTGAAATCATTACAGTGGCTTTCAATCAAAGCAAGCTTCAGAGCCTGGAGATCATAACCTCGAAGGAAATATCCGGCACATCGACAATCAGACAATAGTTTGGATGAAACCCATCTCATATATATCTAGAAATGAAATTAATTCAATCAATTTACATCCTTTACAAATGCTTCCGCAAATTTGCCAACCATTCCGAGAATTCATCACGTTGGCAACATCTGAGCTTAAAAAAGAGTATTTTTAATTTCAGTTTTTAGTTTTTTATCCCAAAATATTTAAAGAAAAATTTGAATCAATTAACATTAAAAATCGATACATGTGACACAGTATTACATGTATCTGATTTGCTTTAAATATGTTAATAAAAGTAATAATCACGTGGGCATTCTGTATAGTGCAAATAACTTCACAAAGTTCAAATCTATTTACGTCTAGGGAAATGATCCTAAATAGGCATCTTCTGGTAGATTTCAAACATCCCGTCATATCAATGTGGTGGTCCCAATGTCTACCGAGAACCTAACAGCAGAACGAGTACGTTTAAACTGTAGGTAACTTGTGTTAAGAAAACACCTCTTATCATGCGTCTGTGACGGATATACGAGTCTGTATATCTATCAGCTGTCAGTGAACATGAACAAAACGAATAGCCCTTGTAATATAGGATTGGCCTTTTATGGCCTTTTTTAAAAAAGGTTCCAAGGATTTTCTTAAGTTAATAGACATCCATGAAAAGTATGGTAAGAAATATCTGAATCTACAACCAACTGCTTGTGGACTGTATGCGAAATCAGGATGTCCTCTGTCTGGTGTCCTGTGTTAAGATTGAATTACTTTATATAACATCAGTTGGTCAACTTTTAGTTATCCCGATCAAAGGAAAGCAAACAAACAAGAACATCAAACGAAAATAAGACAATATCAACGACAGACCGGCAATAAAACATCGCAGTACTTGCCAAGGGTATTATTCAATGAAAGAGGACCCTGTCAGAAAACAGATGGTAGTCTAGAATCCGTAATGTATAGAAAGTTACATCTTCTTGCCTTGTTACGGACTGATGCAGACATGCTATTTTATTAAGGACTTCCCTCCCAGGCCTTGAATAAAGTGGTCTGATCAATCTGGTTTTCATTTTGTTCATCCCTTTATATTCCTCGCAACCTTTTGGTTTCACAAGCTTCATCAATTTCCGAGACTTTGCCATATAGAGCAGCATTATTCCTGATCCGGAGGTTAGGTATCTGAATCCTCACCGGCGGAGTGAATCCTTTGAAGTTCAGAAGACAA
The DNA here is from genome assembly GCA_026874595.1 of Sipunculus nudus. NCBI lineage: Eukaryota > Metazoa > Annelida > Sipuncula > Golfingiida > Sipunculidae > Sipunculus > Sipunculus nudus. The sequence goes on along the minus strand of CM049312.1, from coordinate 82,062,422 downwards.
CTGGTTTATTGTCACTGGTTCCATTCTATTAGGACTACACGAACTGAGACTGCCTTTCAATATTGAAAACTGTCCTGATATCACTACTGACACGCCAAAACTTTTATTATAATCGGTAACTTAATTAAAGTATAAATATTTCTTCCATCGCGTTCAACCATGTTTATAACAAAATACTTCCACTGGGTTTATTTTCGGCTTGAGAGAATACATTTGGACTGATCCAAGATCATCTTTAAGGCTCGCCTGCGTTAATAAACCGTGCTGCTTGCTAGGTGACATTTCATCAGATCCTGCAGCCTCTCAGTAATGTTAGCTCAATCTTGCATCAAGATAAAAATAATATATTTATATAATTATATATATAAATATGTATGTATACATATATAATATAAATATAATTATGAATGTATACTTACATGTGTAGTTTTCCCTGCTGCATGCAAAGTCGCCGTGCCTACACAAGTAGGACAGTTGAACGTCACTTCGCTTTTTCCTATAAAAGTGTGCAAATACACAGAGGAGAAGGGAATTAGGAGTAGCCAAATGGTTAAGGCACCTGACCGGAAATTGGAAGATCGAGGGTTTCTGTTTATAGCATTTCAATATATATGTGACGTCATCGATTGCGAACGGACCTGATTTCATGACTATGCATCAAACGAGCCAAATTATTAGTTGAAAGTTACAGGAACGCTAGTCATGAGAAGAAAGGTGTAGGCTCCAGCCAGTCCCGTAATGATACTAGCAAGGAACCCTCATCCAGGCTACTGGCCACAGGCTTATATATAAATATAAAATCTCTACAGAAAATAAGGCAAGCTCTCTGCCCGAAACTGACTTGGTGCACACTAGACTGAAAACGACGGTTTCCAGTTTCAGTAACATGAGACATGCTGACAGGTAAGACGAAACAAGCCAACGATTATAGGTAAGAAGAATCACGACACGATAAAAGGTGGTCCAAGAACTGGAAACTGTTTGTGAATAGAGTCATTAATGACGTAGATGATAGTGAATTGAAGGATTATATTCTTAACGAAGGAGTAAATGTAAGTGGTATTGAGAAAGTATCACATGAAGATTCAAAAATGAAATCGTAAAAGATTAAGATAAATGTTAATGATATTGATAAAGTAACAGATGAGGCATTCTGGCCGACTGGTATTGGGTGCAGAAAATTCTTGATAAGGAGAGAGTACCCGGATAAGAAATCTGCTAATGAAAACCACCATTAATTTTATGGCTATGCCAACTAACAATCTGAAAAATTTGAAAATTATATCATATAACCCAACTGGTATAGTAAATGATATGAAAAGGTATTATATCAAAACACTTATCGATGCACATCGTGCAGAAATAATATTTATACAGGAGACATGGTTGAATGAGGAACGAGAATCATTTCTAGCTTCTATTCATGATAAGTATGTTAACAGCTCAAACAGGTATTGATAGCTCTAGAAATATACTCTTTGGTCCGCCACATGGAGGAGTGGCCATACTATGGCACCAATCACTCTCTGCCTGTGTCCAGTCACTAGACCTGGGGTCAAATCGCTTATGCGCAATATCTCTGAGACTGTCAGATGATTCTACTGTTATATTAATTTGTATATACTTACCGTGTGATAATCGTTCCAAAACTGACGTTAATGAGGAATTTCTTGACAACTTAAATAAGCGTCAGCAAGCACTCGAAATTTGCGATGCAAATCCCATTTTTATTGCTGGGGACTGTAATGTGGACTTAGGCAGGCATAATAGTCATACAAGGTACTTAAAACACTTCTGTGGCAATAACAATCTATATTTTGCTTGGAATAGCCCGCAGGCTCTGCCTGATCAGACTTACAGGAACTGTGAGGGAGAGGGTACTTCCACACTTGATCACTTCATCTGCTCAGGTGATATTTATAAATCAATTTGTCATTTGGGAATTATAGATGATCCATCGAATGCCTCTAATCAGAATTCGGTGCTTATGAAATGTGATATTCGTGTAGATAACTACGGAGTTAATTGTGATACCTACCCTAAACGTGATCAGGTTGAATGGTTTAATGGAACTGAGGATGCGATTTTGGGATACAAAAACACAGTCGATATAAATTTAGAAAAAAATTAATATTTCTAATGATATTAAAACATGCTCCAACAACACCTGTTCATCTCAGACCAACACAAAAATGTAGATAAGCTTTATGCAGACATTGTTCAAAGTTATGTAGATGCAAGTTACATACCGAAAACAAACAAGCTCTAACAGAAAACGAATACCATACTGGTCAGAGACGGTAAAACCAATTAAAGAACAGTCCTTGTTATGGCACTGGCTATGGATACAGAATGGTCGCCCAAATACAGGACCTGTGTCTGTTATTAGACGTAGGACCCGTGCAGAATATTATAGAATACTGAGAAACTGCCAAAGACAAGAGAATAACCTACGTAAGCAACGTATGGCAGACATGATAAATAAAAGTTGAGAAAGAGACTTATGGACCGAAACAACGAAGATGAAGTCAGGTGGCCCTTCACAGACCAGGACTGTTGATAATAAATTTACTAGCACAGAATCACTTCGGGGAAAAATACAGACATTAATATTATAGCCGTCCAGATAAAGTGGAGAAACATAATAATATTGTTAATCAGGCAATCAAAAACATATCATCAAAGGATACTCTCAACATTGGTGCATCTGACGTTAGGATGGCTGTAAATCATTTAAAATTGGTAAATCCGATGGAAGATCTATTCTACAGTCTGACCATATAATTAGTGGAACACACCGTTTGTATGTATATATATCAATTTTATTTCATGATTTTACATGGACATGTCCCAGCGGATATGAATACTTACATAATAATACCTATACCGAAAGACGTAAAAGGTGACCTTACTTGTAGTGATAACTACAGGGGTATCTCATTGACAAGTTGTTTCAGCAAATTACTTGATTGTGTTATTATTCAGAAAAATGTAGATAAACTTGGCTCTTCTCTCCTGCAATATGCTTTTAAGAATGGGCATGCGACTAACATGTGCACAGTTGTGGTGAAGGAGGTTATTTCACATTACATATGGAACGGGTCATCAGTATACAGTTGTTTTGTTGATGCGTCACGCGCTTTTGACAGAATTAATAATCCAAGGTTGTTCCGTTTACCCATGAAACGCAATGTTTCATTTACTGTCACTAGAATACTAGCAGATATCTACCAGAGACCTGTTATTAAGACAAAATGGAATGATGTTGAATGAAAACAGTTTAGTGCTAATAATGGTGTACGCCAAGGGGGTTATTATCCCCCTCCTGTTATATATATATATATAAATATATATATATATATATATATATATATATATATATATACGAGCTTTTAAAACGTCTCACAAATAAGGGAATAGGATATCATATTGGAAATTATTTGCAGGTGCTGTTGGCTATGCAGACGATCTTACGCTCTTACGTTCGACTCGGACGGGGCTTAAACAGATGGTTAAAGAGTGTGAAACGTTTGCTGAAGAATCTGATATGTTATATAACGCAAAGAAAACAAAATGTGTTATTTTTAACAGGGTGTTTCCAGCTAGATCTTATAAGATCGTTTTAAATGGTGTTTCTCTAGAATATCAGGATCCTGTACAGTACTTGGGGAATACAGTAACTGTACAACGCAAGATTAGGAATATAGAGATACTTAAGAGACAGTTGATGATGGTAACAACATCCCTTAATTTAGATTTACTGTCAGAATTGATAGAATGCAAAGACGGGATATGTACCTCACATTTACCTCCGATGACGTTAAAACCCTAATTGATTTATTATCAATCGATTTTGTAAATAGGTACTGGCTGAACTTTCATTTTTCTTTCCTTCTTTCTGTATAACTTTTATTTATTTCATATTTCTTTTCATTGCATATAATGTACTGTACTTCATTGTACGAATAAAGATCTATATATACATATATATATATATATATATATATATATATATATATATATATAATCGTAAATTAAGGGTTGAACAAAGGGGTTAAAGAGCTGTGCATTCCTGCTTATATTCCCTCTCCTCTGCCTGCATTCTATGTTACCCATCACCGGCGCCTCAAAACAAGATTTACCACAGGTTTTACCGAGCAACCCATGTCCAAGTAGTCACCAGGGACGGGTTGACAGTGTTACAGAAGTAATATATCAAGTTAAAAGCAAGCCTCCTTCAACTGAAGTCCAATTGTTGTCTAACAAATGATCATTAATTTTAAATGAGCCGTAAATGTCACACTAATAACTACAGCAAAATCGACCTACACAGCTCCGAGTTCTTGTTTCGGAAGCCACTTTGTGAATTATTGCATAAAAAAATAAGCCGCCTAAAAGCTTGAGTGCTTTAAGCAGTTTCACATTTCTCATTAAAAATATTAAATTAGATTTATATTTCAAATATTTCACGTGTTAAAGGCATGGCAAAGAATTGACGATTGTCTTAAAGATAAACGTGTTTCTTATGAATGAACAATTTCAATGATGATAGAGTGAGGCGTATGTACAATGAACTCCGAATACATTCACAGGAAAACGTAGAGACAACGTGGAGATCACGTACAAAACTATGATTATTACAGATATGATTACATATCTGTGGAGCGCACACCCCAGCCAAGACAATACAATCCTATAACAGCCGCCATTAAACAGGACCCACACCAAAGTTTAAAAAGGTCTTCCGTAGCTTGCCTAAATAGTTTTAGAGTTCTTACGCATTTCTGCTGATAGACAACCAATATCCACAAACAGCCATCGATGATAACATATCCTTCTTGACAGAGGATATATTTCAAGCATTAAAGCTCGTAGACGATTGCGAATTGCCCGTGCGTGGTTCAAGTTGCAGTATTGTCATGGGTGGTTCTCGTTACAGTATTGCCATGCACGAGTCTCTTAGTAGTATTGACGTGCGTGGTTCTCGCTGCAGTATCGCCGTGCGTGATTCTCGTTGCAGTATTACCGGACGTTTGTCTCGTTGCAGTTTCGCCGTGCGTGATTCTCGTTGCAGTATTGCCGTGCGTGTCTCGTTGCAGTACTGCCGTGCGTATATGTCTCATTATAGTATTGCCGTGTGTAGTCCTCGTTACACTTTTGCGATGCATGGACCCCGTTACATTATTGCCGTGCGTGAGTCTCGTTACAGTATTGGCTTGCGTGGTTCTCGTTGCAGCATTGCCGTGACTGGTTCTTGCTCCAATATTGCTGTGCCTGGTTCTTGTTACAGTATAGTCATGCTTGATTCTCGTTGCAGTATTGCCATGCGTAGTTCTTGTTGTAATTTTGCTGTGCGTGGTTCTCGTTGCAGTATTGCTTTGTGTTGTTCTCATTGCCGATTGCCGTGCGCAGTTCTCACTGCAGTCCTACTGTGCTTGGTTCCGTTGTACCTCGCTACAGTAATGCTGTTTGTGGTTCTCGTTGCTGTGCGTGGTATTTACGCTTAATTAGTTATATATTTATTATATTTCATCCATTTAAAACGTTGAAATCTTAAATTTGATTTGTATATTTATATATGTAAACACACATACACATATATCCAGATTTAAAATCATATAAAATAAGATTGTTACGGCTCAAAAGAAGGGGGAACGGACCCATTAACGACCCCTTATCCTCTGGTGGGCATTAAATACTAGATTTCTAATAAAATAATAACATAGAAAACAGCGTGCCATTTACCTCAAACAGACATGTTGCTGAACTCGGCCGCCGTTTTGGTCACTATTTGCTCATTGTAAGTCCGGTCACTTATCAATCAGTATTGTCTAACATTATAACAAGGCCTTAAGGCCTAATGCGAACCCTTTGCAATGGGATATATACAAGGTATAATGCTTCAATGCTGGATCATTACTTTTTAAGTACATGTGTTACATGCATATGAACAATGCAAGTACTAAACATTTTGAACAAGAAACAGTTACACAAACATCACTGCTGAAATTCTGGCTTATTGTAGCTGGCACCATCAGTCTTGCATACAACGAAGCTATCAGATATATATACATATGCCCAATTTTAGACTGATATATCAAACCCCGCCTGAGACAAAAACAGGGAAATACACAGTGCAAAAAAATATTGTAGGTGGCGCCACCAGTCTTGTATACGACAAAGCTACCCAATATGTATAAATATGCCCAATTTCAGGCTGATATATCAAATTCCTCCGGAGAAATAAGCAGGCACTTTCACTGTGCAAAGTCATTGTAAGTGGCGACACCTGTCTTGTGAACGAGAAAGCCATCAAAGACGCATAGACAGGTCAAAATATCAGGCAAATTCATCAAACTTCCCTTCAGTTTGATGCACTGGGCTGACAAGGCTAAGGTGAGAAAGGCAGTTGCCCCGAGTGAACTGTGGCTAGATTGATTAAAGTTTTGGCCTGTTGCATAATATGACACACTTGGCAATCTGCCAAAGCTATAAATAGATCCAGGCTGACCTTTGGCCTGTTATCACATCTGAAATAGTTGGCAGTCTGCCAAGCTTTTTAAAGATACAGACTCAATCTTGGCCTGTATGTAAATTTGTTAACACATACTAGAGGAATTTGGCTAAAATGCTTTTTAGCTGATGCATTCATAAGATTTTTTATAAAAATGTTTAGAATAATAAAAATTACAGTCCTTTCATTTTTAAAAGATTTTAATTTTTTTTATAATTGTGCCAAAAATGTTTAAGTAAACTTGAACGAAGGCCGACTAAGAATCATTTTTGTGCATTGTTACATGAATTGAAACAACGGTTTTGCAGAAGGAGACTAATGCAGCCCTGAATTTGAAATAGGATCACTAATGGCCTCAAGACCAACTTAAGCCTTCTATGACTCTACCAAAATTCAGTAAACCCAATCTATTTTAAAACAATTAAAGAAACCATATCCTAGAATATTCTTGTGAAAAATTAAACCATTCAGCTTGAGAGTTTCATCATCAAACATTTCAAAGCTGAAAGTGGCTAAAATTACAAGGTGTCTGACCGTAAAATACAGGTCGATACAGGTGGCACCTTAAAAACTGCAATTTCAAATATGAGTCACGATACCAACATTTGCACAATATTTAGTGATCCTAGCTAAATGGATTAATGTACTGATGACGGATGACCCCTGTACAGAAAAGGTCGATGCAGGTGGCGCAAACATTACCTCAATTTCAAATATCACTCATGTAACCAACATTTGCATGAAATTTGGTGATGATAGCTCAAGCTATTTAGAATGCTTTTTTTTGACAGATGACCACGTTCAAATTCCTGTTAATCGGCCAAAATCACCGTACTTAAAACATTCGAACAAGCTTGAGAGAGAATATTCGAGAAATCATTTCTTTGAAATATTGGACAGTTTGTCCGACCAGCTTCGGACAATATTTTAAAGGGGTTTAAGCTTTTTCTCAAAGAAAATGCATTAGCCAAAAAAAATACACAAAATCAGATAGAGTTTTAGATGACTAATTTTTGGCATAAAAGTTGGTGATGCTAGCTCCTGCCGTTTTCGAGATAGTATAGATGACGCCACACCATCGCATAAGCTCACAGTTTCGCTAATTATATTTGTCAGCCTGGACGATGCCCTTAACCAAGGTAGCCGTGTACATGATCTCTGGACATTACTTAACATGGATGTCGACCGAATGATAGTATATGGATATAGAATCGGGGAAAACAAAGGACTTGGAAACAAAAATTCATGCCACGACATGCAGTTATCAACTACCTCTCTACACTGCATTCAAGGATAATACAAGGTATGTCTATATACTCTATCTTTCAAGAATTAACCTTAGTGTAAGGGGAACAAATATCTAAAACAAATAAAATAAAGTACATTTTTCTTTCTCTGAAAAAATTTTGTGATATTTTTGTATTTTTCAGGATGTTATTGCCATGAAGTCATTTAAAGAGAGACGTATTTGTCTAAAGCAGCCAGTCAGGATACAGACACGCATACCTGCAGGCGTTGTTTCTAGTTAACTCCATAAATATTAATGATTGTTATTTGAACAGACCAGGCGACCTGTATCGTTGTCTCTGTAGACTTTGTGTCACAGGGTGTTTTGGCCGCAGAAAATTTATCTGGATACGGAAGTTTTTATATTTCCGATATACCGTTCCCATTGCCTTAGCTGTATATATATAAATTGAATATCATACTGATATTTCCAGGTATCCCACTAGGCTCCGGAAGTTTACAGGAGGACCTGAGACAAACATACTGGAGTTTATAGGCATTTTATAGGAATTTGAGCCACAAATAAAGGAAAAAAAGAATATTATCCCTCCGAATATATGGGAAAATATTGAAATTTTCACTGTAAATCGTGGTTTAGAATAAACAACATGATCATCTATTGTCAAGCAACATCTACAGGTCTGTTGGATTGATTAAGATGACATTACTTGTAATACTGCAACACTTACAGGTGCAGTTCTACAAGAGTTCTATGGATTCAATAAAAAGGAAGTTCACATAACTATTGTGCAGTGAAAAATGGAGAATATAGGAGATTATGGTCTATATGCTGGAGAATAAAGGAGAAAATTTTTAAAGGTTCCCAATCACGTATCTCTTGAAAAAGAATTTATGTGATTTCTGGCTTCCTCTGTGTATATATTAATGATCTATATGGGTAGTTTTGGTTGTGAAAAGTTTTTATAAGGCCTTCATGAAGGGTGTGTAAACTTGTTTATCAACAACATGTTTGTAAACACAGCAGTGTTGACAAATGGAAAATCATGTAACCTAAGGTGGTAGGTTGCATATATGTGGAGGTAGAAAGGTCACTTGTTGCAAAGCGCCATTTGCAAAGCTCTGGGTTATCTGACATGCTGCCAGATGACCTTGTTGAATTTGTTTTAATTATTTTGGTGGGCCCCCACATGATGTAAACATGTTTATATAAACAAAACCTGGAGCCTGTGTGCAGGGATATCCATGATTTCTGGCCTATTTATATGAAAGCTCCAAGGGATAACCTTTAGTTTATAAAGGTCAGATAGGTGATTGGGCCCCTTTAATGTGGAAATATAGGGAAATACTGGAGTCAGCGGGTGTCTGTGAGTTATAAATTTTCATATTGTGACAAACACAGCTCATCTTTCTCTTTTATTCTCCGTTATATTTCCTCCACTTCCTCTTAAAAGGGATTCATTGCTTTAAACACAATATATAATATTTTATTTATGTCCTTTAGTTTCTGGCAAGGTTATATTTTCTTCCGTTGGCGTAAACATTACATTGATGAGGAAACCATGAAACAAATAAATGATTTAATTTTTCCCAGATTTTGAAAAAAACGAAGCATGTTATTTCACCTATATATATATATATATATATATATATATATATATATATATATATATATATATATATATATATATATATATATATTCCCCACCCGCACTAGCTTTACAAAAGGTGTGTAGTAATGCTACGAGAATTACATATTAATGTTACAGACAAGACTCAAGGTGAAAAATGTAGACCATATACAGAATTCTACTGCTTTTCAATGGGCAGAACCGGCCGCATGCGTGATTTCGTTACTTTCCCCTAAGCTCCGGTACCGATCGCTACCAAACTCCGCAGATAGATTTGTACCTTCGGACGTGTCGCATATCCTTAGCCTCATAAAACCCTGATATATTCCTCGTAAGCATATCAAAACGTTTACGTGCTGTCATCTTATGTACACACAAACCCTGCATGTCAGAAGTCTAATACTGACAAAAAGTCTTGAGACAGCAGTCAGGATGAACAATTTCCACACCATTCAGACACAGGTACACCTCCATCTGGTGCTTGGTTTTCAAGATAACAAACAATAAATACTTTTAACGATCTTTATAAAAACATTATCATAAAGTTAAAGTGCTGGCACACGTCAACGTATCATATCAAACAACAACACATGAATGAAATAAGAAGATTAAGGCTGCATTAGTTACCTCTGGGATTAACGGTGATCACCACGTCACGTGGTGCAAACGACCCAAATAACAGAACAAAAGACCCTGTTACCGAATGTCTAGGTTTTCATAGTAACCAAACAGGAACTAATCTATAAAATATGTTTCATTTCACATTTGTTCAATTTTATTTAACACGAGAAACTGTTTTCACTAGTAAAATCTTGGTTTCATTATTTGCTCCCTGGATGCCGTCATTGCCGTCGATAAAGGTGGAGGTCGCCAAGTGAGACAAATGGGGTTCCTCCAACAAGCCCCTGTTCGCCAGTGGTAAATACAACAGGCACCACGTGTCCAACGCTATATTTTCCACTGGTCAACTCGTATTTAACATGTTACCCAGAGGTAACGAACACAGTATAATTAGTTACATGTTTGGCACTAAAACTGGAAAAGAAACGCAAAAGCATTATGTTCTGTTAGAGTGTTGAACAGCACTCCCTCGTGTGAATTACAATTTTTGAAATATAAATCGATATTCTCCATCACATAAATATGAAAGAAAAAATTGGAAAATACATAAAGAATACAAAATTATGCAATTAGAAATGTCTAATTGTTACTTTATAAAAAAAAGCACTGGAATTAAAAAAGTTAACAAATAATTCAGCAAACAATATAAATTTTAATGAATAATACAATTAGTGTTAACATGAGACATCTAACATGGAACCAGATGATAGCAATGTGAGTCCGTCTAGATAAATAATTTTCAGTAAATAAGGAAAATCCTTCTTCATAAGTATTTCACATGGATCATTTTTATTATTGTAATATCATAATATTGAGTAATAAATATTGTTAACAATATATTATAATAGAATTTACATTTATATATGTAACATGCAAGTGACAGGAAAAAATAAAGAAGGTAGACCCTCTTCCAATCTTTGGTCCCAGTAAATTTTATAGTTAAAGCTATATTGATACTGTGCTCCCCACGCAGCGGTTATACACTGCAGTCGTCCGAGGTATCCTTCGTTGTAACCGCTGCTTTATAAAGCAAGGTTCCCATGGTTCCACTATTAACACAGGCTGTGGCACAGGGCTAAAAATCAGTCCAACGTTAGCGGGTGTGGCATGTTTAAAATTTGGAGTTGGATGCATAATGAGATACTACGCTCTCATTGGTCTGATGACAAGTAGGTGCCACACCTGGTGGTGGAATCCAGAGAATCTCGCAATATACAACAGCGGTTAAAACGGAGGGAGATCTCGGACGACTACAGTGTATAACCGCTGTGTAAGGAGCGTACAATGATACTCACAGTAAGCATTTAACAAGCCCAAGAATTGTGAGAGAATGTCTGGCAAAAGTTGAGACAATAAACTAAATGGACCACAATGTAAACGGTTTCGTTTTTTACAGACATGCCATGTCTTTATAGTTTGAAAAAATGCTTTACCTATATGTAAAAGAACACATCCTAATGAATAAATGAACCCATGCATAGTATCACTTAATACCATATTCTGTGCCCACAAGGTCTACGCGACAAGGTCTATGCCAAATTAGCAATATATCGTGGAATGTACGTAAGAACTACTTATATAGTCACATACATTTTATTTACATTGTGTTATAGAATTTACGATATCTTCTTTACTAAAAACTCTCAATATGTTATAACCGAACCATACTCAGTTAAATCACGACAAATGAATGCAACCATTTTATGGACTATTCAGTGTCTATGAAAACAGAGTGAATACTAATGGAATGAATAAAGCTGACTTTAGGGCATGAGTTTCTCTTCTTCCAAATGAATATCTTTTGTAAAAATAGATATGTACAAATTATGGACATCTTACATATGTACAAATAACAAATTACAGACATCTAAGTAAATGTCCCAAAATAACACATCTAATTTATCACAGCAAGCATTTATATTTTCAACAACAAAAAAACGAGACACATCCATGAACATGTATGTTTTTAAATGAAGAGTAGCGCACACGCTATATGTATTATAAACATAAACGAAAAAACAGAATTACAATCACTCTCAATCTGTCTGTGTTAAACATAATACTTAGCATTTCCAGAAGTAAACTTATCGTTATTTCTAAATCTGAGCATCACAAATAAATATATTTAAACACCAGAGAGACATGAATGAAATATACTGAAAGACGTTCTAAGAAATGGAATTTGTATATTTACTGTAGTATCGTTACTGCTTATCACTACCACCTTGTTGTGAAACTTGAAACAAGCTTCAGTTTTGTTTGTCATATTTGATAATTAATTGGAATTTGCGGCAGTTGGTTAAATAGTAAATATTGTTCCCTCCTTTTGCAAATGATTGATCACATGATAACATGTTGGTGACACAGTGTATGAATGTTTGCCAAAGAATGTTTGTTTTAATGAACACTCATCAGGTGGCATGGACAGGCAATTGCGGTATTACCATAAATAATGATACGAATAAATGTTATTTAAATACAATCCTGCGAGATATCTATTGATATCTCTATATATCGTGTGAATAAACAATGGGATAAATACTTTTTTTCCGTTCCACAGGCATCTGACACACACACACATATATATAAATATATATATATATATGTGTGTGTGTTATATCTCTGTTTAACTTGTAACTTCTGCCAACACGGCATATCTTGGGTTTCTATACCGCCCCACACAATTTGTATATCTTGAGTATCTCGCGCGTTTTATTTACAGGGTACAACGTATTAAGAAAATCTGTCCTACAATACAATGACGGCAATGTGTACATATACTTGCATCCCCAATCCTACCATCTAATAACCTTAAAAACTAGATCCTAGTTCAGTCCTATGGTGTGCCTGTAAAAAGATCCAGGATTGTGGATGCAAATAAAAGCCATCCCTACTATCTGGAGTTGGCCCCTACAGCCCCGACTCTTAATGACTATTTCCATCCTGTATTCATCCCCCGGGCAGGCAAAACCAGCTGACCTTTCTCCAAAAGACCGGGCGGTAAATAATACACTGGATGTCCACAGCCAATGTGAAACAGCGCAGCCTTGCCATTACTAATGTAGCAAACCCTTCAGACAGATTCGTCTCAAGCAAGCAGAAAATGTCACAACCGTCACCTCTCGTTCTCACAGTTATTTCTTACAAGGAAAGTAGTAATCACTTGAGTGTTATCAGTGTCGCTTTACGTTTATTTTAACATGAAAATCTGTGAGTTGTACGTAATCAGTCCTCCTTCCTGCTGTTTTATTAAACTGTAGATATATTTACCTGAATGCCATCTGCCAGAGAAATCCTTACTTATTTTTTAGTACGTTGTTACTGCATTCATATGCAATAAATGGTAATATCAGTAAGATTTACAGATTAAATAAATAAGTTTCTGGCTTCCGAGATTCATTAAAATAAGACGCTATATAAGCAGTGAATTTCCTACAGTCATTTATCCAGGGAAGTACACCAAAATAAAAACATGAACAGACGTAGCTGAAATGGTAAATACATCTATATCGTGACAGTTTTTCAACGGCTGAATCATATATAATCATTCAGTGAGCGGATATTATCTGCTTATCATGTTAATAAAACCTGCATTATCTTCTTTACTTATGGTTATTCCAGCGATAACAGTTCTTAGAGAAGCTAGGTTTAGACACGTTTTTAAGATTGTGGCTCAATTTGCTTTCTGCTCATTTCCAAAGCAGCTCCGATTAAAGACGCCTTCAGGATGACGGGTTTTGTACCGTATTACACTCGTAAAAGATGTCGCTTAGGAAGAAGTTAAATGAATGAAATATGAATTATCGAGGACAGAATCACACGTTGCTTGAAAATGAGAGGGAAGAGGGAGATTTTATTATCATCTTCCGCAGAGTCAATTTTCCCAATCCCAGCCATTTTCACGACTGCTGCAACTTCCATTAAGGAGATAATAGCTAATAACTTGATCATCTGCCTGAATAAAGGAAAACGTTTCTCCACTTTCGTTAAAGTATTAAAGCCAGTAATACGGGACACACTGCTCAAACAAATTCATTCATGAAATCTAATATTCCTTAGCGATAACACAACCCTCACCTTTGCCAAACAAATTTTCCGTGAATTTACCATGAGAGGGATACCTCAATTTCGCAAAGGCTCCAGAACACAAAATGTCAAATTGTGGTAAAATACGACACAAAGCCTTAACCAAACAATGGTGATTAAAAACAAAAGAAAATTAACTCGTTTCACAAATATTGACACAACAGGTTTCTATCCAAGTGACGTTCATATAATCAACATCAAAGCCAAAATTATGCCTCTTCCAACTATCAAAACCCTGACACACGATTTAGACCCTCAATGTAGTGTAACGTACCAGAACGTTAAACTAAGATAAGAAATGGGAAGACATGTTTAGTACAATTAAATGTCGACTTCCGATTTACAACAATCAGTTATTAAAATATGATCGTTAAATGACAATTTAGAAAAAGCCGTTATATGGTGTTTTAATATCACTCAAATATGTTCTGGCTGCCGTATATCTTTGTGATATTTTCATGATCATTCAGTATGAATTCAGTATTTTTGCATTCACGTATATAGAAGTCGATAAGAAATTATGCAGCAGTAACACAAATGACACTTTTTTCATGAGCAATAATTTTCAATACGAATGCCATAAATTATGTACCCAAAGTACCTAAATTTGAAATCGGAAATACAAACGACTTCAGGTCATTCTTACTGATCTTTGTGGAAAAGGAAGTTTTCAACTCCAAAACTTTTAAATATATTGTAAGATTTATAAATAAAGCATATTGCAAATTAATTTAATAATATATGAGCATGACATGTTTAGTTCTACTGACTTTTCGTACATGTAGTTTCTCAGCATTAGTGTTCTGTGTCATTTTTTATTACACTAGAAATAATTTTAGATTTAAGTTCCATCACACCTTCACAAAATTTGCAAAAAAAAAAGAAAAGTTCATGTCAGCAAATCACGTTACAGAACTGTCAAATATATATCATCCCTTTTAAGTACACCAAAAAAACACTCTTTTCTTTCTTTTTCTAAAAAATATCTTATATTAATAAAATAATCATTTCTATACATCCCTTACACTTTCAAAACAACATACTTTGTTGTTCCGCAATTGTCAATATGTAGATATACTGAACACACAACATGAGCCACTGACAATATCAGATTATAATTGTGCTTTACAATTGTGCAACATTTGAAAATGTAAAAATTAGTATAAAATTATGATTGAAGAAACACATGATTAATGCGACGTTACCTGTACATAATTAATTGCTGCTATCCCTGAAACGGGCACTGTTGTTATCAAGCGCATACCTGAACACTACTTTTATCCTTTTACTGCCTTTAAATCATGTTTTCTTGGAAGCAATTATCCCTGCAGCAAAATGTACTTACGCGTTTTAAGGATGTTTCACTCTCATTTTTGTCAAGGCTGATTCAAACCCCATCTATATAAAGTTTTAAATTCCGTTAATTGTTTTTGGGAACCTGTAAGTGGCTTATCTCCGACACTAAATCCTTATTTTTATTCTCCTCACTGCGCATTATCGTTTCAGATCTTAATTTGTAATATGGTTGTGGCTCTTTTTCAAGTAAAATCTCGCTCCATATACAGGCTTTCTTTTTCGATGACGAACAAAGACTGTGATCCATCCATTCTTTGCTGTACATGGTGGTTCCAGAACTAGGTACAAAAGCTTTGTATGGCTCATCCTGTGCTATTTTTGATGAATTTACATATGGCAGGTCACTTTAACACAATATACAACGTGATATACTTATTGAAATGTTTTTTTCTGCCCAGTTTGAGGCAGGATCTTTATCTTAAGGCCTCAGTTATTCCAGGATTCTCTTGCCAGTCTTGGTTAATAATCTTTTATAGATTATTTTAAACTCATATGATATGTTTGTGTAATATCAAATTTCTGCGTCTTATTTTTTCTGCTTATTCCTGATCCATTATGATCCTTTGGTATCTGTCTTTGATTAACTTCTTGGCTCCTTGTCATGAAGGGGATAATATTATTTTAAATCCCTCTAAAGCCGAGTTCAGAAAGTACTGAATCAGAATTTCTCATGTTTTATGGAAATTACAAATGAAAATAGATCACTTTGAGATATTTTCCCCCTTAAGAATTTAAACATATTAAATATATCTTAAATCATTTAGATACAAGTTTTTGACCAGAAGATTTTTTCATGGGGCTCTATGTGAATCCATATTCTGATTGGTGACAATTTTTTATTCTGACATACAAATCAGAGCATAAAATTTTCATATTTAAACCACATATTTTCAAAAATCATTTTGATACAAATGCGGGTCCAAAGTAAGGCCATATGAAGCTCTTCATGATATAATAGCACACAAATTAATTGATTCTACATTTGTAACCCTAGGTCACAATAGTGTTGGTCGATGATGTACCGGTGATGGGGATGGTGAGTGGCGGTTGTGCTTCCAGTGTGTCGGTGATGGAGTTTTGCGGTAGTACCCGTCTATATCTTCAGCACAACAAAAATTTGATATCACAGGAGAGTTACCGTTGCGGTCCTGAGAGACTTTGAAGAGCCTTCGTTTTTCATTTGCAGGACTTAAATCCTCACCGTTGAGGTACCCTAGAGATTTGATGGTTTTGTATTGGTCTGGTATTTCCATTAATGCCTGTAGCGCAAACGCCGTGTCACAATGTTTTGTGCCTGATGTTGCTTTGTGGAAATCTACAAAATGGAAGTTGTCAAATTTCCGCGTTGGAAGGCGGTGGTCAAATTCCTCCATGATGTCCCATGGTCCATCACCAACCCCCACCACTATAATACTTAATGGATACAAAGATGCGTCAACTATTGCATCAATCGTTGGGTCCTCCTCATTGACCTGCCCATCTGCTATAATAACCAATATATGATATGAACGTGTCCTATGCACAATTTCTATTGCTTTACGAATTATTGGAGCAAAACTTGTAGGGCCACTCAGAGTAGCTACTTTAACTGCTTCGTTATATCGCAGCATAACTTCCTCAAATCCTTTACAAGGTTGTTCATCTTCCACAAAACAAAATACATCTTTGTCAACAGTTCGGGAATCTCCAAATCCGTATGCTGGAATTAAATTATCCTCATCAAAAGGTTTTAATGTCTGCCCTAATATTGATATTACCCTTTGATATGGGTTGTATGTTTTATTTCCCATTAATTTATGGAGACAGTTTTGCTTGAACCTCTTTTTCCCCTGCCATTCATTGCTCGCAGTAAAGTCAATACCGATGATGAGATTACTTCTCTCGAGACCTGCATTCCGACATGCAGAGCTAACTTCTGATAAATCCTCAAAATGGTCTTCAAAAGCTTGGAAAGAATTTGGTGATTCTCTGAACCCTAAAACACCCAGGAAGCTCTGCACATTCTTTTTTCGAAACCGTAGTCTTCGTTTTTCATAATAATTCAAATGTTCTACAGACTGATTGTCCTTTCTTTCCTCCTTCGGGTCAAAGAACCAGACCAGGACCAGGCCGACCACAACGGCTCCAATGTACAGGAGAAAACTCCACATTGTGTCACTCTGTAAAGGAAAAACACGATCATGTTATTTGTCCTCATAATATATTTGTGATATATGGTATGTCATATTTTTATTTTACAAGTTGAAGATGTACCTGGAATGGAAAAACAATCACAGCAATAGTTATCATTATATATTTATGATATATGGTATGTCATATTTTTGATTTTACAAGTTGAAGTCATACTTTTGATTCTACATGCTGATGATGATGCTTCTGAAATGAAAACATGGACTTAAGTATGTTTCTCAGCCTGCAATTTAAGGCATTTAAGTATGTGATTATTTGTGGGCCTTAAAGAAACATATATAAACCAACTTAAAAATACAAATGATAATAAAAATTTGTGTTTAAAATTTCTTTTAAGAAGGAGTTGTACTTAGCTTCCAAGTGACTCAAACTCAAAGGTGGACTTGGACTCAAACCTCAAGGACTAGGACTTGGACTTGAGTGGACTGCACTCGACTTAACTCAGACTCAGATGCTGTGGACTTGACTACCTCACTTTTAATTAGGGTGATTTGTGTAAACAGTAACTGTCCTTAAGGGATAACTTATGGTAGGATGGCAAAGAG
This sequence comes from Sipunculus nudus, assembly GCA_026874595.1. Classification (NCBI taxonomy): domain Eukaryota; kingdom Metazoa; phylum Annelida; class Sipuncula; order Golfingiida; family Sipunculidae; genus Sipunculus; species Sipunculus nudus. Next base: position 82,044,234 of record CM049312.1, on the reverse strand, counting down.
ATCTTTATCAAACTGACAGTATGCAAGACACCGCTCTATCAACATACAGTAATAGGAACTGTTCGAGACATGTATATCAAATCTGGGTGGCTGACCAAGCGTGTTCAGCTTTACATAAACCCTTGTGTTCAGTACTAAAATCCAATGAAAAGCTTCGATGATTGTATCCAATCTCGAAATATTCAATAGGCTAAGATAAACAGTTCCAGAGGTCTAAGATAAACAACAAGAAGATTTGGACAGACATTATATTGATTTTCTATATGAGAAAAACCACATGTGGCTACTCTCCAGGCAGACAGCCAAGCTTCATGTCTGTAACATAAATATACTAACCAGCCAGTAAATGATGCAGAAATATTGATGCATTTACTGGCAGCTCTGGTAAATCAAAACGCAGAACAGAGGCTAGGAGTAGCCAGTAGTGGTTAAGGCATTTTGCAAAATGGTCAAATCTTGACAGAACCTCAGAACAAGTGACCCATAGGTCATGACGCTCAGCTGCAAAGCATGACCTGCGACATCATGGGTGGAGATTCACAACTTCCAGTCAAATTTTGAAGAACCAATTTGCCAATTTGTTGAAATTTTCTATGACAACAGAAATATATATCACCTATGTCTGGTTAAAACATAGTGAATTGATGGTCTGAGGGAAAAAATGTATGATTGTAAAGCTATCAGGAACTATTCCCACAACTTGCTTGATACCTGTCAGTTTCAAAAGGAACACCACAAAGGGCAAATATAAGATCAAAATATATAGCAAAAATCAAGGAAATCCATGCAAGAATTATTGAGAAACGGGTGGTTCTGTATGAATTTTTATTCAATACAAGCCAACTGAACTGCACTTTTATAAATGATGGTAATATTTATTAAGAAATATTTGACCCAATCCTTTACAAGATTACATAAATATACATCCGACTGCATTCACTTTAACAGTTCTTGAGATAATATGATCAAAATGAATTAAAAGATGGTTGCCTGGTGGCCATATTAGACTTCTGACAGGTCTGAAATCAGACGACAAACATTCTATTAATTGGGCCAAACACTGAAGAAAAATCACTGAACCTGCACTGAAAAAAAGATTTCTTAGAGATAAGAGACCAATCTTGGGGCAAAATCTCGAAAGGATGTTACAGTAATGAATGTCCAAAATAATTCAAAGGGCATGTTCAGGCCCTCATATAAATATGCAATTGTAAAAAGTGTGGTCCAATATTTTTTATTATCACTATGCTTTTCAATGGGGTCAGCAGGTTCAGTAAACTGCTAAACCTGAAAGAAAAGAAATGCAGAAAGCATGACTAAGATTCTTGAAATAAAAAAAGCCATCCTAAACCCAGGTACACATCCACATATTATGAGAACAAACACTTGCTTTTATATGTGGTGATATATATAAAAATATTCAGATATCTAGGAAACTAAGTTTATTGCTAGGATTACATAAAATAAACTGCAAAATGTTCCCATCATCTTATAAATCAGTAGCTAAACCTTAATACTATACTCTCTGGCTGAAGCATTCCGACAACAGTGTTTTTGTTATGCTGTAACGAGGTACTTATCACTCAGCCTTATCACTTAATAGGCTGATACAAAAGGGAGTCATATGTCACCAGTGTAACTCACAATTACAGCCACACAGGAAGATGTACCAGCTGGAGTGCAATGGTTATATATACAAGAAAAATGGAGATGGTCTACAAAATAAGTAATCGTGAACATCCCTGACCTAAGACTTTGGCCTTTTGCCCACATATCAACTGAATTCTTTATAAATGATGGGTAACTACTAACCACTTAAATCTGGTGTAATTACTTGGCAACCAATGAGTGAATAACTTTGACCTGCAACCTTTAACCTCCTGACCAGCTGACCCCAAAATCAATAAGTTATTTATTCAAGCAAAAAGACCCATAAATATGAAGTTTGAGTCAAATTGAGTGATGCATAGATGCATGTGGCATATGTGAAAGACTGAAGGTTTGGGTTGAACAGTTACACTTGAAATATGTTCACATTTAGAACAATTTAATATTGTGACCTTGACCTTTGGACCTCAACATCAATAGGCTTTTCCCCCTATTGGTAGGTAAGCCAGATGGAAGGTATAGATTGAAAAGTTTGCCTGAAAATGACTCCACGCAAGAAATGGGTGCTGTGAACTTGACCTCGAAATCAACATGTCTTTTCCCCTGTTGTCAGAGAAGCGATATCAGTGCTGAGGGTTTGGAATGAAAAGTCTAGCTTGAAATGTGTCCACAACCTTTTCAAAGAAGTGGATCCAGTGACCCTGACCTTTGACCTTGTGACCTCAAAATCTATAGGATTCTTCTCCAACTTAGCAGGTGAGCTATATGTGAAAGATCAAAGAACTGGGATTAAAGGTTTGGCTTAAAATGCATCCACAGGCTTTTCAAAGAAGTGGCTCCTGTGACCTTGACCTTTGACCTTTTGACCTCAAAATAATTATGGTTCTTCCCCTGTTGGTAGGTGAGCTGTTTTTTTACACACTAGACATAGAGGGATCAAAAGAGGATCCAAGTCTTATTCAACTGGATAGTCCTTATAAGTTATAATTGTGATCCTTGAAGATATTCCAGAAACAGGCCTCAATCCAGCCAGTGGGCCTAAACAAGTGTATTAGACATGCACAACAAGTCAGAACTTTAAAAGAAGCCCAGAAAAAAATACCTGCTGAACACTAGTTGAATAGTCACTCAGTAATAGCAGTGAATGGCACCAGGGAAAAGGGTTTGTTCACATGCTGCAACAGTCATCAAGCAGATATACCCCTGGAGGATACGGTGTGAGTGAGAACTACTACAGCAGCAGCTAAATGAATACAGCATCACTCCAGAGAAGATCTGGATTACCTTGTCACTCTCAAAAGAACTTGTAGCAGCTAGTATACAGCTTCACCAAACCCCTATTGCAATCAGGCACTTATTTACACTGGCTGCACCAACAAGAGCTTGTCTAACAAACAAATACCTCCTGGAGTAAATTTTCCATGAGTTTTTGCATTGCTTTGTCAATCGTGAAAAGGGAAAATGAAAGCTAGGACTGGAAGTAACTAGAACCATTTTTATGTTCCACATGTTGAAACAGGAAATTAGCACTTTGGTCAATACAAGTACTTCAGTGTGCTGGTCTCCGCTGCAGTATGGTTATATTATTGATCAACCCATACAGTTGAGGTATTTTTTTTTTGCAATGTTATGAATAAAACAAAAGCACCATGAAAATACACTGGCACACTGGGTAGGAATTACTGGTATAGTATTCCTACATAAACAAGTTTAAAGATGCACAACAATAGGACATATTGTGTTATAAATATGCTATATTTGGTTTATCATAATCTTTGTACTGTCTTGTTCAGTTCTGATCTATATGTTAGATATCTGTCATCCATGTACTTCTCAATAATGGAAACTTGTTTATTTTAATAAGCTTTCTTATTTGTACTGCATCTTAACTGAAAATGGTACCACTTATATGCAGCCTTTGATTATCTGCTGTGTGATCTTTTAACTGACCTAAATAATTTCTTAAATCTTAGTACTCTTACCTATACATTCTTAAATATAATTACCTTTCTATCGTGAGTTTATATTCTGACCAAGTGAGTTCACACAACAGCTTATATTCTTCTTGTAAATGAAATTTTTCTTACTGATGATGGTTTCCTTAAATATATGTTACTGCATTCCACTCTCTCTGGCTCACTTTTTTTTTTATAATTCCTGCTGTCTAATATAACCTGTCTCTTCACACTGTATGTATACTGACTCCCTGCTGACTACAGTCTACATAACCTCTTCTATTATATACATATATACACAAAACTAACAGTTACTACATGTCCAGTGGATACACCATAAACAAATAATTAAATCATAGCAAATAAGCATATGGCATGTATGGCCAAGATATAACTTGCCCGGCACTGGTTACAGGGAGGCCTGCAGTGAGACGATTGACAGATTAATTAATTACTGGTCAATTTGTAATGACCTGCATGCTATGGCATGTCAATGAATAGAGACTCATACCAGAATAACAATCACCGTACACTTGTTGTAATAAATAATCTTATCTCAGTTAATAACTTTTTATTAGAATATGTATCTAAATATTGTCTTAATGATTAATATTATATTTTAAACCAAACTTTTCTATTGTTGAGTTTATTGTCTTCACAATGTAGATTTCTTTCTTTGTGAAACATATTTTCCATTCAAGAACAATACTTTTTGATACAATTTTTTTTATCACAAGCACTAAAACTTCTGTGTATTTTATGAGCAAATTAAATTAATATATATATTTTATTTTATAAATGCAAGGAGAATAAGCTTGTTAATTAAACAGCACAACTGAATATATTTAAGATAAGCTAATGTACTGAATGGGCTACCAGCAAAAAATTCTACTTCTAACATAAAATCTTAATCTCTGTTTTCATTTCATTCACATATTATTCATCTTGTAGGTTCTTTTCATTGCCAGGTCTCCAGAAAATTTATAATTCGGGAATTCTGATATATATGCTTTTGTTTAAGAAAAATTAGTATTTGAGCATTTTCAGGTTAATATCAAATTTAACTGAAGAGAATATTTGTTATATCAATTTCTTGTTATAAATTTTCTAACAACCATTTTACTTTGTGCTAACCTCCTGTTATTTATTTAAGGATGATGATAATGAACTATTTCTCAATGTATAATTGACAAATGTTATAATTAACAAAATTAATCTTGATTTTTTTCATACACATGTTAATTAATTTCATCCTCTTCCTGAAACAGTAATATTTTATGAAGTTTTAATTAGAACTGGTTATTCTGAAATTACTTTCATCAACTGAATGCAGCTGCTATTGATAATGATTTATTACATTCAACTTTACAAAGGAATAATTTAAAAAATTAAACGACAAAAACTTAAATTTCAAGAAATGGGTTAATACTCTGTTTGAACATAATAGAAATTTCCATCTTTCATTTATTTTGTTTAACAATAATGTTATTAATTTCATTATGTTGCATTAAATCAAGGCATCATGTCAAATAACACTTTTATTTTCAGGAGCCTGCGATAATGAGGTGAGAAAATTTTCAGGGCTCATATGCCATAGAGAGTAATTACCAAATATTGTTGTGTTGGAATCACTCACTGTTAATAAAAGCAGGAGAAACATTAAAGGGGCCTATTCTGATATCTGACATCAGATAAATAATCCCTTGAACCTGCTTTATATACAGGCCAGAAAACACCATCCTCATAGTACACAGACTGTTTTTTTTTTTTTATAACCATGTGTTTATATCATGTGGTGGGCCAGCCAAAAAAATCCAAGCATGATAATTCAACAATTACATCTGGTGACAAGCTAGACAAACAATAGTTTTGCACATATATGCAACCAACCAGCTTAGTTTACATAGTTTTTCTGTGTTTTGTCAACATTGGCACATGTACTGTGTTTTCTAACAGCTTATAGATGTAAACAAACTCGTACATCCGTCACAGAGGCATTATAAAGGCTTTTCTAAACAGGCCCCTAGAGTCCATGTAAGCAGAGTAAGCCATAAATCCTACAGAAATGTTAGTGAATAGCTGCCTTTAATATTAATTATTAACATGTTTGGCCATCTAATATCACAAAATATATGACACTGTTCATCAAAAGAGAGCAGGGTATACTTTAAGGATATTTTGGAAAATTGTAGAGAGCTGCATTGAAACTGACTGATCTAAACCTTTATAAAAGTAGGTTACACTTAAATTATTTCCGTGCACATAGCAGAAGGCAAGTCATTCCCAGTTGATTCTGTGTGTGTGTGTGTGTGTATGCATGCATGTGTATCAACAAGATTCCTCAAGAATGGTATAATTGAGTAAACTGACATTTGACATTGCATTCGAGTGTGAAAAGTGATTAAATTTGGTGTAAATCCTCACAAGACCATCTGAATCATTATGTCACAGAGGGAACGGATGACAGACCAGGCATTTATTTCTAGAATGGTGGCAGTTAAAGTAAACAATCAGCGTCATGGTCATGGAAGTTGATCATTGTGAATGTAATTAATTCTTAGACAGCAACTTAAAAATGCTTTTTAAGACTCATTGCTACGGAAACAATATGATCCCAGGAACAATATTGTTTAACATACATATTTCCAGGAGCAATCTCAATAAATTTTCATGAGCACAATATAAAAATCAGATGCACTTTTCATTAAAATTGTTTTTCTGGGACAGACAGTTGATGAATCTGATGTATATGAGGTTATTTTAAGTAAAACATACACTATTCATGTACTGGACTGAATGAACTAAAGCTTCTAGATTTTATTATTTTATACTAAAGGACACATTTTTATCCAGTATTTTTGATTTTCTCTCGGATGGAAACTGCATGTGGCCCCTAAGGGTGACTGTCAAATCCCATTCCTAGCACAAACATTAAATGAGGTGCCATCCAGGTACCATATACTGACACACATGATCACTTTGGTAAACATCATATCAACATCATCAGCCTCCCTGCAGGTACTTCATTACGTTTACAGCAAGAGGACTGAAAGGAACCAACTGTTCATACTATGGTCTTGTTGTCATAGTGATGAAGGTTATAGCAGAAGAAACCAAAGTAAACTGCCAGGACTTAACAGCTCATATCCAACACCCGCAACAGAATGAGAGGCTGACTCTTAATGTCGCTCTCCATATAACTATAACTGTCTTGTGCACCAGATCCATAGTGAATAAAAAAAAAGATTTTTTGTTCAACAGTTAAATCTAAATAATATACAGTTATATGCTTGAAAAAGGCTCTCGATCAAAGCTTCAAAAAACAGAAATAGTTAAGCAAGTAAATATATCTTTCCTAATATTTGACACCATACTTTTTTATGGGCCAATAGCTCCTATAATAACTCAATACTGACCTAACTTCTGGATTGTGAATAGGAAATATATAGAGGAATAGTTTTGCCAATTATGAACAATACAGTTAACATGTGTGGTTTTACTTGTAGAGCATATGAGGCCTGCTTCAGACAAAATATTACAATTAAGCAAAAAAAAACCAAAAAAACAAGGGACCCATGGGTCACAGCGCTCAGCTGTTATATATGATAAAAAATATGATTTGGGAAGGAGGCACATGCTTGTTTTGTGTGGTAATAAATATAAGCTTTATTAGGAGTTGTTGGTGTTTAGCTTATGTATGATTTTGATAGTATCTTTGGAGACAGGGAAGAGGATTGCTTTCATTTATTTTATTAACAAATGGAGTGCTATTGTCACACAGATTTTGACTTGGCCATATAACTTATAAGCAGCACATATTATAAAAGAGTTTAACTATTTATTAAAATTTAATAACAAATATTGAGCCAATATAATTTTTATTAAAAAAAATAATAAGAAAATCATATGATTTTTTAAAATAAAATATAACTGAAATGATTATTGAAATAATATTATAGAATATATTCATGAATGCATTCATGAATACATTTTGAAAGTATCTGCACTGGTATTCAAATACTTTCATTTTTACCTGACTTCCTATTCTTATGCAATAAAATTTTTTAATGCACTACATATTCATATTTGTATTCAAATACATTTGCAAAGCATTCGCACCATGTCTAGTATTTATTCAGTTTTAGCCAAACAAAGATGCTAAGAATCCAGAATATACAAAATTCACAAATTTAAATAATGATCATAAGTACCTGGTTTTATGGCTTTTATTTATATTAAAAAAAAATAAATGTAATATATTCATTTTGGACTACTTTCACATCAATCTACACACTAGACACAGTAGGAATCTAGATTAATATTATCAACTGCATCTTTGTCTATCATTAATTTCCTTCATATGATCCCTAATGATAAGTAATGAATAATATGATTTATTTTTTTATCATTAAAATTTCACTGAAACATACCATAGGTGACTGCATGGTGTTATTTGGAATAACATTGACATTGACATTCTATCCATCCATACAAGATTCTTACATCATCAGTAACTGCAAGTTAATTTTCTGTTACTCATCAACTTACAAATTCCTTTTCTATTAATTTCTCTTTAATTTGTTATAAAAAACCAATACAAAATTATTAATTTATTGTTTATTGTTATGTTTTTTTTCAAAACAACTACTAGATGAGTTGGGTTGGACACCTGGATCAACTGTGGCTGGGCATTAGCTGCCTTGCTGCCCAAGTGTATGCTTCGCTCAAGCATGCATACATTATCTGATGAAAAGTCAACATGGTCAACATACAGGTGACTGAAGAGGGGCTGAATTAAGCCTGGGTCTGACATGGTCTCATATAAACATTAATAAAAGCTACAATATTTGGCCAATTTCTTTCAGCTTTCTAAACTACAAAGATGAAATCCTTATGTAAGCATGATATGAAAATTATATCAACAGTGCTCTCAGGAAACAAACGTGCCATGGTCAAAGTTGGGCAAAATTTAAGGTACTAATTTTATATTTATACTAATAACTTATAAAATTTGAAAAATTCAGAACTAATTTTTGGTATTCAATTGAATCTTGATTAAATAATGTTACATCCCTGACAAAAAATCTCTAGCTTCAGCAATCCTCTTGTTAGGGGAATAAATATATTTATTGATTTTTTAAAAAGTGCATTATGTTTGGGCCCATAACTTAAAACAATTACGCAATACTGACATCATTTCTGGCATGTGAATAGCGAATGTATAAAAAATATGTATATTATATATGATCAAAGTCAGATCAGTGGTTTTGATATTAGGCAGTCTTACAGTGTAACAATGGGTTTTTAATGGAAAAATGAAGTTTTTCATTAATATTTCAAAGGAATTAAGTCCTAGTGATAAAATTCTTGGCATGGTAGGGGATTTTGGAGACATCTAACTGTATGCTAAATTTAAGGAACTTAGAGCTGAAGCTGGGGAGCTGAGCTCGAGCAAACTGCATAACACTAGCTTGATGTAAACTTGATGTGATATGGTGCTTGAAAACTTGAATAAAATCTACAGTTTTTGATTAACTGGTTTTCAAATTTTAAGTGACCAAATATCTTTCCTGATTTTTTTACAAAGTCCATTATGTTTGGGCCCATAACTTTTTTTAAATTAAATAATACTGACTTAATTTCTGGCATGTACATAGGAACTATATAGAGGAATATTTATGGTAAATATGAAGAAAAACAGATGAGTGGTTTTGATATAAGGCAGTCCTGAAGTGTGAAAATAGATTTCTAATAAAAAATTGAGGTTTTTCCTTAATATCTCAAAGGAACGAAGTCCATTTGACCCAATTTTCAGCATGGTAGGAGATTTTTGGGACATCTAACTGTATGGCAAATTTCAGATTCGTAGGTCCAATGGTGTCGAAACATGCCAGTCTTATGGACGGACATCCGGACGGACGGCAAGGACAATGGACCACGACTATAGCTCAGATGACTTATAGTCAGCTGAGCTAAAAAAAAGGAAAATCATATGCATCATATTGGTTTATTCTTAAAACTTTTCACCTTTCCTTCTTTGAAAGAGAAAATGGAAAAAAAATTATTGTTCTGATTCAAGTCATGAATGCAATTTTAAATCATATTTAATAGGGTTGGCATTATTTACTGAAGGATTGATTATGCCAATGGGACTGATTCAGTTATCAATTGGCTTAGACATGAAATGATGGCATATAATGGGTAAAATATTTATTATTTCCCTGGAGAACAGAGAGAACCATTTTCATCTTGTTTTCTCTGCTAAGAGTATATGCTTTAATTCCTGTTTGTGTGTATTTGTACACATGCATGTCTGTTCACAATATAACTTGTGCAATCATGAATGGTATTTCATGAAATTTTCAGGGCATTTCAGGAGTGGCCCAATGAAGAATTCATTAGATTTTGGTGTGGGTCTGGCACATGATCTTGATTCAGGAATCCATCAAGGAATATTCACAAATGTACAGTTACTTGTGCATGAATGAACCTTGGAATAAAGACTGAATAAGTGAATGCAAATGCATGGTGGAGGCTTGCATTCTTTAGAATACAAATTTCTAGTTATAAATATGTATATTGCACTGACATACAAAAGAAAACAAGAGATTGTAATAAATAACATTATGTTCATTCATACAGGCCTGTGTTGTTTCTACCAGTTTCTTATAAGTACATGCTGCTGGCCTAGTTTGGTGTCAATCTAATTAACACACCATGAGAAAATATTTATAACTCCTTGGGACAATTAAACTAAGCACTAAAAGCAAGCATGCCAAGCAATAATGGCACACAGTTTTCAGAGACAGTACTTTTACATGCACAACACAAATATTGCAAAGTTTTGAAAAAATAAAGGAAATTAATGCATGTCTAACAATTCCTCCATGTCTCAGCCTGAATTAAATTCTGAAGCTTTGTGTGTAATAATCTATTCTGCAGGTTTTCAAAATTGCATTTTCCATAATGGCACCCATCAATCTGTCCATCATACAAAATCTGTGAAAGGGCGAATACCAGTGCTGTTAAAAATAGCACAAACAACAGCTAGATGGTTTATTTCTCAGCCAATCAGCCAACAGATCAGAACGAAGCATGCATTACAGAGATGGACTATCAAAATAAAAAAAAAATAATATATGGATGAAAATAATTGATCTTATGTGTATTATCAACTAAATGTCAGTTTTAGAACCTGGTAATTGATAAAAGCAACATTAATATATCTAATTAATGCACAGCAATTTTTGGTATTACAGTTATGTAATGGTTGCATGTAGACAATTTATTTTAGTCATGATATATGAACAATTATATCCACTGAATACATTAGCCTTTAGAAAACCAAATTATTAAATACTTTAGTAATAACCTTAATTGGCCCATTAATACAAGCAGACCCTGCATCTGTCACTAATTTTCATATTAAAATAAACTGTTCATTGTAATACAGAATATTTATATTATAAATACAACCAACATCATATCATAAAAAAAGTTCTATTTGGACCATGAATCAGCTAACAAACTATAACAGAAAATAACTAATTGTAGTATATTCATAAATTATACAAATAATTACATTTGCTAATGGCATGCCTTTATGGATAGGCCTCATAACATTGTTATTATGTCCATTAACCCACAATTATAACATTTAAACATGACCATAAATTTCTTTTTCTCCTTAATAATTTAAGGAAAACTGCAAAACCAGTAAGAACTGACATATGTTAGTCTGGTAACTGAATAATTCTTTTTCATCCTTTTGTCCTATTACTTGCGCTCCAGGGCCACCTTGTGTATGTGTTTGTGAAATGAATATCTCAAAAAGTGATGGAAGGAATAAAAATAAAAAAGAAAGGTTTTGTACGATTACCCTATAGATCACTATCACATAAAAATAAGCATTAATTCTACAGAATAGATGCATGCTCATTCACAGCTTGACATTATTATTTATGAATTAGCACCAAGTCCCTGTATTATTATGATGCTTCCAGCAGAGATCACTATACATTTAACAGTTTAGTGTTAAAGAGTTGACCCATGTCCAGATCTTGGTGAAGGGCCCCCTCATTTATTTGTACAACTGTCTCCAAGCAAAGAATTGCTAACTAACAGTGGCTCCTGATGGAGAAATTTTGTACTTTAAGAAATTAATATAAAATTCTGAATGAAAGGAATACATGGATAAAGGATTATAATATGGTGCTGTCCCTTGAGACACCCTTCTACCAGAAGTCGTCTATACTCATAACAAACTACTTCTAGTTAGGCACTGTGGGACCGCCGGGACTTATATACTTGTCAAAACTGTCAAACTCTAAAATCAAAATTTGTTACATTTCATGGAAACACCTTCTGTGTACATTTCATATGCGCATGTTTAAAAAGTATTTTTCATTCCATATTCAAGTCCTTACCACAAAACACCCATGTTTATGTCATCTTCCTTGAATCTATTCTTCTCCTATACTTTATTCTGAGTCATTACATTTATATCTTCACCACCGGTGTATTAAATCCCAGCCAGTACATTGTGGGTTTTGAATTTCAATACCCATAAACCCCAACCAGCAGAGTCACCTTCTTGTGAGACTGATAATGGGCAGCGGGACCTTGAGTTTAGCATCAGCTCAGATCCACACACAGGTTCCCGAAGTGTCATATAAGGAAAAGTATCTGTATATTTTTCATTTTTTTTATACATTTTGCGGACTGGCAGGAACCCCAAGGTACAAATAACATATTAACACATGGAGATCTGAGGTCTGTGAATTATCTCGACAGCTATGATGTGGATTGATGACCTGCCATGGCATGAGAATGGAGAGTCAGAGATTGATTAAATGCACAACATCTGAACTGTTCTCTTGTTTGATGTCACCAGTCACTGCCATAACAACTTGTTCCAGCTATCACATCCTTAACTCCTAGCTGCCTACACCATCCCTTGGGGAAAAGAAGTACAGGTGATTTATTTAACGCTGGCAAATGTGCAGGCTCTGTTTGTTACATCAGGTCAACCTCACAGAGCGAGTTTATGAAGGTTTTTTGCACCTACCGGTAATGGCAAAACTCACCTGCTCCTCTCAAATTTTTCCCTACACTATTTTTGGTTCATTACACAAAACAAAAACCTTGTGTACACTGTATTTTGTATTTTAAGCCTAATGAGTAACATCAACAGTAATTTTAAATTATCAGCATCTAATTAAGACAAAATTTGGGAAGTTCTGATTTATATTAATAATGTAATTGATATTACAAGAACTTCTACCTACAATGGACTGGCTTAATGCTTCAAATTATTCACAGTAAATTTATATTAACTTCAGAGTTCTTTCAAGGCATATATAATAAACACATCCTTGCATGAAACCCCCTATGGCCTGTAGTACAGATTCCCCCATAAGATGTCCCTGCCAGCTGCTGTTCCTTAATTACCAGTATAAACTAGACAGATATAAAAGATGTACTAAATGTACTTTGTTATGTATAAACAGTTAAATTTAATCATTTTGCTCCAGTGTAAATACCTTTGTACATTATATCTTTAATATCATTATACATAAAATTAACTGACAATATGTTCTGCCTTTCTGTCATTTCAACTTCCGGCAAGCACTCGACCTATGGTCATCTAGTCTGTCTGTCTGACTGTCTGCATAATTGCTCAAAAATGAATTCTATAAATTGCACAAAGACAGTTATTACATAGGGGGCCAGCTTGATAATATGGTGTGACAGACTATCTGAATGCAGAGACAGGTGTTGGTGGAGGAATGGGGTCCCTGAATGCTTTTTAGTTGACCAATGTTGACAAACTTCATTTTGAGTTCTAAAGTCCTCATAATGAGTTGAACGTACAGGTCATGGCTAGCTGACAGTCTACCTGACTGGGGGCAATATGTCATGCAGAGACCATGATAATCAACTGATGTAACCCGTCTCTAACGTTACAGGAAACACACAATATCCATATAATCAGAGCTGAGAAATTGATCCAGGTAAAAGCAAAATGTCACAGAGGGGCTAAATCACATAGATTTCCTCGTTTAATGTCCCTGTGATTCCTACAAAGCAATAGGATTGTTACTAATGACATCATTGATTAAATCTGTACCTGACCTTTGTGGCCTCTTACTCTGTTTTGTTTCCTCTTTACCAAGTTTAGACCATGGCAGTATAACCAAACGTCTACTGTTGAATGTAGATGGTAATAAATACTAGTGTATCATTATATCTATTTATTATTGATTAATATAACATATGTATATACACAGTTGAGCCCATTTATTATCATTGATATATCATTTATGTCAGATATACTAAAACAAGGGACCCATGGGTCATGGCGCTCAGCTGATCATGATTGGACTATATATGTTTCTCCACTGTGATACTATATCAAGTCGATAAAGCTTATGAATATCATTGACATGTTGAGCTATTATAAAGGAATGTAATGTAATATGTGAGTAAATGATAAACGAAATTACCTGACTGATGGATTAATAGAGTAAAATATAGTGGTTTATTTTTTATTTATTTAGGAGGGGTTGAAAATTGTGATATATTTGAGCAAATATGAATGCAATGACAGCAGTAATAAGCAGTAGTAGAATGATGATAAGGCTATTTGTTGAAGGATCTAAAGTGTATGGTAGTCTGCAAGCTTTCAATTTGACAGATATGATGTTATGATTAACTATGCTGATGAAGTGATTTATGAATTTGCGACTGTATGACACAATATCTCTTTAGTCTTGACGAGGTACATTATTGTGATGCCCACTATGTCTACGTATTACACAATATTGACATAATTTCTGGCATGTAAATAGGTACCTATGGACAAATAGTTATACAAAATATTAAAGTATGAATATATCTGATTCATCTTGTTCTTGCTTACTGAGGCTGACTTTGGGATGGGGTTCACAGAAGGGAAAAGTGAGGGCAGCACGAAGGTGGATGTAGAAATATTCTATTGTAATGTTTTTCATTTATATAAGAATATGAAAAGCTAAGAGGAAAGGGGCCCTCCTACTTGGTTATAGTAAAGTTATAAATATATGATTGCAAACTAATACTCTGACAAGAATGTCATGAAGAATAACAGTAAAAGTTTTAAGATACTGTGATGCATATGAAAATTTACAGATGGACAGGCAAGTGGACAGAATGGACTAATACCTTTATTTCACTTTCAAGGGAATAATACATTAAAGTTTATATATCAGCCTATTTTTTTAAGCATATCAATTTTTTCCATTAAGAAGTTTTTATCTGAATCATTTTTTTTATTTACAGGTTTTATAAATTTTTAATAAAAAAAACTGAAAATATAAGTTAAAATATTAGAATTGTTGCAAAAGTTGCAATCATCATATATCCAGAGTGTAGCTCATATTGGGTCATATTATGCATACACATATATTTTATTATTTTTAAATCATACAAGTTTAAACTGAATTTAAAAGAAAATAATGCCACAACATGGCATCTTCAAGAATATTCCTTGAATCACTATTGAAAAGTTTTGCACATTTGAGTTTTCAGTACATGCTTAATTTTATTCACCAAAATAAAATAAAAGATTCAGTAAATTTGATAAAATAAAACATCTTTTCAAATAAAGTATACACACTGTTGGTTGAATGAGGGACAAACAATATCATTGTGCTAATTACTATCCCAGTTTTAATTTATTACTGGAATTAATAGTCAGTTTCACACCTGGTGAAGTTTTTAATCTTCTGAAGTAAGGAATTACTTATCTGACACAATTAAATGTACACTTTAATCATTGTAACCCTGGTGGTAAAATACAAAATCTAAAATGTAGCACAGCCTAGAATAAGAATGAATCAAATACAGAAAATAATAACATTCATCTTGTTTATGCACCATTGGGGGGGGGAGGTTTGGGGCAGAGGGGAAGCCTGCTTGTAGTGGCCAAGCTGAGCCAAGGCAAGCTTCCTGGGGTGGGTTACATAATGCAAGTGAAGGCTGTACTACTAGGTGGGCTAGATGTAAACAACACTTGACATGGTGTATGAAAACGTGATAAAAGCTATTCTTTCCAATCGATTTCCTTGAAATTTCAGATTTTAAAAGATTAAATCCTTATGTATATATTCTGTAAAAATTAAATCAACAGTGCCAAAGTTGGACAAAATTTAAGGTATTGATTTTTTATTTATGCTAATAACTTGAAAAATTTGCAAAATTCAGATCTAATTTTGGGTAAACAATTGAGTCTTGATAAAATAAAGTTATATTCCTGAAAAAAAGTCTCTAGGTTCAGCAATTCTCATGTTAGGTGAATAAATATATTTCCTGATTTTTTTTTAAATTTCATTATATTTTGGCCCATAACTTCAAAATAATACCCAATACTGACCTAATTTTTTGTTTGTTCATAGAAAATGTATGAAAGAATGTGAATACCACATATGATCAAAACAGATCAGTGGTTTTGATAAGGCAGCCTTGAAGTGTAACAATGGCTTTTTTTTTATGGAAAACGGAGTTTTTTTCCTTAATATCTCGAAGGAACGAAGTCCTAATGACCCAATTTTCGGTATAGTAGGATATTTTGGGGACATCTAAAATTATGCCAACAGCCAAGGGAGCATAGAGATGTGCACTGAATGACCTACAGTCATCAATGTTGACTGCTTGACAATGTAAGGGAATACAACAAGAGCCTCCAAAAAATTCAATAACTAGCCTAATTTTGCAGCTTTTATTTTCAAATTTCAGATTTTAACAGATTAAATCCTTATGTGTACATGCTGTGAAAATTAAATCCACAGTACTTCCAGAAAAAAAACGTGCCATGGCCAAAGTTGGGCAAAATTTAAGGTACCAATTTTATATTTTTGCCAATAATTAAAAAAATTTAACAGATTTTGATCTAATTTTTGGTAAACAATTAAATTTTGATTAATTAAAGTTGTATTACTGAAAAAAAGACCCTACCTTTAACACTTTTGGTCTTAAGTGACCAAATATCTTCCTGATTTTTTTACAAAGTCCAATATATGTTTGGGCCCATAACTTTTTAAATTAAATAATGCTGACTTAATTTCTGGCATGTACATAGGAACTTTTTAGAGGAATATTTATGGTAAGTATGAAGAAAACCATATGAGTGGTTTTGATATTAGGCAGTCCTGAAGTGTAAAAATAGATTTCTAATAAAAAATTGAGGTTTTTCCCTAATATCTCGAAGGAACAAAGTCCTATTGACCCAATTTTCGGCATGGTAGGAGATTTTGGGGACATCTTACTGTATGCCGAATTTCAGATTTGTAGGTCCAACGGTGTCGAAAGGTGCCAGTCTTACGGACGGACAGACGGACGGACGGACTGCACGACAGACGGACGACGGACAATGGACCAGGACTATAGCTCAGATGACTTATAGTCAGCTGAGCTAATTATATCAAATTCAAGTAACCAGCTTCTTCCTATGACTGGTCAGCTGGAAGGTCAAAACAACATTTGCAACACTTTGATTTATCTGTCTTGCCACCAAATGCCCTTGTTTAATGTGTTTAGATTATTTTGGAGAGGCCTCCTCGTTATGAATATGTGGGTATAAACAAAACAAACTGACTGTGTACCATAAGATCAGTTTTTTCTTGCCTAGATTCATAAAAGTACAAGGGGTTATCTTTAGTTAATAGACATCAGATACCGTAATAGGCCACTCCAAAAAGTATGAATAAATGAATCATACAAAGCTTATACTGACAGCAGTACTCTGGCACTTAATCAAGATGGACACCAGAATCAGCCATCTTGTCAACCTGCGGCTCTCCAACTGAATCTGCTTTGTATGTTACATACAACTAAATAATATTTCAAGTTTTATTAATTAAAACAACAGTAAGTTCCCCAGTTCAGAACCTTATTCTTACATTCATTCTCTTTATGATCTGATCTGAAGTGTCAAGTCCACTCTTAAGGTTTTCTTCTGAAACAAAATTAAAACAGATAGTTTCTGGAATTTAAAATGCTTCCATTAGCTGCTCCCTCATCAAATTTGACCATAAAATCTCTTAACTTATATATATCTATATTTAATATCACAGCATTTTTCATATTTTGTGTGCTATTAATGTTTTTCATGTACACTGTGAATAACAGATAATAATGTGCAGAAAAACTCACAGTAACATCATCTTTTTTCAGTCATTTCACCATAACATGGTCGAATGAATTTCAGCCAAATGTAATGAAATAAAGTTTTCAGGTTCTAACATTTTTTCCACTGATATATTTTTTTCTGATTGTTATGTATTTCATGGTTTTGTAGTCAGATCATCCAAAGGTCACTTCTATTTTCAAAGAAACAACATCTGTATGATATACATCCTGAGGTTTGTTATATTCTTCCCTATGTTCAAGCCAAAGTAGCACGTTACATACAGACTAAAAAATGGATCGGGCCTAGTATTTCCTTTGTAAAAAGAGGAAAATTTTATTAGTCTTGTTTTTCTTTATTGAAAAGTGCTAAATAATAGTAACATGTAAGGTAGGCAGTATTATGGCATATAAAATGTTATAAGGAAAATCTAGGGTCTGGCTGGAGCCAGAATTCTTGTCCAGATATTGAATATATCTGGACTTTCTCATTTTTTTTCCTTATCAGCGGATTTTATGAATTTTTTTTTTGGCAATATTACAGACAAACATATCAGATTAATTAACAACCAATGTATCACGGATGAGACAAAATGGGACAGAGGTAAAAGTATGACTGAAGTACACTTTTTTAATTTTCAATTTAAAAATAATGGGTAAATCAGTTGAAACTACAGCATGACCCCTGTTTGTCAGTCTCAAAATGTCTGAAAAACTTGTGAAAAAGATAATAAGTAGCACCATCAATCTCATGCAACAGAAAAAAGTTATCTACGATAAAAAAGACCCCAGAAATTTACGAAACAATAATTTAAATAAATGCATTATCCATTCTTGATAATAAGGGAGCTTTCATTTGATTTTTTTTCAAAATTAAAAGGAACTGTATTGAAATACAGCCTCCTTTTATAATTTTACTATGACCTTTAATGCATCATAGGTATAAGAAAAAAACACATAAAAGTGACTTCAGGCAGAAAGAACCATACATATATAAAAATGTTCACCTGATAATTAAAAAATGGCTAATGTAATTGTGATGAAAAATTAAGGCAACCTTTGAAACATCATGAAAAATATATATCACCGTGTAACTTCAGATCAAGGTACAGACATGAAAATAAAGAACCTTCACTAATGGAATGGATTTTTAAAGATTGTTTGTCAGATCAAAGTAGTTTTTCAAGATACATCAATGGAGGTATGACTTTAAGTATGGTAGATTGTTTTTTGATGGAACATTGACCTTTCCCATGTTCAGCACTGAAGAGGTAAATGCTTTTATCATGTAGACTGGATGCATGTGGATCTTCATGACACCATGTGATTTTTCTTTCTTACAATCCTGTGGAATTGCTTGTTTGTGTCTACATTTGATATATGGCCTGTTTCACTGACATTTTTATATCTGACTATAGCCTTGCATGCTTTCATAATTGTGCATGTATAGTGTCATATAAACTGAGGTTGACTATATATTTGCAACCAGAAATTTAACAATTTCCTCACTGTGAACGTTTCATAAATTAACAAATGTACTGGAACCTATCAAATCTAAGTAAGGCAGCATTGGCAGTATAAAAAGAATATACACAATATCTCACTCATTTCTGTTACAGTCATTATATTGTGACATATTACAATAATTAATGCATGTTTGCATGCACAGATTAGGTCGCTGATAAGGTGTGGAGATGTACCATCCAAACTAAATCATCTTAGCCAGTCGGACATGTTAATTATTCCCAGCATATATCATGTTATTAATTTTTTTCCACTGGCAAATATCACAAAATTAAAACCCTTGTAAACATAAAGACAACCAAAGTATGCCATATATATAACCCTCTGAATCATTCACTTCAAGACATATATGCATCCAAGTACCATAATTCCCTGCAATGAAAATGATAAATTTAATAACAATAACAAACACTTGTAGCCAGTGATGAAGGACTCAGAGTCCAGACTTGGAGTCAAGTCCAGATTCCTGTCCACTTTTCCAGACTTGGACTCCAGGGTGCTGGATTCAGACTTGAAATCAAACTTACAGGTCATGACCTGAAAAAAACAGGCCGAGTCCTTCTCAAGTCCAACAGAAATCAAAGTTTGTTCTATAAGGCCTGAAGTCCAGATTGTGGAGTGGCTTGGACTCGGACTTACACTCAGACCTGATTAGTCTTGACTCGACTACAACACCGCTAGCAGCCTTAATAAACATTGGGCCACCACAAGAACTGATGAATTGAACAACCATGCGTAGGTCCATAATGTCAACACAAGAGGTCCACAACAGGTCTGATAACAAGTTAATACACTGTGGATTCTGAGCTAAACATTAATAAAATCTGATAATGGACAGCACAGACTGACATTGCTGTTACAGATAATGTACAAACAGTCCAGCCTTCTCTTCTGACTTAATTGTATTTGCTGAGTGTATTGAATTCCTGAGTGCTGGCTGGGAGAGCTGATGGCCTTAAACAATGCTGTCCCCGGCTGTTTTTATAGAATAGAAATATTAACTTCGGTTTGTCCTACATTATTATAACCAATCCCAGTAAGTCCTCAACCTGCGGCTCATTTTATCTAAATAATCACTGAGACAATGCACTTAGTATGTAAAAACTTTCTTATAAATCATTTTTACTTTATCTCAGGAACAGGTTTACTGACCATCAAAATGGTCAATATCCATAAAGAGCTTAAATATAAATATTAAGTTGTAATAAACAATAGGAGGGAACTTTACATTTTCACTAGGTATAGTATACATATAGTTGTTAGGTCAAACAATAAAATAATATTCCAAGGACTCTTGAAAAAATAATATAGTGTGAGCTGATGGCACATTTTTTTATTCACAGGGTGAGACAAAACATGTGGAATTTTGCCAGCTTGCCTAAAATACAAATTTTTGCTCCAGTTCTTGGAATGCATGGTGTATGAAATGAACAACACAGAACTTGTTCCATTTTCCATACTTTAAAAATTACTTTCATGGAATTTGAGCCATAGCAAAAAAGAGCAATATTACAGAAGACCTGTTCTTCATTTGCAAAAAATAAATTTGATCCACAAGGAATGGGAACAACAAACCTGTATAAAACCATAATTGATGGCCTTAATTATAAGTTCTTTATTTTAATAACCTTTTCATAGTGTATATATATTACTGGGAGATCTGTATTTTATCCTGAAGATGTTAGTCATTTTGAGTAAACAGTAGAATTATGATTAACAAGGTAATTAGATATGCAGCAGTGCACTGAATGGTTAACAGGGAGCATGCTACAACAATGACTGATATTCTTATGAAGCAACTCTACTAATATAATTCCATTATAGATATCAACTGTCATATTGTAAAATACAGGTAAGTTTTCTGATATTTTCAAATTTAAATTAAAAATAATTTCAATCACCTCCTTGGTCCTGTGGTAATCAAACTGATGCTCAAAGATGTCAGTTATTATTTACTAGCTATGGTAATTCTAGTAAAAGGCATCCATCATATTGCAAATATTCCTGAAAAATAAATCGATCAATTTCCAACCAGATTATAAGTGTACCAATAAGTGTCAACTATTTTAGCTGGCAATATACACACATTTATCTTTATAACTAATTTACTCCTGATCTAATTACTATTTAATTATTATTACATGCCTGATCTTGTTTTCCTCATGTATATTATACAGGATAAGACATGTTTAATATAACACAAACTAGGCCAGAAACTTCCTGGTAACCCTACTACAGGTTACAACACGACAACACATAGATGATTAATTAGCAATAATTACATATGCAGGCTGAATGATTAATTACTCCCTCCACGGAAATATTGAATGACCTTCAAGCCCTTTAACGCATGTCTCAGGAATACTGATTAACCTTTGCAATTCATGATATCAATCATAAACGTTAACAATGTGTCGACCCGCAGGGATGATATTGTGCATGATGGAGTGTACAAGCTGGGTTGCCAGCAAAAAAACCTAAAAACAAGTGACCCATGGGTCATGACGCTCAGCTGACAAGCATGAGATTATGGCTTAATTTTTACAACTTTTGTCTTATTTAAAATAAAACGATTGTAAATGTTGTTAAAATTTTGGGGACAGCCAGGAAGATTTGTTCGCAGAAAGCATATTATCTGATAGTTCGGAGCAAAATAAAGATACTAGGCCTGACTGAAGAAAGTGTTTGCAGAACACATGCAGTTTGCTGAATATAGATCACCAGGTCCTTATTTAAGGTTTGCAAGGATTTTTTTTTTCAGCTGAGCTATATGGTTACCATTTGTGCCCTGCTTTGGTATCAAATTTTAAATATTTCTGGGGAGGGGGCGGTATTATAAGCCCCATAGCTCGGAGAATACCAGGGTAACAGAGACATAATTTCAGGTTTCCAAGGAGACTTTTCATTGGCATCTCTGGATGTCAAGTAAGAAGATTCCAGGTCTAGTGGTTAGGATTTGTGCCCTGTTAACATATGACTGCATCTTTAATGGTCTCAAAAATAGAGAAAAATAATGCGTAAAATTGATTAAAAAAATCAAGGAATCTTTAGGAAATGCTGAAACACTCCTTGGTCAATATGCATGCAAAAAATCATGGTGATTAATGCATTAGTTGTTCATATATTGGAGCTTTTGTATTAAATTTTTAATGATTCTGGGAGGTTCTGCTGAGCCCCATATAGCTCGGAGGATATGGGTAACAGAGGATGAAGTTCAGGTTTCTGAAGAGAAACTTCCAGGATGTCAAGTTAGAAGATTCTAGGTCCAATATATGTTATGATTTGTGCCAAAGGGCAGCTGTTAACAGACGGCCAGAGGGAGGACAACAATGACCCATTGCTATAGCTCACTCAGCATGACTGAAAGTCAGCTGCGCTAAATAATGGTCTTTAAGGATGAACCGTGAATCAAATTTCATATTCTGTCTGTAAAACATCATTTTAGAGCCATACATCTAACTAAAACCTTTATTAGAATAAAATATTGAACATCAGATCCAGTTCTCTGTATGGAAATATGAAGGATATGCTTTTAAGCAACAAGTTAATTATGGGGACAAAGAAGGGTCCGCCTAACATTCTGCATGGAGTAGCTTAATGCAGTGAAAACCTTGATAGGTTGAATGCAACAGGGGAAAGGGAAACCCATACTGCATAGGGGGATGGGGGAGGGGGTTGATAATAATTTTTTTGTTTTTAAATTTACCAAATTTTCTAATGTACTCCTAAATACTGAATGTAATATATATTGGTACATTAATTTATGTTGGCCCATCAGTTATTGTTGTTAGATTAATATGCTGTGCATCCATGCTCTTCATGTCATCATTCTACTATATTTTCATACAAAATTAAAAGAAAAGAAGATTAAATGTGCAAGCATACAACAAGTTAACAAGAAATGCAAAACTAGATATTATCAACTGCAACAGCCAAAGCCATTAAAGCACTGTCCCCGTGTGATGTTTACATTACAAAGCCACATGACCAGAGGTCCAATTGTGAGCCGCAACATGCGATATTTCAGCCAGTGGGAACATGTATTACATTTTGTGAGCCAAGCCAGTCAGGGTATCTCCTGATAATAAGATATGTGTTGTGTCAGACTGGTGATAAATGCGCTGTGTTTATGTTGACACCTGTGTTCGCGCCTTGTCCAATGTTTTTAACATTTGTTTACATGAGTATAAGCAAAAGGTGTTAGGGCAATATTTTGGCAGGTACAAATTTATATTAAAGGGAAGAAGCTATTTTTTTGTGTTAATTCAACATGCTTTATACGTGACTGGGCCTGTTTAAAGGTTTCCCTGACCTTTCCCTGACTCCCCTAATTATCATAAAAATCCCCAACTTTTTATAAAATTCCCTGACTTTTCCCTGACTTGAAAAAAGTATTTTACCCTCTGACTGCTTGCAAGCCTGACAGGCTGCTGTGTATGAGACATTCTGGAGATGTATTCAAGTATTACATATAGATCTAGGTAATACATGTACATCAGGAACATCATAACATATACCAGTACTTCAATCACTGTGTTTATTTGGAGGAATATTGGAACACTAGTACTGTGATAACTTCCTTTCAACAATACTACAGTTGTGTTTAATCAATGTAGTACATACACACATATATATATATATATATATATATATATATATATATATATATGTCATATGGATTAAATGTTTGTCTCTATAACTTATGTATAATATTAGCCATATATCAAATTAAAACATATCTGTATCAGTTACAAAAACAAACATAAACAAAAAAATTTTTGGACTACAGTTAATTTCTTAAAAGTGTAATACCTACAACACTAGATGATAATTAACATATAAAAAAGAAACAAAATGTCAAAGACAAACATAGCCAGCTTCTGACACGCAGAAAACACATACTGAGATCATGTACCATGATAATAAAGGCAGTGATTTCAGTACCATGACTATTGTTTGGCTGTTTTCATGTCATGAACCTTGGCCTGACATCTCACATTATTTACAATTAACAAAGGAGAGTCCAAAGAAACCTAAGGATATATGTAACACCTGCACGCAAAGATACTATAAACATCACTAAGATAACCTTTCCTGAATCACTTGTAAACAAGTCACTCAACTGGTACACAGGGTTGTCTCTGATTATCCTGACTGGGAGGTGAAGTTACCAGACCTGTTCTTTTTTAATTTCAATTAAGTTTATAGTAACAGCACAAATTTAAGGTCACTGCACTGAACTGTCATATATTGAAACTGGTGATAGATGCCTTGTGAATACATTTTGCTGCCAGGCTAAATACAATGAGATGATTCCTTTAATATTTCACTATAAAACAGTCACAAGCATAATATGTTTACATACTCAGCACTGCACTGCTTATCCTAAAGTAAACTTCACAATATCTGGCAGAATTATTGCATAATTTATGACTCCATCTATATAAAACATTTGCTCCAACTGTGGTGAATCCATATTTACAGTAATCAGGTGATAAAATTATTGTCCTACAGGGTGTTACTAAAACCTGAGTGACCTTTTAAGGGCTTAATATAAGGCTAAACAGACAAAACTGATCAGAGAAAGGGGATAACACATGAGTATACAACATCACAGGGTGACCTTAAATTACAATAAATCTATACAGATCTGCTAGACTATCCAGCCTTCATGAGTTCACTCATGTATTATATACATTCTGACCATATTGACTTTATCAGCAAAGAAATTGTCATATTTAATATATATATAGTTGAGTTCAGTAAATCACAATTTTTGACTACAAATCATGCATGACAACTGAGAGGTGAAGGTTCTGCCCAAACTTGAGTTATCATCCACAAACTACCTTGTGAATGGACAGGCCCTGTGACCTTGACCTTGACCTAGTGACCCCAAAATCAAAAGGAAACTTCTCCTGTTGGAAGGTGTGCCATGTGGAAGACGGAAGGTTTATAATGAAAGTTTGGCTTAAAATGCATCCACAATCTTTTAAAAAAGTGATCTTATGAGATGAAAAATATGACTTTGACCTTTGACCTCATGACCCCAAAATCAAAAGGGTTCTTACATTATTGGTGGGTCCTATATATAAGTCACATTGGAAACCAATATGTCAATCCAAACTTGAGTTATCATCTGGAAACCAACTGCTATTTGCTTGTTTATCTACAAACAATTAATAAACAGGGTACCTGCAGCAATGTTGGTTGCATGGCTGCAGAAGTTGAATGGTCATTAGCTGCAAGATGCACCTTGCAAAACTCTGGTTTGTTTGACTTGCCACCATATGTTGAATGTGTTTGGATTATTTTTACGGGCTCTCCATGTTATAAACACATGGAGATAAACCAAAAAAGTCTATTAAAAAGTCTATTGAAAATCTGCAGTTTAAAACTATTTTATTCACTATACTGACTAGTATAATAAATATACTGATTAACTCTGTCAAGCACAATCTTGTAAAAAATAGGACAAAATAAGTACTGAAAATAATGAAAAAGTAGGGAAAAAAAGAAGGAAGATCTATAACAAAACTTAGACTGAATACATACGTTTCACATTTCCTCATGCTTATTCTTGATGAAAGAACTTGAAATCCACAGAATGATATTTTTGAGAATTATTGACAACTGAACAATTGTTATGTGGTGCTCTGAGTTCATATTCACATTATTGAGGTGACATTGTGCTCAAAATTGCCAGTAATAATTATTTATAATAACACAAGGACAATTTTCATAGTCGTTCACAACATGTTGACACAGCATGTTACATACAAAATAACACAAGGACAATTTTCATAGTCGTTCACAATATGTTGACACAGCATGTTACATACAAAATAACACAAGGACAATTTTCATAGTCGTTCACAACATGTTGACACAGCATGTTACATACAAAATAACACAAGGACAATTTTCATAGTCGTTCACAACATGTTGACACAGCATGTTACATACAAAATAACACAAGGACAATTTTCATAGTCGTTCACAATATGTTGACACAGCATGTTACATACAAAATAACACAAGGACAATTTTCATAGTCGTTCACAACATGTTGACACAGCATGTTACATACAAAATAACACAAGGACAATTTTCATAGTCGTTCACAACATGTTGACACAGCATGTTACATACAAAATAACAAAGAAGAAAAGTAAGAGTAAAGCTGCAATTTGCAAGAAAAAGTTAGGAAAAATAGGACGGAGACTAAAAGTGTGGAAAAGAAATATTGCTTAAAATGATTTTCTGTAATGTGATTTCCTGCTGAAACTTAACATAAAATATCATCTCACATTGCTAAAAAAAATTATTGTCTCACCTTCACTGAGTTGCAAAATAATCCATAAATAATGTCCATCTTTGAGAACTTTTCATGAACCAATCTCATAAAACTGGTATACCGGTACTCCAGGTATTAAGCTGAATCAGATCCGAAAAATGCAATTTGTGTTACCATCAGACCAGTCGGTATGATGATAGAACCACATATGCTATCGTGGACAGAAATCTGATGTCAGCCAGAAGCCAATCAGCTGAATCCCTGCATAGCAGAAAAGTCCAAGATGTAAATAAAGATCAACAAAAAAGTGGCACAGACTGAATAATAAATTAGGTCCTAATTTGTTGATAAGTGTTGCAAATACAAATGCACTGTTCATTGAATGTTGTGCTTGCAAACAGTATTATACTGTTCTAAATTTGACCACAGAAATAAACAGAGCAAGCTCAGTAAATCTTCGTCTGTTCAAGAAAATAGCTCCTGAACACTAACGCCACAGTAGTGAAACTAATTCCTTACTGTCAAGTGTAGCTACAGTGAATCCGGTGAACTTTTTGTAAAATTCAGCCACTGAAGACATCCACAGAGGCGTTCATGTAGCACCATAGCATCATCTGCATGTGTTCAATGTTGTACATATAATGAAAGAGTACATCAAACAGTAATAAATTAATGTCTGTTCATGCACAGAGCTTAATTTAAATCCCCATTAGTTAATTTTATTGGTACTTATTCATTACTTCGATGTCAAGCTTCACACTGTCCAAATTGTTGGTCCAGGTTGTTGTGCAAAGCATCTACGGTAAACTCCAGCCTGTCTTGTTCATTTGCTGTAAGAGCAGCCATGGAAGCTTTGGTATTCAGAACACATGGAATGTAAAGTAGCCTTGATTTCTCATGTATGCCATTCAGTGACCTCCACAGGGTCAACGCAGACAGGATTTGTAACGATCTGTTCATTATCAGTATACGCCTTCACCTGATCCACTCCAGAAGATATCACCACCGCAGTAGTAATACTCCTGATGGTGCCCCGCTCTGATCAATAAATCACTCACTGACTCCCCCAGGAGTCACATTACAATTAAAGCAATATCTCAAATTCCTGAAGCTCCCAAATTTTGTGGGACTTTAAGAGGAAATTCCACATCCCAAATATGGATATACCATGTATATTTTTATCATTTTCTTTTAAATAAATCCTTCTTGTTCTAATACTGTCTAAACATTCAGTAAATATGTATATCTAATAGAGAAATATGTGTATGTGGGCAAATCCAAATTAACTGAAACAGCCTCTTAATTAATGGTTGGCCTCCAGCAGGGAAAACTGGAGACAATTTATAATTGAAAAATGGATAATTATGTGATTTCACTACAATTAGGAACTATAGAATCAATTGAAAATCATTTGGAATTCTAAATTCAATCATTCATAATTAACGGAACTCTAAAATTTAACCTGTTTAATTAATTTCCATGGACATAAGAGAACCATGGTAACATTGTTTCCCTCTGAACATGGTGTGGCTCTTCTATTAACTGTGTGACACGTACCACTGGTAACATTGGTTCCATCGAAATATGGGGGGTTTGTACTTGTAATGGCACAGCATATATCTTTTGCATGGCACTTTCCTCACACTTTTAATTAATTCATCTTCACACATGGTATTCAAGTGTTTCTGACCTTGTATATATATACCCAACACAGGGTGGCACTTCCACTAACTGTGTTATTCATTTTCCTGATACTTTCCTTCCCAACTTTTTTTCTGATTCAGTTTTACACAGTGTATTCAAGTATTTCCGATCTGCTATATACTGGCCATGGTATATGAATGAGTGTATAGTTGACGACAACTTTAAGGGTAAATACCATTAATCACTTTTAAGATTATCTCAGAAACGTGGTTTTGGTAACATTTGGGACACTCTTACAAGTGCTCCAAAAATGGAAGCAATTAAGGAGTGTAATTTGGCTTGACATTAGCCACAAATTGTACCATCATTTGTTATCTTTATGCTACACAAGAAATATAAGCCCAAACACAAACCAAAATTCAGAAAACAATTTGAGGTTAATTTGACCAGTAAATGCATTAATTATAGTGACGGGAAAAGACATCTGGCGGCAAACATAGAAACTACTCTGACACCAGGCCTCTGAACAAGACAGGCATCTAATTAAGCCGTTGTTGATTTTTCTGAGACATCCTTTTTAATTGCCTCAGCGACTAAGAAAGGCAGGTGACTATTTAAGGCCTGGTATCTGATCTAGGAAATATGGTAGGGTAAAATGGTTCTTATTTTCAAGTTTCCTTAATTGTGTGTGCCTTTTTTTCAGATTCATAGCTAAGTCTCTAAAATAAATACTTCAATTATTTCTCTTCCATCATTTATTGCTGGATCTGAACTAATACAGACTTTGTCCTACAAAAGTACATTTATTGTTTTTCATATATAAATGGATAAGGATATACAACCATCAGAGAGGGGTTATAAGAACTTTTTCTAACAGATATTGATCACCTAGAGTTAATTAAAATGTGCTCAGAGTAATCCAGAATTCATATTAATTCTATAAAAAATGGTTGTGATCGAATTGCTGACTTTATGGGGCCCAGAAGTTCATCCCTCAGGGATACATCTTTACCATATATATTATTGCTTAGATGAGGCCATAATTAATAATA
This sequence comes from Sipunculus nudus, assembly GCA_026874595.1. NCBI lineage: Eukaryota > Metazoa > Annelida > Sipuncula > Golfingiida > Sipunculidae > Sipunculus > Sipunculus nudus. The sequence continues at coordinate 82,014,991 of CM049312.1, read as the reverse complement.
CTGAATCAATCTTCCAGCCAGAACTGACAAACTGAGGCAGCTAGGTATCATAAAAATATAGCAGATACAAAAAGTAAACCCTGTAGATCCATCTGAGTTAATTATTCATTGAAGGAATGTCCAGACACAGATAGAACAGAACATGCACTAAGGGCAGGGTACCAAAAGCATTCGATACTTCACTGATAAAGAATATCTATCATTACAACATGTGGGCCCTACTAGGCTGACACCCAGGTCTATCTTGATCTTATAACCATACATGTTACAAAAATATACTGGTAGGAACTTTTTTCAGTTTTTTTTTTTTGGTGGAGGTAACCACCTCCATTTAATGATGCTTGCTTAATTAAGATTTATGTTCAGGTGCAGAAATATACATTCAAGGTTTCAGACTTGGTGAACCACTCATGTGCTTCCTGGGTGTTTGTTATCCCCATTGCTGGTTCACAATACTGAAGAACCCCCTCAAAGGTGAACTTGTTTGTGATGGTAACATGGCTGTTGTCTTGTTTTCCCATTAAGCCTGCAGAGCACTAACCCTGATGAGGTTTACCGTGAAAAGTCTTGATCGTCTCCAACGGCTGAGATCTGAACTAAGTCTAACAGCTTTGAGCCCAGTGCCCTGTATACCCCTAGGTCATGGAAGTCATTTATAAGCAGGATATAGTCAAGTTAATAATGCGCTATAAATTTAGGAGCAGAATGTCCTTGTGCATGATTCTTGCACAGAAGAGATAATGCAAGACAAATATTTAGTTAAAATCCACCAACACAGCCTGAAATGTGTTTAGAATTTTAGTTAATAATGAGCCAAATCTAGAAGTATATTGCCAGTCCTCGGGTAAACACCTACTTAATGAAGGAGATGGACAGTTGCTGTGGCTACTATATAAGCTTTGGTCTGTCTTGTACATGGACCTACATATGTTATTGTTAAAATAGGAATTCTGATTGTGATACATATTATATCACCATTGAAAAAGAATATAAAACAAGGGACCTATGGGTCACGACGCTCAGCTGTTATTTATGATAAAAAATATTATTTAGAAATGAGGCACATGCTGGTTTTGTGTGGTAATAAATATAAGCTGTATTATGAGTTGTTGTTGTTTAGCTTATGAATGATTTTGATAGTACCTTTGGAGACAGGGAAGAGGATTGATTTCATTTATTTTATTAACAATTGGAGTACTATTGTCACACAGATTTTGACTTGGCCATATAACTTATAAGCAGAACATATAATAAAAGAGTTTAACTATTTATTAAAAAAAATTACAAATATTGTCCCAAATATAATTTTTATTAAAAATAATAAGAGAATCATATGATTTTTTAAAATGAAATATAACTGATATGATTATTAAAATAATATTAAAGAATATATTCATGAATGCATTCATGAATACATTTTGAAAGTATTTGCACAAGTATACATATACTTTCATTTTTACCTGAATTCCCATTCTTTATGCAAGAAATTTTATAATGGAGTACATAATCATATTCGTATTTAAATACAATTACAAAGTATTCGCACCATGTCTGGTATTTATTCAATTTTCACCAAACAATGATGTTGAGAATCCAGAATATACAAAATTCACACATTTAAATAATGATCATAAGTACCTGGTTTTATGGCTTTTATTTATATTAAAAAATAACTGTGAAATATTCATTTTGGACTAATTTCACATCAATGTACACACTAGACACAGTAGGAATCTAGATTAATATTATCAACTGCATCTTTGTCTATCATTAATTTCCTTCATATGATCCCTAATGATTAGTAATGAATAATATGATTTACTTCTTTTTCATTAAAATTGAACTGAAAAATGCCATAGGTGACTGCATGGTGTTATTTGGAATATGTGACATTCTACCCATCGATACAAGATTCTTATATCATCAGTAACTGCAAGTTAATTTCCTGTTATTATAAACTAACAAATTCCTTTTCTATTTTTCTTTAATTTGTTATTAAAAACCAATAAAAATTTATTAATTTGTTGTTTATTGTTATGTTGTTGGTTAAAACTACTAGATGAGTTGGGTTGGACACCTGGATCAACTGTGGCTGGCCATAAGCTGCCTGGATTCCTGTATGCCTCGCCTCAAGCGTGCATAATTTGATGAAAGGTCAACAAGGTCAACATACAGGTGACTCAAGAGGGGCTGGAGAGAGCCAAAGTCTGACAGGGTCTCATAAAAAACATTAATAAAAGCTACAATTTTTGGCCAATTTCTTTCAGCTTTCTAAACTAAAAAGCTGAAATCCTTATGTGTGCATGATATGAAAATTATATCAACAGTGCTCACGGGAAACAAACGTGCCATGGTCACAGTTGGGCAAAATTTAAGGTACTTATTTTATATTTATACTAATAACTTATAAAATTTGAAAAATTCAGAACTAATTTTGGGTATTCAATTGAATCTTGATTAAATAATGTTACATCCCTGACAAAAAAAATCTATAGCAATGCCCTTGTTAAGGGAGTAAATATATTTCTTGATTTTTTACAAAGTGCATTATGTTTGGGCCCATAACTTAAAACAATTACGCAATACTGACATCATTCTGGGATGTGCATAGAGAATGAAAAATATGTATATTGTTTATGATTAAAGTCAGATCAGTTGTTTTGATATTAGGCAGTCTTGAAGTGTAACAATGAGTTTTTAATGGAAAAATGAAGTTTTTAATTAATATCTCGAAGGTATTAAGTCCTAGTGACCAAATTCTTGGCATGGTAGGGGATTTTGGAGACATCTAACTGTATGCTGTATTTAAGGAACTTAGAGCTGAAGCTGGGGAGCTGAGCTTTTGCAAACTGCATAACACTAGCTTGATGTAAACAATATGTTACAAGGTGCTTGAAAACTTGATTAAAATCTACAGTTTTTGATCAACTGGTTTCAAATTTTTGGTGTTAACAGTTGAAATGCTGACAAAAACATGCTGTGAAAATTAAATCCACAGTACTTACATGAAAAAAACGTGCCATGGTCAAAGTTGGGCAAAATTTAAGGTACCAATTTTTTATTTTTATTAATATTTTAAATAATTTAAAAGATTTTCATCTAATTTTGGGTATACAATTTAATTTTGATTAATTAAAGTTATATTACAGGAAAAAAGGTCCACAGCTTTAACATTTTTTGTGTTAAGTGATCAAATATCTTTCCTTATTTTTTTCAAAATGCATTATGTTTGGGCCCAGAACTTTTTTGAATTAAATAATACAGACATAATTTCTGGCATGTACATAGGAACTATATAGAGGAATATTTATGATAAATATGAGGAAAAACAGATGAGTGGTTTTGATATTAGGCAGTCCTAAAGTGTGAAAATAGGTTTTTTATAAAAAATTGAGGTTTTTCCTTAATTTCTCAAAGGAACGAAGTTGCAAAGACCCAGTTTTCGGCTTGGTAGGAGATCTTGGGGACATCTAACATTATGCCGAATTTTGGATTCCTAGGTCTTACGGTTTCAAAACGTGCCACATCTACGGACGGACGGACGGACGAACGGACGGACGGACGGACAGACGGACGGAAGACGGACAATGGACCACGACTATAGCTCAGATGACTTATAGTCAGCTGAGCTAAAAATGGACAATGGACATCAACCACATGAACATTTTTGGGCCTCAGAGAGATAATAAAACTCCATCTCCAAGGCAGGTGCATCCTCCATTATTTGCACATGTGCCTCAGCCTGTGCTTGTTGTAGTACCCTGTATCAGTAGGTGTATTCGATTAGCAATTTTCATGAAGTAAATTTAATCCCTGCCTGTAACCTGAGCAGTCACCAAAATGTGCTGCACAGAATAGTACCAATCAAATGCCTTTGTGCTGCACAGAAATGCAACCCCACACATATATATATATATATATATATATATATATATATATATATATATATATATATCTCTTTACAGACATACAACGGTCACAAATAAAAAAGTTTGAAGGCATATTTGGTGTTTAGTTAATCAATCATTTACTTTAGACTGCAAAAGTGCTTAAGATCTCATTTTGTATATATAGCTTAACTGACACAAATATTAAAACATTAGCGCTGAAGTTTTTCTGCCTGTGTGAGCTGTAGACCACGCTTGTGCACTCAATACCTTTTGGTAATCATGCATGCATGGCCTGAGAAAGCTTTTGAATTTTGTAAAAATGCTGTGACATATTTTGAAGTTTTTTAATAAATGATTAAATTGCGATAATTTCTTTAAATTTCACGTCATAAAATAATAAAAAAAAATATGGATTCTTGAACGCTGTTCAACACATTCAATGCTATTGTACATGAGTGACCTATTGTAAGGCCTGATTTGGGTCATGTGATTATTTCATGCAACTTATCACCGTGACATCCTAAAATTAGTACAGTGCTTCACAGAGATATGCTTCCCCTGCCAATCAAACACAAAATGTGCTACACAAACTGACTGTGCTTCACAAATAGGCCCAATCAAATACGGCTATACTAGTGTATGTCACATACTGTTATATGCATGTTTTATTGGACTGTACTGTGCATGTCAGTCACTGATATTTACTGCATGAGCTGTACACGTCAATGGGACCATGTTCATGGGAGTGCTCATGTATGATTTAATATATATTATTTTTGCCACAGCAACTGTCAGGCTCACAAAGATGAATTGTGTGAAACCTGTTATTACTTTTTAATGACTGGGAGCATTTTCAAGCTGAAAGAGTTAGGCACTTAATATGCAGACATGTAGCTGCAAGCTGAACTGTTTAGTTTCTAAAGATACTTGAATGTTAATTGATTTCATGACTTGTTTATATGGTTATCAAGGTTACCTGCATGCACATGCAAGCCCTCAAGGAGTTACCATAAACAATATTATTATATACATATTTATATTTATACATATAATTTATACATATAAATTATCATGGTTTTATTCACAGATATCCAGGGAACTTAATTTTTTAAAAGAAAAATGTGAAATGAGTGCACTATGCTCTATGAATTTGTCTGTGCCTGCCAGGTAGCCTATGAGTAAACATTAATGTATTTAATTTATTTAGATGGACTAATAAATATAAGGCATTAAAGATGACAAATCATAATTGTTAAACTGTGTTTCATATACTAATACATCTCTAGTTGTTGAATTGATAAGCTGCACATATAGTTATCATATATGACACTGAGTTCTGTTTAGAATTCACTGATCATTTTCCCATAAATCAGATTGAAAACAGCAGTAGTACATTAAGGGCCTTCAAGTTTTCAGTCTAATAAAAGGATATATCAAATCATATCAGTCAAATGATTAATTTTAGATTTTTTTGTTCTCAATTAGACAAGAAAAACTCATGTAAATGAGGAAAACAGTAACATAAAAAATAAGCTATATATACAAAATAATATAGATAAATCTGCACATTAAGGGAACATGCAATATCAACAACTCATTTTACAGATTAAAACATGGCAATAAATAAAAGAAGGTTCTGTTCTTAAGCTGTGACAATACTGATGATGAATTTGTTTAGCTCCAATAAAAGAATATAACACATATATCTGTTAATAACTGCTGAACTTAATTGATAGTCACAAGAAATGCACTGTTAATTTATTCTATATCAAAACAAGGTTGATTATATTCTATACTTTCTTTAGGTTTAATTAAAAAATAAATCTTAATTAAAAAAGTAACAAATATATAAAATACATGAGTTCAATGGTCACCCAGAAAAAAATTGAACAAAAGCGCCACAAATGATGCATAATTATAAATATGCCTGTTACATATTTTGTGACCTTGTGCCTCATTAAATATTGTGAATTTGCTGAGATTGTTACTCAGGTGAGAATCTGTATTCAGGTTTATACTCATCATAAGTTATATGAAAATCTATCAGATTTTTGGTAAGTCTTGGTGCTGCTGGTGCTACCAATTAAGCGTGGGAACCTCTGACCTCATTAAATATTCATGAATTTTGCTGAGATTTAATTGAGGTGAGAAACTCTACTGGTTAATATGTAAAATGAATTTCATGAAAATCCATAGGATTGGTAAGTCACCACGGTGCCTCTCAAGTGCGGTGACCTCTGACCCCATTACATATGCATGGATTTAGCTGGAAATCGAACTTAGGTGAGATATTTTATTAATTAACATTTCTATTGAGTTTGATCTGCATCCATCATATTCCTCGAAGTTATCATGGCCACGCCATAAAGTAGCCTAGTGACCTCTGGCCTTATTAATTATGCGTGGATTTTGCCTATAATCAAACTCAGGTGAGATAATCTATTGGTGAGTACTTACAGTTAGTTTCATGAAAATTTTAATCTATCAAATCTCTGGTAAAGTTATTGTGGCAACACTTAAGTTAAAAGGACGGACGGTGGGTATGCCATAATACATCCTGTCAATTATTAGATTGGTATAAAATAAAAAAGTAACAAAACTATGTTAAAAATCAAATGTTAATTTCATAATGATATTTTAAAACATGAAATCAGAAGATAAACAGGCACAAAATTGTAAAGATATAGCTAAGTAACAAAGAAAGAAAAATCAAAGTTAATTTGTTTGAAAGCTAGAATACGGGTAGTCGACAAGCGACTACATGTATCCGCCAAAATCAGAGTGGAATGGGTGACGTGAGGCATGGATTGAGTGGCAAGGGGAAATAGAGTGAGGTGTGTTGCATATTAGCATGGATGTCTGCAGCCTATGTGTATGTAGGTTGTGCCACCTACCACAAAATCGAGAAAGCTGTCCAATTTATTTACATATGCAAAATTTAAGGCAGATAAGTCAAACCACTACTTGTATGTGAGTGATTTTATCTAACAGCAGACAATCAGAAGGATGCTGTGCAAAAAATGTGGCAGGTGGCACCACCAATCTTGTGTATGATTAAGAGCTATGTGAGATCTATACACATGGAATATTTCAGGGGGATATGTCCAACCAGTCCTGAGATTTAAGCCTGAATGTCTGCAATGTTAACATAAATGTAGGTGGCACCACCTGCCAAAAAAATCGAGAAAGCTATCCAAGATGTATAAACATGCAAAATTTTAGGCAGATAAATCAAACGACTACTGAGGTATGAGACATTTAAGCCCACGGCAGACAAACGGACAGATGGTGTGCAAAAATGGTTGCAAGTGGCCCCTCCAGTTTTGTGGATGATAAAAATTAAGCTATGTGAGATCTACACATGCAAAATTTTGGCCAAATCGGTCAAACAGTTCCTGAGATAAGAGCTTGGATGTCTGCAGCATAAACTAGAATGTAGATGGTGTCACCTGTCATAAAATCAAGAAAGCTGTCCAGGATGTATAAACCAGCAAAATTTTACGCAGATATGTCAAACCACTGCAGAGGTATGTGTGATTTTATCCAACAGCAGACAAACAAATGGACGCTGTGCAAAAATGGTTGCAGGTGGTGCCACCAGTTTTGCATATGGTAAAGAGCTATGTGAGATCTATACACATGCAATTTTTAGGAAGATAAGTCCAACCAGTCCGGAGATATAAGCATGGATGTCTGCAGTGTGAACATGAATGTAGGTGGTGCCACCTGTCATAAAATCAAGAAAGCTATCTAGGATGTATACACATGCCAAATTTCAGGTTAATTAGTCTAACCACTGCAGAGATATGAGTGATTTTAACCCAAGGCAGACGAACAGATGGACACTGTGCAAACATGGTTGCAGGTGGCACCACCATTTTTGTGTATGTTATAAAGCTATCCAAGGGCTACTTTTGTACAATTTTTTTTTCCTGATGGGTAAAACGGTTTCTGAGATATGTAGGTTTATGTGTGGAAACAGACGCACAAATGGACACTGGGCAGGGAAGGAAAGGTCAGAGGGTTAGGCACCAGTTCACATGTGACCCAATAATTGGTTTAAGTTTTGGAAAAATCAGTCCAGTAGTCTCAGAGAAGTTCTCTGGAAACGAGTGCGGCGGCGGTGGAACCTGGTCAAAAACATAGTATTTGCAAAACTTTGTTTTGGCGGATACAATCAAATTTTCAAAACTAAAAATTACTTATGATAATTTAACCAGAAAGAAAACTTTACACCTAGAGAAGAAAAATATTGCAAACTGAATTGGAAATAAACAAACTACTTACCAAAGGCTGCACAAGAGCTAGTCCTAGCATGTTTAAACGGCAGGTTTCATTAATAAACAATTACACCTAATGGAAATGTACACCTGTGTGACTGAATATATGTCAGTAACTAGAAATTCCAGACAGAAAAATGTAATATATTTATGCAGTGCAAGGTAAAACTAATGGCTCTTCGCAGTAGTAACCAAATAATGTCACTAACAAGCCATGCATAAATAACTATTTTACTTATCAGGACACAAGATATACAGCTGGTAAAAATGAAAGCGACTTTCTGATAGTGAGGAGTCTCTTAAGGGTGCCAGGTACACATGAATAATTCAAATGAATGATAACAGGTACTAATGTTACAAGACCTTGGGGGTCACTTACGAGATGGCACAAGGCAGGTGTAGCCATGGCAACATAAATGTCAAACGTGTGTGGCAAGTTTTTAGCCTCACAGGTGATAAAGGTCACAGCATTAAATCATTTTCCACGAGATGCCAATACTTCACGACAAAGGATGTACGCTACTCTATAAGCTAAATGATGCTTACAGTACAGAGTAACAATTTTTAATCCAGCCGAGCATACAGACAAAACTTTGTTTACAAAACTTTTGTAATGTACCTAGATACATATCACACGGGATTTCTTGAAGAAAGGAAACTTTGAATGTCTCTGTATATATTATGTGGCAAATATTAAAAGGATCGAGACCACAGTTTGTTGAAAATAAAATATATTATTTTTAAGTTTATGAGGAGAAAATTACCTGCATAAACTTAACTATCATTTCAACAGGTTTATAAAAGTAATACCTACAAGCTTAAACAAATTTTTTTTATAAATAAGCTGGTTGCCATTTAATCAATTTCATCGATGATTGTCCCTGCTGATAGTCATAATAGATCAAACTGATTGCATTCATGAATAATCAGTCATAAAGGTTATTTAGCACATCCAAAGAAGTCATATTATCCTGATAAAATGTGCTTTAATTCTACCAGAGAGGTTAAGAAAGATGGGGCACAAAACAGCGATCAGCATTAAATGTACTTAATTAACCTTAATGTGCAACAAATAAGTGACAACAACCTGGCCATTGCCTTGAAAATGTTAGACTGAATTCACTTGGTCAATATTTTAGATATAATTCTATACAGTATATTCACAGTAATATAAATGTTACATAGAATAATCAATTAATATTCAACAATTGGTCATTTTTTTCTTTTGATCATACAATATGATTTTAACCATTGATTTCCACCATTATTATAAATAATGCTGAATGAATAAACATATATATATATATTATTTTATGTTATATGTAATTTATTAAAGTTATTTATTTGTAAATCGATCAGCATAATTTAAGCATGCCTCTACAATACAGAATAATGGATAAGGACCTGTTGGTTCAGCACAGCATGACAAATGCAAGTATCATGTAGTTCACATATATAGACCAGAGTGACCTATTTTTTTATCAAGGGAATTTTGTCAAGACACTCAAACTCAAAGTAATTTTTGATCATCAACATGCAGTTAATACCACTGAGATACCCACTGCCTAAAAAAGGACTTAGTGAAAAGATTCAACATACATATGACTATATAAATGGATAAAATTTTATTACTGTTTGACTGTAAGTCAGCTCGATTTGAAAGAGAAACCAGCCACAAGTATAATTTATGAGGAATTAAACCTCGACTCAAAAAAGTTAATGACAGAGCTGTCAGATTTGCTAGCCCCTTCATTAGGTAGTCAAAGCCAACTGATCGTGGCAGACTTTTTCAGTATGCTGTCCTGTAGTGACTTTATTAAGGACTGGTAACCCAGAAACGACCCAGATTTTGTTTCTCCAGTAAAACCCTCCAGAGACTGCTTTATCAACAAACTATGACAGCCCTGATTCCTAACAAATCACTGATAAAATACAGCAGACTTCATTCAGTTTAATCCAGCGTCTAGCTTAATGCATAAAGCCAGCCATCCACCTACCTTTCATATATTATTTATGTTACTTAAGGCTTACTCAGTCTCTGAGTACATAATAATAAACTGTAGGTAAAACCTTTTAAGAAAATGATCTTCTAATTATCTGTGACAGATGGAGGTTGTTTATCTAAAAGCTGTTTGTAAACATGGTATATATGTCCCTATGTTGATAAACAGAACAAGGGACCCATGGGTCACGGCACTCAGCTGTTATATAAGATAAAAAATATGATTTGGGAAAGAGGCACATACTTGTTTTGTGTGGTAATAAATATAAGCTTTATTATGAGTTGTTGGTGTTTAGCTTATGTATGATTTTGTTGTATCTTTGGAGATGGGGAAGAGGATTGATTTCATTTATTTTATTAACAAATGGAGTGCTAATCTGTCACACAGATTTTGACTTGGCCATATAACTTATAAGCAGCACATATAATAAAAGAGTTTAACTATTTATTAAAATTTAATAACAAATATTGTGCCAATATAATTTTTATTTAAAAAAAAATAATAAGAAAATCATATGATTTTTTAAAATAAAATATAACTGAAATGATTATTAAAATAATATTATAGAATATATTCATGAATGCATTCATGAATACATTTTGAAAGTATCTGCACTGGTATTCAAATACTTTCATTTTTACCTGAATTCTCATTCTTATGCAATAAAATTTTTTAATGCAGTACATATTTATATTCGTATTCAAATACATTTGCAAAGCATTCACACCATGTCTAGTATTTATTCAGTTTTAGCCAAACAATGATGTTGAGAATCCAGAATATGCAAAATTCACAAATTTAAATAATGATCATAAGTACCTGGTTTTATGGTTTTTATTTATGTTAAAAAAAATAAATGTAATATACTCACTTTGGACTTCTTTCACATCAATCTACACACTAGACACAGTAGGAATCTAGATCAATATTATCAACTGCATCTTTGTCTATCATTAATTTCCTTCATATGATCCCTAGTGATTAGTAATGAATAATATGATTTATTTTTTATCATTAAATTTCACTGAAAAATACCATAGGTGACTGCATGGTGTTATTTGGAAAAACACTGACACTGACATTCTATCCATCCATACAAGATTTTTACATCATCAGTTACTGCAAGTTAATTTTCTGTTACTCATCAACTAACAAATTCCTTTTCTATAAATTTTTCTTTAATTTGTTATAAATAAAACCAATACAAAATTATTAATTTATTGTTTATTGTTATGTTGTTTTTCAAAACAACTACTAGATGAGTTGGGTTGGACACCTGGATCAACTGTGGCTGGGCATTAGCTGCCTGCTGCCCCAGTGTATGCTTCGCTCAAGCATGCATAATCTGATGAAAGGTCAACAAGGTCAACATACAGGTGACTGAAGAGGGGCTGGATTAAGCCTGGGTCTGACATGGTCTCATAAAAACATTAATAAAAGCTACAATATTTGGCCAATTTCTTTCAGCTTTCTAAACTACAAAGATGAAATCCTTATGTGTGCATAATATGAAAATTATATCAACAGTGCTCTCAGGAAACAAACGTGCCATGGTCAAAGTTGGGCAAAATTTAAGGTTCTAATTTTATATTTATACTAATAACTTATAAAATTTGAAAAATTGAGAACTAATTTTTGGAATTCAATTGAATCTTGATTAAATAATGTTACATCCCTGACAAAAAATCTCAAGCTTCAGCAATCCTCTTGTTAAGGGAGTAAATATATTTCTTGATTTTTTTAAAAGTGCATTATGTTTGGGCCCATAACTTAAAACAATTACGCAATACTGACATCATTTCTGGCATGTGCATAGCGAATGTATAGAAAAATATGTATATTATATATGATCAGAGTCAGGTCAGTGGTTTTGATATTAGGCAGTCTTAAAGTGTAAACAATGGGTTTTTAATGGAAAAATGAAGTTTTTCATTAATATTTCCATGGAATTAAGTCCTAGTGATCAAATTCTTGGCAGATTTGGCAGGGGATTTTGGAGACATCTAACTGTATGCTATATTTAAGGAACTTAGAGCTGAAGCTGGGGAGCTGAGCTCTAGCAAACTGCAAAACACTAGCTTGATGTAAACTTGATGTGACATAGTGCTTGAAAACTTGAATAAAATCTAGTTTTTGATCAACTGGTTTCAAATTTTTGGTTTTAACAGACAAAATGCTAACAAAAACATGCTGTGAAAATTAAATCCACAGTACTTATAGGAAAAAAACGTGCCATGGTCAAACTTGGGCAAAATTTAAGGTACCAATTTTATATTTTTGCCAATATTTAAAAAAATTTAACAGATTTTGATCTAATTTTTGGTATACAATTAAATTTTGATCAATTAAAGTTGTATTACTGAAAAAAAGTCCCTACCTTAAGTGACCAAATATCTTTCCTGATTTTTTTACAAAGTCCATTATGTTTGGGCCAATAACTTTTTAAAATTAAATAATACTGACTTAATTTCTGGCATGTACATAGTAACTATATAGAGGAATATTTATGGTAAATATGAAGAAAACCAGATGAGTGCATGGTTTTGATATTAGGCAGTCCTGAAGCGTGAAAATACATTTCTAATAAAAAATTGAGGTTTTTCCTTAATATCTCTAAGGAATGAAGTCCTATTGACCCAATTTTCGGCATGGTAGGAGATTTTGGGGACATCTTACCGTATGGTGAATTTCAGATTCATAGGTCCAATGGTGTCGAAACGTGCCAGTCTTACGGACGGACATCCGGACTGACGGACAGACCGACAGACTGACAGGCGGACGGACAGACAGACAGACAGACGGACGATGGACAATGGACCACGACTATAGCTCAGATGACTTATAGTCAGCTGAGCTAAAAATCATGTTACCTAAGGTGAGAGTTGTAACTAGTTGCAAAAAAGCCTTCTGCATACTCCAATACTCCTTTGTCTTGCCACCAGCTGTTCTTGTTGAATGCATTTGGATTATTTTGGTGGGCCCCCCACCTGTTATAAACATGTGGCTACAAAAAAAACAGCCTTTCTGTGGTGGGATCAGCATTTTATTGGCAATATTGATAAAAAGCTTCAAGGGATTATTTTTAGTTAATAGACGTCTGATTTTAAAATAAACCCCTTTAATGGACCAGCATTGTAACTTGTGCCAATCATTGATTAGCACATGTTTTATTGATGAAAAACTGCCCACGGAGCTTCCTGGTCAGTTAATCTACAAAGCCATGGTTATTGTTATACACAACAGACAGGAAGATCTGGTTCATCAAGCGATATCTTCTGTATTATAATGTACAGGCTGCTCAAACAATGTTTGATCTTTTTCAACATATCAACCTCATCTCTAAAACAGTGGGCTTTATACTGCAGCAATGTGTGTTAAACCATCAGATCGTAATCTCTGTTATATAATACAGTGTGTTTAGCTTGTTTGAATGATATTATCAGTATGTGATAATCTGTGAGTATAAGATTGTTATAATATATATAAAATATGATAACATATGATTTATTTTTATAGGAGTAAATCCCTTTATAATGTAACCCCCCCCCCCCCAACTGCAAAATCCCCAGCCTGCATAAAAATAACAAGGGACCCATGGGTCAATCACTGTGCTCAACTGAAGTTGACCTTGAAGCTAAAGATCTAAAACTAGAATATGGGTAGTCGACAAGTGACTACAAGTATCCGCTGAAATCAGAGTGGGATGGGTGAAGTGAGGCATGGATTGAGTGGTGAGGGGAAATAGACAGAATGTCTTGCATATAACCATGGATGACGCGAAACCAGAGTGGGACGGGTGAAGTGAGGCATGGATTGAGTGGTGAGGGGAAATAGAGAAAGGTGTGTTGCATATAAGTATGGACGTCTGCAGCAGAAATGTGTATGTAGGTGGCACCACCTGCCACAAAATCCAGAAACAGGCAAAATTTTAGGCAGATAAGTCAAACCACTGCCGAGATATGAGTGATTTTATCTCACGGCAGACAAACAGACAGACGCTGTGCAAAAATGGTTGCAGGTGGTGCCACCATTTCTGCATATGATAATAAGCTATGTGAGATCTATAGACATGCAAAATTTCAGGAGGATACATCAAACCAGTCCTGAGATATAATTAATTCTGGATGTCTGCAGCCTGAACATGAACGTATAGGTGATGCCACCTGTCATAAAATCCAGAAAGCTATCCAGGATGAATACAAGTGCAAAATTTCAGGTGGATAAGTCCATTCACTGCAGATATATCAGTGATTTTATCCCAAGGCAGATGAACAGATGGACGCTGTCCAAAAATGGTTGCAGGTGGCGCCACCATTTTTGACCAAGGGCTACATTTGTGCAAAATTTTTTTTTCTGATTGGTCATGAATTATTGAGTCTGGAGATATGTGGGTTAATGTGTCAAAACACATGCACAGATGGACGCACTGGTGAGGAGAAAGGTAAGAGGTCAACGCAAAACTACTTGGCACCAGTTCAAATGTGACCTGATAATCATGTAAAGTTTCAGAAAAAATCTGTCCAGTGGTCTCAGAGTTCTATTCCAGAAATGAACGCGGTGGCGGCAGTGCAGCAGAACCTGGTCAAAAACATAGTATCCGCAAAACTTTATTTTGGCGGATACAATAAAATCAAATGAAGATAAAGCCTGAGAGGAAGAAGTAATATAGGCCATGGTTTGTTTATATGATCGGTTTGTATTGATGATCAAGAAATTGTTGCATATAATATTTTGTGACCTGGCCATGTGTTTGCTAATGTTGAAACTGAAGAAGTTTGTGAACAATATACAATCTGTACTAGCTATTACCATGATCATTGGTTGGTTTTATGATAAACTGTTGATAGTTCAGCAGTTTACACATTTGTTCAATTATATCTATTATAATATATTATCAAATATGTATTATTATTTTAAAAATGTCTACGGTTGCTATATAACTAACATCCCAAGTCCATAGGTGCAAGGACTTGGTGGTGCATGTGTGTGTTTGTGTGGGGGGGGGGGTAGCGGGGGGGGGGGGAACAATTGGAGTTAAAACATCTCTTTATATACATACAGGATAATTAATATTTAAATAGTGCTTACAGAATAAAAAAAGTGACCCATGGGTCATAATGCTCAGCTGCCACATCATGGGCATAGATTCACAACTTCCAGTCAAATTTTTGAAGAACCTATTTGCCAATTTTGTTGAAACTTTCTACGATGAAAGAAATATATCACATATGTCTGGTTAAAACACAGTGATTTGATGGTCTGAGGCAAAATGTATGGCTGTTGAGCTATCAGGAACTTATCCCATAGCTTGCTTGATCTACCTGTCAGTCTCAAAAAGAATACCACACTGGCAAAATATAAGATCAATATATACAGCAAAAAATCAAAGTAATCCAAGCAAGAATGATTGAGAAATGGGTGCTTCTGTATGAATTTTTATTCAATACAAACCAACTGTACTGAACTTTCAAAAATGATGGTCATATTTTTTAAGAAATCTTTGACCCAATCCTTTGCAAGATTACATTAATAATAATTATGTCCCACTGCATTCACTTTAACAGTTTTTGAGAAAATATATTCAGAAGGAATTTAAAGATGGTTACCTGCATCACAAAGAGTCTTGTAAAACAAATAAAGCCATCCTAAATCCAGGTACAGACCCACATATTATCAGAACAAACACTTGCTGGTGTATCTGATGAATTGTTTAAAAAATATTTAGATATCTAGGTTATTAAGTTTATTGCTATTATTCCATAAAATAAACTGCAAAATGTTCCCATCATCTAATAAATCAAAAGCTAAACCTTAATGCATGCCTAGCCGAAGCATTTAGTAATACCTCCGGCAATAGTGTTTTTGTTTTGCACTTATGATGTTTTTATCATTCAACAGGCTGATTCAAAAGTGACTCATATATCACAAGTGTCGCTCACAAAATTATTGGCCACACAGTGAGAGTGCAACATTTATATATACATGATGGTCTACAAAATGAGTTTTTAATGTGAACATCCCTGACCTATGACCTTGGCCTTTTGCCTACATACCAACTGGATTCTTTCTAGAGTTTTGGGTAACTACTAACCATTAAAATCTGGGGTAATCACCTGGAAACCAATGTGTAAATAACTTTGACCTGCAACCTTTAATCTCCTGACCAGCTGACCTCTAAATCATTAGTTTTATCTTCAAGCAAAAAGACCCATAAATATAAAGTTTGAATTAAACTGAGTGATGCATAGATGAGGCATATGTGAAAGACTGGAGGTTTGGGATAAACAGTTTAGCTTGAAATATGTTCACAAGCAATTGGAACAATTTAGTAGTGTGACCTTGACCTCTGACCTTTTGAACTCAATATCTATAGGGTTCTTTCCATTTTGGTAGGTAAGCCAAGAGAGATGGAAGGTACAGGTTGAAAAGTTTGCCTTAAAATGACTCCACGCAAGTAGTCTGTGCTGTGAACTTGACCTATGACCTCAAAATCAACAGGTCTTTTCCCCTGCTGGCAGAGATGCGATATGTCAATGCTGGAAGGTTTGGAATGAAAATTCTAGCTTGAAATATGTCCACAACTTTTTCAAAGAAGTGGATCTGGTGACCTTGACCTTTGACATTGTGACCTCAAAATCTTTAGGATTCTTCTCCCACTTGGTAGGTGAGCCATATGTGAAAGATCAAAGGTTTGGGATGAAAGGTTTTGGCTTAAAATGCATCACAAGCTTTTCAAAGACGTCGGTCCTGTGATCTTGACCTTGTGATCCCAAAATAATTATGGTTCTTCCCCTGTTGGTATAGGAGGGCTGTATGTGAAAGAATGAAGCTTTGGGATAAAAATTTTGGCTATAACAATTAATTCTTGGGGGTGCAAACATGCCCAGTAACCCAGAGTATATAGGTCACAGTGACCTAATTTCAGGTTTGCAAGGAGATCTTTTGAGAACCTGTAAGACTGCATAGAGTTTGTGATCCTAGCCCTTACGGTTACGATTTGTGCCCTGCTAAAGGCTGGCTGGCTAGACAGACAAACAGAAAGACGACGGACAAAGACCCATCACTATAAAGCACATCATTACTGAAAGTCAGCTGAGCTAAAAACTGTTATTGACCATAAAGTTCATTTTTTAAGAAAAAGTATAATTTTCCTTGATTTGTTAACCCTAGGTGGGGTGTACACAAACCTACATATATGTCCAAAGAGAACCACTGCATTCTTCAGTTGCTGATTGGCAAGCAAATGGATCAAAGACTTTGTTGACATCTAAGATTGTGACCTACAGTAGCAGGTCTTAGAGCTTCAGCACTGCTTATCTTGATAAACACACTTTTTTACACATGATAAATGGTTAAGAGTAATTAAGGAGGAAGGATATTAAATTATTTTCTACATCCGGTCAATAAGCTATACTAGGATCTATGGCTTTGTTGACTGCCTGTCAGGAAGGACTATAAATAAGTTTGACAGCACAAAGCCGGCTACCTATATCAGGTTGATGAAGCACTGCCAAATGCTGACCTGACAGGTCTTCTGACAGTGCTGACAGTGACACAAGACATTAGGGTGTCAAGTTCTGCTGACCACACTCTGATGAAATAATTGTTTCTGTTATTATGTACTGTAACAGCCAACTAACACCCTTATCCTGTTCATTTGTTTATTTTAACTTCCCCCTAATCATAACTATGAGTGTCTGGTGAAACCTTTCAATCATTTGTCAAGTGTAATGGTACCTTACTTTTTTTTATCTATTAATATGTAAATAAAAAATATATCAACTATAGATATAAAGTGGAGTGATTTCAAATTTGCCTAAATAAAATTGCAATTTTGTCCAGTCAAGATTGTGATTTAAGCTCAACATGGACCATCCAGGGATTTTAATATCACTTTGACAAGCTTAAATCCATTTTTTTAAATATTCGTAACCAAATTTAAGCAAAATATTACTTGTGATTTATTTATTTTGATGATAAAGGTTTAACTAAACTTTTACAATGATAAAAAATCTTTATATTTTTATTTTCTTTTTTAACTTGAATAATATAAAATCTGTCTGAGAGAAAATACAGACTTAAAAAAAAACCTTCAGCTCAATCCCAAATAGATGTGGTCTCATGATGATCAAATCTCATTTTATTTTCCTGTAACTTGCAATGTATCTTGGGATAACCCTTTATGTACAAAGCTGAGAAATATAATCTGCAGAGTAGGTTGATGTGAAAGTCATTATATCTGTTGTTAAGAGTGTTGATGTGAAATAGATTCATTTTTATTATATGAATATTATTGGTTATAGTAATTTTAAAGCACCTTTTGAACAGAATGAAAGCCCAGTATGAAAGACAAGAGGGAAGAGAAAAATGCAGTCATGATTATTGATTGGTTGTGTGACTCGTTACTGGTATTGACAGATAATTAAGAATTAGATGGGACTTGGAAGCAGAGGCTGCTGCAGAGCTGAGGCAGCTTCACTCAATAATTACTTGTATCCAGTATGTTAGTTATGATCTGACAACATTGAGGGTAAATGGAAGTTTCCTCTGTGGACACTGTTATTCAATGTGGTTGTGCTTTAAGACAAGCACTTATCTGTCTCCCATATAGAACCATCATTTGGAGAATGCACTGTGTCGACAGCTTGTGATATCAAGTTCAGGTTACAAGTTTAGAAAGGTAAAAATAATATCTAGTCATTGGATAAACTTGTCTCTGTAACAAAGGCTAATATATTTTAGGCTGGTTGCTAGAAATAATTGAATGACATCAGTTGGGGAAAACAGAAATAATTTGTAGACATACATGAGAGCTCTCACCATATTTGGCTGCAAAAACAAATGTGACATCAGAGCAGGTCATGAGTGAAACTGAGCCTATAGGAAAAAATTATATGATCATATTTGCATCAAATTTGGAAAGATAATGCTGATGTGATAATGTTTTGTGATGTCACACTGTCTGGGATCTGGGATGAAAAAAAGGTGTTGCGCTTGGACTGCTGCGTTAGGCAGATCCAGCACGCAGCTCGATGTATATCGCTGTATGTTCTACTTGGATTGAAAATGATATCATCAACTTGGTCTTCTTTAAATACATTAAATCACAAGTGCCTGAATGAAGTTTGTGTTTAGAGTGGAAACATTCTAAACCTACTCTTAACAAGAGCAGGAAGAAAGGAGCAATACTATACATATATTGTGAGCACTGTCTCCAGAACCTATAACCACATGGTGGCTTAAAATCATACAACCTAAGTTTTAGAAATTGTGGTGATGCCTGTCACAGTGTACAAGCTTCTCTCAAATTTGGCAAGAAAAGGTGTCGGGCTAATGTATATACAGTTGGATATAAAGGTACAAGGCTTGCACGCAGTTGGACAGACAATGTGCCAGGCATGTGTACAACCTTAGCTGACAGGTTTTTCTTACAGTTGGACAGACATAGTTATACAGTGAAGTTTCTGGGCTTGTACACAGTTGAACAAACAAGGCCATCCTTAAAAAGTTCTGTGTTGGGGCTAACCCGGCCGGTCGTGTTTTTGGCTGCGGCTGGAATTTTTTTTTTTACATATCTGCAAATTAATATTTTTATATGATCTGCCGCAAGCACCTGGGCCCGTAAAAATCTGCCTTCATGTGCTAGAAAAATAGTCCTTCTATTACATTTTTAGATGCACTTAATTTCCATAATGAAAGGTATTACCCAACGTCGGCGATCGTTTAATTTGAGCCCTAACAATAAGTCAGGTTGTGCCTATATATATACACGTGGAACGATCGCTACACTCGTGCGCGAGAGTAGAAAAACTGCCGGGAGACCGCCATCAAATTTCGTTGTTCTGGCGAAACAGGCTGAAAAAAAAATATTGAGCAATTAGAAATGGTTCTTATTTGATTTCAAATAAAGCGGAAGCTTACCGCTGTCGCATTAACTGATTAAATGAAAGTTCTCTCGACATTCATACTGTCAACTGACCAATGTTGGCATTTAAACCATGTGACATGTTGATTTGCATAAACACGTGACTGGCCCACGCAAACGTTCTTGTGATTGGCGGAGCGGTCACGCGTCATACCAGAGAGCCAATAAGAGGTCCGTAGTAAAAGTTCACCCCATATGACTTCATTCATCACTATTTTGGCGGGAAAATGTTCACTGACATCGTGTCGCTTACGCTGGTTATAATTTTACAGCAACACTCATGGTGGCACCGTGAGTAGGCCTATATCAAGCAAATGAAGCGGGCCTATTTAATGGAATCTGCAACTGACTATGTGTAACGCACGATCTCCACAAATCAGATGTTTGGTATTACCATGGAGGTATAATTATACCTCCATGGTATTACAAGAATTGCGTGATTTCGTCAGTTCTGTGGCGATCATGACAGGGTTTTGCGAGGTGTCTGACGCATCGTTTCTACCGGCCACAGCTGATCAGAACAGGCATAACATATAAGCGACTGTCTTTTTTTGGTTGTGTTTCTTTTTAACTCCCTTTGTAAATTTATTTCATTTTATTAATAGCTTTTATAATAAACAGATATTTCCTGACCGTACGGCATTTCTTGTTTAGAGGTAGACGAGATAGAGATCAACATTGCTCGCTCAGTCATTAATTACAGAAAAATACTAGAATATCAGCAAAAGCTGACAAAAGCCCTCAGCCAAAAGAGCAGTATTTATGGGTGGTAACAGTAACAATTATTCATGTAATATTTGTTCTCACATGGATGTATATCTGTACATATGTCTTTTGTTCAAGTTGTGAATTGGAACTAGAGAGGTATGAACTTTGTAAGTCTGGCCCCAGTCTTTGTGAGTCATGCAGCACTTAGGAGATCATCAAGGCCAATGACCATTCCATATTCTCAAAACAATCCGTCCAGTGGTTCCTTAGAAATAAGCTCCTAAGTTTTTTTTTTCTATTATAAGCTCTGTGACTTTGGGTCATCCATCGTGGAACTTGACCGAGATTTTGTTGATATGTATCAGCACCAAAGAAATGAGATTTCCGTGTTGAATACTTTTGGAGATATCCTCCTCACATGGTAAATGTTAACACACGCCGGTTATTTTCTATAATTCGCTCTAAAACGTCGAGAAATAAGTCAAGGTCACCCATCTTCGAACTTGACCAAGATTTTGTTTGTATATACATCAACACCGAAGAAATAAAATTCCTAATCAGGGTACCGACATCCAATATATGGTTTCATCTTTCAAAAAGTACAGTTTTACATATATTTATATAAACATTTTATATATTCTACTACCTTATTAGGCATTGACTATTACTAAAGAGTTCATTTATTACCGTCCTTCTTAATTATACCTCTTCACTTGCAAAGGAAATCTCAAACTGCACTCATTCCTACAATGCTGGCACTCGCATACAACACAAAATAAAATTGTCTGCAAATTCATGTGAGATCCAGAACAAGGCTTACAGGCCTAATGCGAACCTGTGCAATGGGATATACATCAGTTATAATACTTCCATGATAACATGCTTGACCATTATTGGAAAAGTACTTGATAACTTTTCAAATACGTGAATGTTTGACATGTACATGTTCAAAGCATGTACTAAACCATTTTAAACCCAAGTACAGGATTTTAAGCCTGTAATAAAACACAAAATCTGTTCAGAGATACCTTGTTGTGCATGTTTCAATGGTATCGAGGCAAGGAATGAATGGAGTACGGGTATGTAATTTGACATAAACCTCGCATATGCTAATATCCGGTAAAAAAAGGTGTAGTAAACTCCAGATCCTCCTTAAAAAAAATATTTTTTTCCTCCCTACCTGATGACTTTTTTTGGACCAATGTTAGCCCCAACACAGAAATTTTTAAGGATGGCCCAAGGTTCTAATTTCTAAGCTTGTAAACAGTTGAACTGTGAGACAAGGATTCCGGCTTGTACACAGTTGAACAGACAAAGTTCCAGGCTTGTTTACAGTTTAACAGACAAGGCTGTGGCCTTGGACACAATTGGACTGACTAGGTTCCAGACTTGTACACACTAAACAGCTGAATAGAAAATGTTCCAGGCTTGTACACAGTTAAACAGACAAGGTGTTAGGCTTGTTCACAGATGGACAGATAAGGTTCCAGGCTTGAGCAAAGTTGAAAAAACAAGGTTCCACGCTTGTACACAGTTTAATAGACAAGGTTCTAAGCAGTTGTACATAGTTGGACAGACAAGGACCCTGGCTGATACACAGTTGTGCAGACAAGGTTCCAAGCTTGTTAACAGTTGGATAGACAAAGTTCCAGACTTGTACACAGTTGAACAGACAAGGTTCTAGGTTAGTACACAGTTTGAGTGATAAGGTTCAAGGCCTATACACAGTTGAAGATTCAAGGTTCCAGGCTAGTACAAAATTGGACAGACAAGATTTCATTCTTGTACACAGTCGGTTAGCAAGGTTTCAGGCTTGTACACAGTTGAACCTGTAGACAAGGTTTCAGGCTTGTACACAGTTGAACCTGTAGACAAGGTTTCAGGCTTGTACACAGTTGAACCTGTAGACAAGGTTTCAGGCTTGTACACAGTTGAACCTGTAGACAAGGTTTCAGGCTTGTACACAGTTGAACCTGTAGACAAGGTTTCAGGCTTGTACACAGTTGAACCTGTAGACAAGGTTTCAGGCTTGTACTCAGTTGGACAGACAATATTCCATGCTTGCACCTAGTTGGTTAGACAAGGTTCCAGGCTTTTACACAGTTGAACCTGTAGACAAGGTTTCAGGCTTGTACTCAGTTGGACAGACAATATTCCATGCTTGCACCTTGTTGGTTAGACAAGGTTCCAGGCTTTTACACAGTTGAACCTGTAGACAAGGTTTCAGGCTTGTACTCAGTTGGACAGACAATATTCCATGCTTGCACCTAGTTGGTTAGACAAGGTTCCAGGCTTTTACACAGTTGAACCTGTAGACAAGGTTCCAGGCTTTTACACAGTTGAACCTGTAGACAAGGTTTCAGGCTTGTACTCAGTTGGACAGACAATATTCCATGCTTGCACCTAGTTGGTTAGACAAGGTTTCAGGCTTTTACACAGTTGAACCTGTAGACAAGGTTTCAGGCTTGTACTCAGTTGGACAGACAATATTCCATGCTTGCACCTAGTTGGTTAGACAAGGTTTCAGGCTTGTACACAGTTGAACCTGTAGACAAGGTTTCAGGCTTGTACTCAGTTGGACAGACAATATTCCATGCTTGCACCTAGTTGGTTAGACAAGGTTCCAGGCTTTTACACAGTTGAACCTGTAGACAAGGTTCCAGGCTTTTACACAGTTGAACCTGTAGACAAGGTTTCAGGCTTGTACTCAGTTGGACAGACAATATTCCATGCTTGCACCTAGTTGGTTAGACAAGGTTTCAGGCTTTTACACAGTTGAACCTGTAGACAAGGTTTCAGGCTTGTACTCAGTTGGACAGACAATATTCCATGCTTGCACCTAGTTGGTTAGACAAGGTTCCAGGCTTTTACACAGTTGAACCTGTAGACAAGGTTTCAGGCTTGTACTCAGTTGGACAGACAATATTCCATGCTTGCACCTAGTTGGTTAGACAAGGTTTCAGGCTTTTACACAGTTGAACCTGTAGACAAGGTTCCAGGCTTTTACACAGTTGAACCTGTAGACAAGGTTCCAGGCTTGTACTCAGTTGGACAGACAATATTCCATGCTTGCACCTAGTTGGTTAGACAAGGTTTCAGGCTTTTACACAGTTGAACCTGTAGACAAGGTTTCAGGCTTGTACTCAGTTGGACAGACAATATTCCATGCTTGCACCTAGTTGGTTAGACAAGGTTTCAGGCTTTTACACAGTTGAACCTGTAGACAAGGTTCCAGGCTTTTACACAGTTGAACCTGTAGACAAGGTTTCAGGCTTGTACTCAGTTGGACAGACAATATTCCATGCTTGCACCTAGTTGGTTAGACAAGGTTCCAGGCTTTTACACAGTTGAACCTGTAGACAAGGTTTCAGGCTTGTACTCAGTTGGACAGACAATATTCCATGCTTGCACCTAGTTGGTTAGACAAGGTTCCAGGCTTTTACACAGTTGAACCTGTAGACAAGGTTTCAGGCTTGTACTCAGTTTGACAGACAATATTCCATGCTTGCACCTAGTTGGTTAGACAAGGTTTCAGGCTTTTACACAGTTGAACCTGTAGACAAGGTTTCAGGCTTGTACTCAGTTGGACAGACAATATTCCATGCTTGCACCTAGTTGGTTAGACAAGGTTCCAGGCTTTTACACAGTTGAACCTGTAGACAAGGTTTCAGGCTTGTACTCAGTTGGACAGACAATATTCCATGCTTGCACCTAGTTGGTTAGACAAGGTTCAAGGCTTTTACACAGTTGAACCTGTAGACAAGGTTTCAGGCTTGTACTCAGTTGGACAGACAATATTCCATGCTTGCACCTAGTTGGTTAGACAAGGTTCCAGGCTTTTACACAGTTGAACCTGTAGACAAGGTTCCAGGCTTGTACTCAGTTGGACAGACAATATTCCATGCTTGCACCTAGTTGGTTAGACAAGGTTTCAGGCTTTTACACAGTTGAACCTGTAGACAAGGTTTCAGGCTTGTACTCAGTTGGACAGACAATATTCCATGCTTGCACCTAGTTGGTTAGACAAGGTTCCAGGCTTTTACACAGTTGAACCTGTAGACAAGGTTTCAGGCTTGTACTCAGTTGGACAGACAATATTCCATGCTTGCACCTAGTTGGTTAGACAAGGTTCCAGGCTTTTACACAGTTGAACCTGTAGACAAGGTTCCAGGCTTTTACACAGTTGAACCTGTAGACAAGGTTCAAGGCTTGTACTCAGTTGGACAGACAATATTCCATGCTTGCACCTAGTTGGTTAGACAAGGTTTCAGGCTTTTACACAGTTGAACCTGTAGACAAGGTTTCAGGCTTGTACTCAGTTGGACAGACAATATTCCATGCTTGCACCTAGTTGGTTAGACAAGGTTCCAGGCTTTTACACAGTTGAACCTGTAGACAAGGTTTCAGGCTTGTACTCAGTTGGACAGACAATATTCCATGCTTGCACCTAGTTGGTTAGACAAGGTTTCAGGCTTTTACACAGTTGAACCTGTAGACAAGGTTTCAGGCTTGTACTCAGTTGGACAGA
The DNA here is from genome assembly GCA_026874595.1 of Sipunculus nudus. Lineage (NCBI taxonomy): Eukaryota > Metazoa > Annelida > Sipuncula > Golfingiida > Sipunculidae > Sipunculus > Sipunculus nudus. Next base: position 81,989,657 of record CM049312.1, on the reverse strand, counting down.
CAATATTCCATGCTTGCACCTAGTTGGTTAGACAAGGTTTCAGGCTTGTACACAGTTGAACCTGTAGACAAGGTTTCAGGCTTGTACTCAGTTGGACAGACAATATTCCATGCTTGCACCTAGTTGGTTAGACAAGGTTCCAGGCTTTTACACAGTTGAACCTGTAGACAAGGTTTCAGGCTCTTACACAGTTGAACCTGTAGACAAGGTTTCAGGCTTGTACACAGTTGAACCTGTAGACAAGGTTTCAGGCTTGTACTCAGTTGGACAGACAATATTCCATGCTTGCACCTAGTTGGTTAGACAAGGTTCCATGCTTTTACACAGTTGAACCTGTAGACAAGGTTTCAGGCTTGTACTCAGTTGGACAGACAATATTCCATGCTTGCACCTAGTTGGTTAGACAAGGTTTCAGGCTTTTACACAGTTGGACCTGTAGACAAGGTTCCAGGCTTTTACACAGTTGAACCTGTAGACAAGGTTTCAGGCTTGTACTCAGTTGGACAGACAATATTCCATGCTTGCACCTAGTTGGTTAGACAAGGTTTCAGGCTTTTACACAGTTGAACCTGTAGACAAGGTTCCAGGCTTTTACACAGTTGAACCTGTAGACAAGGTTTCAGGCTTGTACTCAGTTGGACAGACAATATTCCATGCTTGCACCTAGTTGGTTAGACAAGGTTTCAGGCTTGTACACAGTTGAACCTGTATACAAGGTTTCAGGCTTGTACTCAGTTGGACAGACAATATTCCATGCTTGCACCTAGTTGGTTAGACAAGGTTTCAGGCTTTTACACAGTTGAACCTGTAGACAAGGTTCCAGGCTTTTACGCAGTTGAACCTGTAGACAAGGTTTCAGGCTTGTACTCAGTTGGACAGACAATATTCCATGCTTGCACCTAGTTGGTTAGACAAGGTTTCAGGCTTTTACACAGTTGAACCTGTAGACAAGGTTCCAGGCTTTTACACAGTTGAACCTGTAGACAAGGTTTCAGGCTTGTACACAGTTGAACCTGTAGACAAGGTTTCAGGCTTGTACTCAGTTGGACAGACAATATTCCATGCTTGCACCTAGTTGGTTAGACAAGGTTCCAGGCTTTTACACAGTTGAACCTGTAGACAAGGTTTCAGGCTTGTACACAGTTGAACCTGTAGACAAGGTTTCAGGCTTTTACACAGTTGAACCTGTAGACAAGGTTCAGGCTTTTACACAGTTGAACCTGTAGACAAGGTTTCAGGCTTGTACTCAGTTGGACAGACAATATTCCATGCTTGTACACAGTTGGTTAGACAAGGTTTCAGGCTTTTACACAGTTGAACCTGTAGACAAGGTTCCAGGCTTTTACACAGTTGAACCTGTAGACAAGGTTTCAGGCTTGTACTCAGTTGGACAGACAATATTCCATGCTTGCACCTAGTTGGTTAGACAAGGTTCCAGGCTTTTACACAGTTGAACCTGTAGACAAGGTTTCAGGCTTGTACTCAGTTGGATAGACAATATTCCATGCTTGCACCTAGTTGGTTAGACAAGGTTTCAGGCTTTTACACAGTTGAACCTGTAGACAAGGTTCCAGGCTTTTACACAGTTGAACCTGTAGACAAGGTTTCAGGCTTGTACTCAGTTGGACAGACAATATTCCATGCTTGCACCTAGTTGGTTAGACAAGGTTTCAGGCTTTTACACAGTTGAACCTGTAGACAAGGTTCCAGGCTTTTACACAGTTGAACCTGTAGACAAGGTTTCAGGCTTGTACTCAGTTGGACAGACAATATTCCATGCTTGCACCTAGTTGGTTAGACAAGGTTTCAGGCTTTTACACAGTTGAACCTGTAGACAAGGTTCCAGGCTTTTACACAGTTGAACCTGTAGACAAGGTTTCAGGCTTGTACTCAGTTGGACAGACAATATTCCATGCTTGCACCTAGTTGGTTAGACAAGGTTCCAGGCTTTTACACAGTTGAACCTGTAGACAAGGTTTCAGGCTTGTACTCAGTTGGACAGACAATATTCCATGCTTGCACCTAGTTGGTTAGACAAGGTTTCAGGCTTTTACACAGTTGAACCTGTAGACAAGGTTCCAGGCTTTTACACAGTTGAACCTGTAGACAAGGTTTCAGGCTTGTACTCAGTTGGACAGACAATATTCCATGCTTGCACCTAGTTGGTTAGACAAGGTTTCAGGCTTTTACACAGTTGAACCTGTAGACAAGGTTCCAGGCTTTTACACAGTTGAACCTGTAGACAAGGTTTCAGGCTTGTACACAGTTGAACCTGTAGACAAGGTTTCAGGCTTGTACTCAGTTGGACAGACAATATTCCATGCTTGCACCTAGTTGGTTAGACAAGGTTTCAGGCTTTTACACAGTTGAACCTGTAGACAAGGTTTCAGGCTTGTACTCAGTTGGACAGACAATATTCCATGCTTGCACCTAGTTGGTTAGACAAGGTTCCAGGCTTTTACACAGTTGAACCTGTAGACAAGGTTTCAGGCTTGTACACAGTTGAACCTGTAGACAAGGTTTCAGGCTTGTACACAGTTGAACCTGTAGACAAGGTTTCAGGCTTGTACACAGTTGAACCTGTAGACAAGGTTTCAGGCTTGTACTCAGTTGGACAGACAATATTCCATGCTTGTACACAGTTGGTTAGACAAGGTTCCAGGCTTTTACACAGTTGAACCTGTAGACAAGGTTTCAGGCTTGTACTCAGTTGGACAGACAATATTCCATGCTTGCACCTAGTTGGCTAGACAAGGTTTCAGGCTTGTACACAGTTGAACCTGTAGACAAGGTTTCAGGCTTGTACACAGTTGAACCTGTAGACAAGGTTTCAGGCTTGTACTCAGTTGGACAGACAATATTCCATGCTTGTACACAGTTGGTTAGACAAGGTTCCAGGCTTTTACACAGTTGAACCTGTAGACAAGGTTTCAGGCTTGTACTCAGTTGGACAGACAATATTCCATGCTTGTACACAGTTGGTTAGACAAGGTTCCAGGCTTTTACACAGTTGAACCTGTAGACAAGGTTTCAGGCTTGTACTCAGTTGGACAGACAATATTCCATGCTTGCACCTAGTTGGTTAGACAAGGTTTCAGGCTTTTACACAGTTGAACCTGTAGACAAGGTTCCAGGCTTTTACACAGTTGAACCTGTAGACAAGGTTTCAGGCTTGTACACAGTTGAACCTGTAGACAAGGTTTCAGGCTTGTACTCAGTTGGACAGACAATATTCCATGCTTGCACCTAGTTGGTTAGACAAGGTTTCAGGCTTTTACACAGTTGAACCTGTAGACAAGGTTTCAGGCTTGTACACAGTTGAACCTGTAGACAAGGTTTCAGGCTTGTACTCAGTTGGACAGACAATATTCCATGCTTGCACCTAGTTGGTTAGACAAGGTTCCAGGCTTTTACACAGTTGAACCTGTAGACAAGGTTTCAGGCTTGTACACAGTTGAACCTGTAGACAAGGTTTCAGGCTTGTACACAGTTGAACCTGTAGACAAGGTTTCAGGCTTGTACACAGTTGAACCTGTAGACAAGGTTTCAGGCTTGTACTCAGTTGGACAGACAATATTCCATGCTTGTACACAGTTGGTTAGACAAGGTTCCAGGCTTTTACACAGTTGAACCTGTAGACAAGGTTTCAGGCTTGTACTCAGTTGGACAGACAATATTCCATGCTTGCACCTAGTTGGTTAGACAAGGTTTCAGGCTTGTACACAGTTGAACCTGTAGACAAGGTTTCAGGCTTGTACACAGTTGAACCTGTAGACAAGGTTTCAGGTTTGTACTCAGTTGGACAGACAATATTCCATGCTTGTACACAGTTGGTTAGACAAGGTTCCAGGCTTTTACACAGTTGAACCTGTAGACAAGGTTTCAGGCTTGTACTCAGTTGGACAGACAATATTCCATGCTTGTACACAGTTGGTTAGACAAGGTTCCAGGCTTTTACACAGTTGAACCTGTAGACAAGGTTCCAGGCTTGTAGTTGTACATATTTGAGATTCAAGGTTCCAGGTTTGACAGACAAGATTTCATGCTTGTACACAGTTGGTTAGTCAAGGTTCCAGGCTTGAACACAGTTGAACAGACAAGGCTCTAGGCTTGTATTGAAGTGGTAGACTGTTAGACAGACAGGATTCTAGGCTTGTACACAGATGAACATAAAAAGTTCTAGGCATGTACAAAGTCAGACAGGCTAAGTTCCAGGCTTGTACACAGTTGAGCAGACAAGGCTTACACAGTGGGCTTGAACACAATTGGACCCGCAAGGTTCCAGTCTTGTTTTGTACACAGTTGAACAGACAAGGTTCTAGACTTGCACACATTTGGACAGACAAGGTTCTACATTCGTCATGTTGTTTGAAATGCAAGGACTGTGTGTCCTTGCCATTCAACTGAAAGGCACGGTGTCAGCTTCTCCTACATTTTGAAAAAGAGCCATGTTTCCACGTGGTTGAAAAGACAAGGTGCTAGCCTGCTTAGCTTTCATAAAATCTTGTTGAAGAATTTAAGGTGCCGAGCCTTTGATAGACTTGGACAATAAAGTTGCCTGTTGCCACATTTTAATTTTCAAAGAGCTGGAAAAACCAGGTGCCATGTTTGCCTCACAGGTGGTTGCCATGCAGGTAGCAGCCATACAACATTAAAGTTTCAATGGGTGTTTTTCTAATGAGTCAAACTCTAATCCCTATTTAATGATTTGGTAAATATCAATTAATACCGAACACAAGTTGGTGTCCCTGCCAGTGTCTGGACTCACAGCCCAGAGGCTACAGGCAAGCGGGGCAGAGGAAAACCAATATATTAAGGTCACAAAAACACCAGATAATTGGCTGAATATTCTCCCCAGAGGGACGTCACATGATCATTCAATCGGAATGCTCTACCAAGCAAGCCACAGAAATCAACCAATCAATGCTCAAGGATAAAAATTGTGGGACTGACATGATTCACCAGGAGTATAAAATTGAAAAAGTAACATTTCATGTAGCTCTAAAATCTGATATTCCCAATAAATGATTTGGGCCTCTTTTAAACAATTTAACAAATTATAATGTTGATGGCTATTTTCCCTCAATTTGTCCAAAAGTTCTAGAATGGGAAAAAATCAAGAATTACACATGGAATTTCCTTTTTCATGATTTTGATCTGAGGTATCTAGAGTCCAAGTTGATTAAGTTATGCCAAATCAACCTCAAACTAGTAACTTTACACCAAGGACTAAGCTGTCTCAAGATTTTTTTATTTCGTACTAAAACAAACCATTTTTCTCAGAGGATATGTTTGGATATATTTATAACAATCAAATGTTGAAAAGTAATGCCAAAGAAGAAGTATTATTTGGCTGATTTGACCTTGAAGGTCAAGGTCACAATGATCTGAGGACTTGGTATACACTGTTGGTCTATCTAACTTGAGAGCAAAAATATGCAAGACTTCAAAGGTTATGGGGCTCACAAATAGTTCATATTTTGAAGGATTTTTTTCTTAAAGGTCAAGGTCACCAATTACAAAATTTTACATTACTTTGTGTGTTATATTATTATGTGTTTCAAAATTAAACATGGGGCAGTTCAAAAGTTATGGAATTCACAAGATGAAAACTGACGATGAAAACAATGTCTCTCATAACAAGGATTTCTGGATCATCTGAATCATGATGGACCAAAACCCACTAAATGACAATCATGTGACACAAGTACAGTTAAATGTATAACCTC